>JAJEJO010002735.1:297834-362435 GCA_020662805.1 Glaucomys volans
GATTGAATGGAGCAGGGAGCTTGGTGCTCAAAAGCAGCATCTACAGATTTGTCAAAGTGGTTTGACCTAAGATGAACACCCTGGCTGGGTTTGCAGATAGAATGACGTAAGTTACAGGTGACAGACACCCAACTCAAAGTGGAAATAAATGAAAAGGGGAATTATTGACTCACGTAACTGGAAAGTACAGAAGAATATGGGATACAGGTATAGAGGGATCCAGGGGCCAGTACCAGGTTGTCAAGGATCTGTTTCAGTCTCCATCTCTCGTTTTTCAAAAGGCAGGGTGTCCCAAACTCTCAAGTTATCACTGAGATGAGGAGACATGGCCTTTTCAGATGACATTAGCAGATTCTATCGGGGAGGATCTGGCTGACTGGGTCTGGGTCCCTAGTCCCTCCTTGTTAGAAGGCTTCATGAAGTAGAGGAGATAGGTATCTACTTATCCAGGGATATTGAAGGAGAAGAGATGCAGAACAGGGCAGTGTGAGTCTTGAGTCCTCTTTGCCCACTTAGCCATGAAAATGAGGATGACTTTGGTGGCTAGCATTCTACCTCTTTACCTGCCTCAGTATCATCTGCACACACTAGAAAATGTATGGAGCCCAAACCCAAATTCTCTGGGGATAGATAAGCTTCCTGGGCCATTGGTGGGTGGGAGAGGGCTGAGAGCTTCCTTAGAGTGTGTGGTCACTCCAGGGAAAGCTCTGGCCATCTTGGAGTCTGTCCTCCCCTCTCCTTCCTTGCCTTTTAACAGGGAGGAGCTGCTCCTTTGAAGCAATATGGAAGACAGGAGGTCTGGGTTTGAGGAGGCTTTGGTTATGCAGTAGGGTCTACACATGTGGTTCAGGTCTTCCATTTGCTCCATTGTCACAGTTCCAGAATTAACAGATCACTCATTGTGTGGAAAAGCACCTTGCAGAATATTTGCATGGCCTCACTCCGGTGGTTGCAGAGTTTCTTGTGCTCTTCCTCTGGGCTTGGCTGGAGAGGTCTTCCCTCATCTTGGCACCTCCACCTGGAGCCACCAGGAGCAGTTGGAAAGCCCTCATCTCCTGCCTGGGGGCTAACACAGCTCTTTCCCTTTCTAGAAAGCTACATGGTCAAGTCCTGGCTGTTCCCATGGTGGTTGTGAAGACTCCTTGCCCTCCATCTTCCCCTGCTTATCCCAGCCTAACTGTCCCTCTTTCTCCTTCCTGCCTTTGGAAGTCTTTTCCTCCTTTAAGGCTTAATTTCAAGTCTGACTTTATTCATAATCTGAACTTCAAGAGTGTTTCTAATTTATAATGTCTGATTCTTAATTTTCCAGATAGTTCTCTATTTATGTGCATTCCCTATGTGTTCTTACCTCTGTATTCTTTGGGAGGGTAGGTGTTGTGATGGCTTTTCCTTCCTCTTCCCTCTGCTCACCTGAACATTCATCTTAATGCCAGACATAGAGGAGGAGCAAAAAAGTACTTGCTTGTTATGCTATTTTTTTTTGTTGTTGTTTTTTGGCCTGGGATTGAACCCAGGGTTCTCTACCATTGAGCGACATCCTGAGCCCTTTTTATTTTTTATTTTTTTGTTTTGAGACAGAGTCTCAGTAAGTTGCTGAGACTGGCCTTGAACTTGGAATCCTCCTGTCTCAGACTTCTGAGTCACTGGGATTATGCCACTGAATCTGGTTATGTTGATGGAACTCTTTACCTGAAAGGTGCCTTAAAAGGAACCTGAAGCATATAGGAAGACAGAGCAGCAGTGCTAAGGTGGCAGGCCGGGCAGGGGTACCACCAGCCTGATCCTTTCCCTGCCTTGTTGATGGCCCCTGTCCAGATTCCTATGCACTCTGGTCCAAAGCAACCCCAGGGAGTCTGTGGGGATTGGCCCATGGGGTGCTCACTATGTATCTATTGAGTGGGGTGATCTATGGATATGGATGTTCATGGCAGATACTCTCTTCAGCTTGAGTCCCTGGCACAGGCTTCCTGGGGAGCAGATCCATTCTGCTGAGTGGAGTCCTTAATTGCAACGGGTGTTTCCTTACCTGCTAGTCACTCTAGGCCAGGGCTTGGCAAACTTTTTCTATAAAGAGTTGAATAATAAATCTTTTAGGCTTTGTGGGCCATATGGTCTCTGTCACAACTACTCAACTCTGCTTTTGCAGCATGAAAGCAGCCAGAGACAATTCATAAATGAATAATTGTGGCTGTGTTCCAATAAAACTTTCTTACCAAACAGGAGGCAAATCAGATTGACTGATGAGCCATAGTTTACTGACCTCTGACCTGGACCAAGGATTTTTTTGACTTCAGGAAGGTCCTTTATAATGACCAGGTAAAGGAAACGAATGGTCAGGGTTATGCTGCAGGCTTCACCAGTACTGACCCTCTGTCTAGGATGACTCAGATTGTGTTTGCTCCTGTTAGGTTCAGAAGAGCAAAAGAAAGCTATTGAGTCTCATGTGGAGGGTCTGCAATTCTGTCACTTCCTTGGAACTTTTGTGCCCCTATATTAGTTGGATGCTTCTAGTTTATGGGAACTATAACATAAACCCATCATTTTAGGTGCTAGAGGATTATTGGAAGGACTAACAGGGAGGTAAGGAAGAACAGAAGTCTCAGTAGTCACAGGTGGGCCACATGAAAGTCTGGACTATTGTTCATGGCCATCTGGGATTTAATAGGAAAAGTGTATAATCTAGTGACTACAATCCCATGTTCTATAATCAAACTGCCTGGGTTTCAATTCCAGCTCTGCAGTATCACCTCTCTGGACTCAGTTTCCACCACCTCAGTGTAATGGGATAGTAGTAGCCCTGACTGCACAGGGGCCTTTGCAGATTCTGAGATCATGGGCAGCAGGGCCCAACAGTGCCAGGCACAGTCATGCTCAAGGAGTATTGTCACCAGTGTTGCCACAAACTATGTTGTTAAGAGTACTGGATATTCACAGGGGCTCTACCCCATGGGTACAAGTCTGTCATGCTGAGTAACTGGAGTTACTCTTTTCTGTTGTTACATCTATTATTACCTGCTGATGGTGGCTCTGGTATCTCAAGAGAAGATCTGATTGGCTCCACTGGGTGTTCTCCAGGACTGAGCAGTCCAATGGGCAGTTTTACCACAGGTCATCTTGTTAGCCTCTTTGCAGCTGATGAAGGAACCTCTTGTTCGGCCAGTTATGGCCAGGGCTACTCATGAGTGAGGGCAGGAAGGGATCTTGTGGACACTTTCCACTGTGATATGCTCAGGGAGCCTGTTTGCCTTGGGAGCCCTTCCTGAGTTATATGAAGGGCTCTCTCTCTATCTCACATGGCAAGACTTTTTATCATTGGGATCTAGCATTCCAGATTCCCCCAAAGGCTCCTGTACTGAAGGCTTGGTCTCCAATGCAGCAGTGTTCAAAAGTGTGGCTCTTGGGTAGTGGTCGAATCATGAGGCTCTGGTCTCATTAGTGGATTTATCCACTGATAGATTCATAGCTGAATGGACTTGAAAAGATAGAGGAAACTGTAGGAGGTAGGACCTAGTTGAAGAGTAGGTTTTTGGGGACATGCCACTGGGGACTATATCTTGTCCCTAGACCCTTCCTCCTTTTTTTCGGCTTCCTAACTGCCATGAGGTAAGTAGCTCTGCCCCACCATGCCTTTATACCATGATTTTCTACCTCACCACAAGCTCATAACAATGGAGCCAGCTGACCATGGACTGAAACCTCTGAAACTGAGAGCCAAAACAAATCTTTCCTCCTCTATGTTGATTTTCCTAGGTATTTTATCACAGCATGGAAAACTAACAGCACAAGGGTGCTTTCCTGGTTCTGCTGGGCTTCCTTTTCACTTTTCTTCTTGCAGCCTGGAGCAGAAATTAATTATCTATATTGGGAACTAGAAATGTTGGTCTCAAAGCCAATTTTTCTGGGGTGGGTCCCCTTAGAGCAATGCCTCTAGAGCAATGAAATGAAGACAGAGGAGTGACTTTGACATCCACCCATGGGAGCCCAAATTCTCCTACCTGAGTGTCCTTCCCCAAGATGGTCCCTCCCTTATGGAAATGGGAATTGGAGGTAAAAGGGGGTGCTTGACAGATCTTTAAAATCTACTCATTCTCAGAAAATGTCCCTTTGTGAACACATAGGGTAGAACAGCTATTTCATAGGTTTCCAGTTGTTGTACTGGCCTCTTGGATATCCTTTTGGGGAATAGACCGCCTCTAGAAGATCTGTTCTGAGACTCTTGGTAGACCTGAGGTAGGATATCAGTCGAAGCTTCAGAATCCTTCCTTTTATTTCTTCAGCAAAGTCCCAGCCTGTTGACCTTTGGGTCCCAGTGCCGAGCCTGGCTCTGGATTTATCTACCCCACTGGGGCCAGATGCCTGACTTGTTAGCCATGCTGAATGGTTTTATTTGTTTTTGTTGTGCATTTTTATCATTTTTGTTCATGTGTCTGGAGGCTTTCCTTGGAAAATGATGGATGCGTTTTCATAAATCAAAAAATAAATGAGAAAGTATATAAAGGCAAAAAATAGACCCAGGCCTGGAATTTGCCACTAGGAGCTGCTAGCTATTTCCCAGGGAGAATGTACTTTTTGATTTTACAAGGTCAGATCCTGACTTACTTCACAAAGCACGGTTTTTGGAGCATTTTCTAATAATAATGATCACAGTAATCACGATGACAATTCCAACTGTGCCTGCTAGGGTGCTAAGTGCTTTTTATGCATAATCACACTTAATCTCATGGCAATCTGAGGAGCCAGATTCTATTATTATCCCCATTGTACAGATGAGTAAAGAAAGATTCAAATGGTTTTGTAACTTAACCAGATTTTGCATGGTTGGTAAGGAGTGGGATAGGAGTTCAGGTTTTTCATGCTCTTGAGGGATACACTCCTGTTTTAGTGCTTGCTGGAGGTGCTGAAGGGCTGTGGGTTGTGGCTGCTTTTGCCAGCTCTGCTGGGAAGCAGGTGGCTGGGTAGGGGGGGAATAGACAGCTCCCAGATTGGAGGGGGTTGTTCATGGGCAGACGCTGTTCTCATCAGCTCTGTTCACAGACTGCCCCTGGGCCAGAACACCAGCCTTGTGGGTAGCACATTGGGGTGGTTTCCCATGACGGTTTCCCCATATCGCCTTGAACATTGTCACTCTCCCCGTCCCCCAGCAAGGATCCCCCCTCCCACACTCCCTGTTTCATTTCCTCGAGTCAAGACTCCCTCTCCTTCAGGGTAATTCTCTAGGACTAAGCCACATGGTCAGGGTCTGTACAAAACAGAAGACAGTTGCTAAGCATCCACATACTGTGTCTACTGGTCACAGCCCTCTGGTTGTAAGTAATAGAACTACTCCTGAGACCAGCTTAAGAAGAAAGTAGGGATGGGGTGTTAACTGGTTCATGTGACTGGCAGAGAATGGTTCTTTTTCCTGGGGGAGGATCCTGATTTTCCTGCTCAGTCCATGCAGTCCTTTGCCAGTCAGAAGCACGAGGAACTTGATGGGTACAGGCCACAAGCCCACTTTCTGGCAGGGGAATGGATGACTAGGCTGGGCTGTAGGAACCATAGAATCAGAGTGAACAAGGAAGAAGCCCACAGAAAAGGAGGCTCCTGTTCCTGTTTAGGGCATTTCTATTGCTTTTCTTCCATTCTCTGCCTCCTGCTATAGTTTGGATCTTGAATGTCTCCCAAAGACCTATGTGTTAAACGCTTGGTCACCAACTTGTGCTATTGGGAGGTGGTGGGACCTTTAGGAGGTGGGGCCTAGTGGAAGCCCCTTCTCTTTCTAGCTTTCCCTTTCCCTGTTGCTGTGAGGTGAACAGTCCTCCTCTACCATATGCACCTGCCATGATGTACTGTGTTGTCACAGGCCGAAAGACAACAAGGCCAAGTGACCATGGACTGCAACTTTTGAAACTGTAAGCCAAAATAAACTTTTCCTCCTTTAAGTTGATCATCTCAGGTATTTTGTCATAGCAGTGGAAAACTGACTAACACAACTCCTTTCTTTGGGCTACAATCCTTTGCTTGGCCAAAGGATTGTTTTCAACAATAACAACATCATACATAGTTTTGCAAAATATTCTTTCACAATTTTGTAAGTGTGAGTAAGTGGGCTAATTAGCTCAATCACTTGCTATTTCTTCATTTGTATGGCACCACCTGGCCCAGAGTGTGTCACCTCTTCTGAATCCCAGGCAGCGAGATAGAGTAGTTGATTACCTTAATAAGACTTCCAATTAGAAATTCCAAGATTTTGCCCTGGAGCTCTAGCAAAGAAACCCTCTCCTTCTTGACAGGGAAGATGAAGATTTGGGGACTTTCTAAGTAAAAAAAAAATTTTTTTAAAAAAACAATAACAATAACAAAAAAAGAAAACAAACTTTTAGTAACCACCATGCACCTGTGTGGTCAGCCATTCTCTCTTGCTTCCTACCTGCTGATGCTCTCAGCTACTCTGCTGTACCCAAGAAGCAATTCAGAGCTTGGCCAGATCCCCTCTTGCACCCATGAGAAACAAATTGGAACTGGGGGAATCCAAGCTTCTAATCAGGAGTGGTCAGTTCCCCCAGTTCTAATTTGTTTCTCATGGGTAACTTTGTCTCTTTAAAGGTGTCATAAACTCTAAGGACAGAAAGCCTATCTTCTGTTTCTCTTTGCCAGACATGTGGTAGGTGTTGATAAGTCTTCTTTGGCTGGGGAGTTGTAATTGTGATCATGTGTATATGTGTGTGTGTGTGTGTGTGTGTGTGTGTGGTGTGTTCAGGGTGGGGATGAGGCTGGCAATGGCAAGTAAGTGTTCTGAGATCCTCCTAGCACCGAGCATTTGGGAACACCTGAGTCACCTGTACCCGAGTTTCAACTCTTGGCTGAGGGGCTGTTTTCTAACTGTGCCCATTTCCAACTGCCCCTTTCCTGTCATCGTGGGTCAACATGACAATGCAATGTATTTCAGGTGTGTTGGAAATTCCACTCTTCTCTTTCATGACTTTATGTTTACATGGAGCCAACCCGAGGTCAAACAGTTCTGGCAGTTATTCAAACCTAGGTCCTACCAGTAACTTCCGGAGGAAAAAGGATAAGTTTTATACCTGGCCTGATCTTCTAGCTTCTCTCCAACCACATTCCAGCCATGGCTAATCTTTTGTTCATTCAAAATCTATCCATAGGTGGATGTCATGGGGCGTGTGGGGAGAGTGAGGAGAGGCGGAAGGGAAGAGGAGAGATCTGTCCCTGACAAGACTGTCGCCTGCTTTCTTCTGAGGAGCCTCAGCAGGTTCATGGGATCTGAGATGGCCACATGAAAACATGCCTCAGAAAAAGTACGCCGTCAGTGTTTGAGGCTTTTCCGTTGGGGAGGGTGGGAAAGCGGTGGTCACTGGTTGTTCTTAGCCCAGGCTGGGGGAAAGGGAAGTATATGTGAGTCTCTGATAATTCTCTTTTCTTTCTTCCCCTCGTTTTTGTTCTTCAATAAATCACTCAGGACAATCTGCTTCTCTTTAGTGGTGTGTTTTCCTAGGGTTCAGCCTTTGTTTGAAATTCTAGAACAACAGCGTTGCAGTAAACATGGTCAACCTACGTGTAATTATGCTGGTATGTCAACTTTGCCCCTCAGAGTCGGGCCTGCTCTGGTTAACCAGAGGCCCCCCTGACTCAGAAACGAGACCTCCTGCAGGACCCTGTGGAGGGCCGACCCTGAGTCCTGCATCTGAGGGGGTGAGCGAGCCCATAATTACTCACTGTTTAGGTTGGGGCACAGGAGGGTTTACATTAGAGACCTCAGCTGGTACACAGAGGGCGCCTATGGAAAAACTGAGGGGTTCACCTCTTCCTGAATCCCAGTCCCAGGGCTGCCTTGTCCAAGGGCTTTGGGTTTCACAGACGCCTTCTGTGACTCCACTTTCTGACCACTCTTGATTAGAAGCTTGGATTCCCCCAGTTCCAAGAGACATCTCAACCCTGAGGTTTGGATGTCGAGCCTTTCAAGGAATCATAGAATGTAGGTCTTGGAAGGATCTAGAGACAATGGGCTGAGCTGGTGTCTCACAAACCTTAATGTTCACACCAGTCACTTGGAGATCTTGTTCCAATGTAGATTTGAATGCAGTGGTGCTGGGATGATGCTGGAAAGTTTGTGTTTCTAGAAAGCTCCCTGATAATGACCTGCATTGGTCATTGGACTGCACTTGGGATAGTAGAATTCTAAGCTGTTATCATGTTACAAAGAATGAAAGGGAGATTCAGAGACCTGAAAGAACTTCCTGGGGCACAGAAGAAACCTTCTTCTTGTCCATGGTGTTGTCATGGCACCACACTGGTGCCACTGGCAGGGATGGTGTGTATCTTAGCAGAGAAAACTCTTCTGTAGGTATGGGATCTGAGGTCCTGGAGTCCACACCTGGAGAACTGGAGCAGGTGACTTTCACAGATGCTGTGGAGTAGACTTGGATTCTCAGACCTCTCAGGAAGAGCCTGTAGGCCTCAGCAGCTGGATGTCTGGATGGGAATGGATCATGGTAGGTTCCTTCCTGAGGCCTTCAAAGGGGCAGGGGAAGGGAAGGCATATTGGGCATGTGTCTATTGAGAGATGTGTGCATTACCAAACCCCAGCCCACTGGGGCCTGTGGAAAACTTCCAGTAGTCAAATGGGACTTGGGAGACAATATATGTGTTTCCATGGTAGAGACACTGAATATTTTTAGTAGAAATCTTAAGATCTTAGGTTCTTTTCCTGTTTTCAACTCATGAGACTGTGAGCAGCTTTTCTAGACTCCATCAATACAGGTGGAGTGTGCTGTTTGTCTGAACCCACAGATTAGGCCATGATCTTTTCTGAAGTTTATTTTGACCCTAAAGTTAAAATTAAAATTGTAGATTTTGTCATCTATCTATCTATTCTACCTACCTACCTACCTACTTATCATCTTTGTTCCTACCTTTCCTGTTGTCAAGGTACTTTGGTATTATATGTAACAGACGTGTAATGAAGAATTGATTTTCCCTAAAGTGAGATCTGGCTTTTGCCCTCAGCTCCTGGGAGGCAATCTCTAGGCCCTTGGAATGTCTTGCCTGGCAGGAATGTCTTTGTTTTTCTGGGGGCTTTGACTACTGGGCAGTCTAATGATGCTAATTATGATAAGTAATTGGCCATACCATATCAGTTTTAACTTCTAGAGGAACCAGGGACAAAGGTATTGGCCTGAATATCCACTGAGGGTTGGAAATGAAAAGTCAGCTATGTGAGTGTTGTGCAGTTGAACCCCAATAACAACTCTGGACACTGAAGGCTCCAATCAGCATCCCTGGTTAGCAATCCTCTGTGTTTATTGACATACATTATGATCAGGAAGAGGTGACCCACGATTCCATGGGGAGAGGAAAACCAGAAACCTTGATTTAGACCCCAAGGGGACTCTGCCCTTTGTATTTTTTCCCCTTGCTGATTTAAATTTGTATCCTCTTGCTATGCTAAAGCTAGTCCTAAGTATCATGCATCCCTGAGACCTGTGAATCATTCGAGTAAATTACCCAAGCTGAGTTATTTGTGTGGACCCCCCAAATTTATAGCCAGTGCTGTGATGTGAGGATGGCCCTACAGGGAAGGAGGTCTAGTGGGATTCTTCCCTTAAACATTGTGGTTGGCTGAACTCTTGACAATTTCACAAATATTCTGGGAAAAACAAATGGAATAAATATGCTCCTTTGACCAAAGCCTGCCTGGTTGCAGGGTAGGTTAAGGAATCTGATATATTAGTGAAGAGCCTGGGCTTTGGAGAAGCTCAGAACTGCAGGTAGGGTCAGGTATCACAACTTTCTGGTTGATTTTGTAAAACTACTTAAGTCTCTGAGCCTTTGTTTCCCCATCTGTAAAATGGACTAATCTTGAAGGTGTGTTGAGAAGATGACAAGAAATCATGTATGCAAAGCACAAGGTGAAATTCAGGAAGCACTCCATACATGAGCATTGTAATGAGAGTTATTATTATTACTCATGGCTTTGCTGCTGGTATGATTTCCCTATTTAGTTACTTACATTCTTATTAATATTTTGTCTTCTTCAAATAAGTATTTGAGTGGCTTGCATAAATGGAAACATGATAACTTGATAAAGTAAACAACCAAGAAGTAGAAAAAATGGGTGGTTGGCAAGTATTGGTGGAAGAAGAGAAGGGGTGCCCTATGGAGTCTGTGAGGGAAGGGTTGTAAGATTGGGCCTGGCCATCTAAGAGTAGGAGAGCTGTCACTTGAGACAGGATGACATGTCTTTATAACAGGGAGCCCAGAGACAAGAATAGCAATTCCTCTGGCCTGGAGGAGGGGAGAGAGCCAGGACCTGCCACCTGGGACTCATTCTTTCATCTCTGTATCTTCATCTATTCCTATTTGGTAAGCAGAGTGCTCACGAATAGAGGCCTGTGCCATGCTGTGAAGAGGTAGGGGAGAGAGGAGAGGTGGCATTTGTTTCTGGAAACCTTCCCATTCATTTCTTCTACCTACTCTTTCTCTTCCTTTGTCACCTCCTGTCGAGTCTCTTCAGAGGTGATTACCTCTCCATTTTTCTTATTTTCTGCTGATGTGTTATTTGAGAACTAGGAAGGTGACTGATAAGGGTTCTAGACGTTGACTTTCCAAGATTTCTGTTTTGATGATCATGAGCTCATTCTTATGAGCTAAAAGAATGAAATGATAGGGATAAAGACAAACCCAATGGTAAACAAGGAGTGAAATCTAAATGACACGAAACAACAAAACCCCTGTCCCAAACCCTCTGCTCACATCCTAGAGGAGAACTACCTCATCTAGAGGAGAGCTACTCAAGAAGCTCTCATTGTGCACTGCACAGTGCACAGCCAGGGGCAGACCCCTGAATCAGATGTGTGTGTCTGAATCATGGCTCTGATACTGATTAGAAGGTTCCTTAACCTCCAATATTTTAGTTTTCTTACCAGTTGTTATTGGGGATAACAATATACCTATCTCCTAGGGTTCTTGGAAGGAACACATGACTTAATAACATAAAGAGCCATTAGATTTTGGTGTCATTGGTGTTTTAATACCACCACCACCAACAACAACAAAAAGAATAAAGACTCTGATTTAGGGCAGTTCAGTCTTTTGATCACATAATGCTTGGATTGCACAAGTTGACCACTGGCATCTTGGGATCCCTCAGAATTTAAACCAGTGGGCTGAGAATCAGGCAGAACAGATAAAAACTTGGAAAACAATAGCTTTTTGTGATTCACCAAATCTGATTTATGGTTGGAATGTGCATGGCACAGATCCTGTTTGGTTAAATAATGGAAACCAACATTCTCATGCATTTGGCAATAATACATTTGAGGTACTGGGGATGAATAGTCCCTGGTTTGATGGTCTAGGTTGAGATTTCCCAGGCTTCTCTTTGAACTTGACCTTTAACTGCTGAATCATGAACCTGAACAGAGTTGAAAGACATGGAGAAAGCTGTGATCAAACATCAAGACTGAGCTATGGAACTTTGGATTAATCACAACTTTTGTGAGCCTCAGTTTTTCTATCTCTAAAATGAACTACTTTCTTCATAGTGTTGCTAGGAGGACTACATGAGATGACACATTTGCAATGTTTTGGAAATGAT
The DNA here is from genome assembly GCA_020662805.1 of Glaucomys volans. Lineage (NCBI taxonomy): Eukaryota > Metazoa > Chordata > Mammalia > Rodentia > Sciuridae > Glaucomys > Glaucomys volans. The sequence goes on from JAJEJO010002735.1 coordinate 309,428, forward strand.
TAAGGATAATGCAAGTGTTTATTATTGTTTTGTTCTTGAAATGAGTTGACTCATGTCATCACTCCTAGAATGAGGCCCAGACAGGTTCATTGCCTTGCCCAAGATGAATTAGAGGGAAGATGCCATGTGCCTTAGGGCTACTACTGGGCTGAAATTAGCAAACATCTCCCACCCTTGTCCAGCATGTGGGTTCGATTGCCTTCTGATCAGGAACAGACGCTTGTGTTCAGTCCATGGATTTTGTCTGCTTAGCTCAACTCTAAGGATCTGGCCTACGTGTTGGGTTTGGTTCCATTATGTGTGCAATATCTGATTATTTTTGTGATTCAGGTCATTGTAAACTTGCATCTTTCACAAAATGCGTAGCCTTCATTCTGTCTGTCTCAAAGGGAAGTTTGAAAATAAAGACAACTAAAGGATTAAAAGTAAAAGCACTCCTTGTAAGGCATTTCCGGAAGCAAGAGAGCATCATGATTAAGTGCATAGACTCCTGGGTCAGGTGCCTGTGTCTGACTTATAGCTCTGCCTCTCTCCACCAGGCTACTTAAACTCTCAAGATCTCAGTTTTCCCATCTATAAATTGGGGATAACAATAGTAAATTGGGGTTGTTGTCAGGATTAAATAACTTAATAATATAAAGAACTTTACAAGATGCCACATCCAGGTGGGAGCTCTGGGAGTGGGTGTTAGCTCTCAGAGTTGGATATGCCTTTATGCCCCCTTCTAATGCAAGATTCCTACAGGCACAAAGGTGTTTAGGACCCTTTGGATCCCATTTTTCTGTTAAGTCACTAGCAAGGGGACAATAGGCTAAGTACCACCAATCTTTGTAAAAATGTGGAGGAAAAGGTATTTAAAGATAAATTCCCAAGTAACAACTTTTTCTTAACTATCTCTTCCTAGACCCTAAAAAGCAGGTTTGTAATTATGTAAACTTTTAGGGAAAAAGACATTTAATAGGTGAGTGAGCACATAGAATATTCTGTTCTTGAGCCATGACAGTTGAGGTCTCTGCCCAAGTTTGAGCACAGATGGACAAGGTTGTGCTACCAGGTTGAGCAGTGCGTTCCCCTTTTGTTATAAAGTCTGTCTTCCTAGGTGCTGAGTGGATGCTGGCTCTTCTCTTATATGTTCTTCAGAGTTCAGTGCAGGCAGGCAGCTTCCTATTTTCTGGAATGGGAGTCTGAGGCCTAGAAGTACAATTTATTGATTGTCTTCAGCACAAGTACCAATAGCGCTTGCATTATTTTGAGATGAGTAGGGACAGTTTTGGAAACTCCTTGGTGGATAGAGATCCCACTTGAAGAAACTTCAGAAGAGGTCCTGGGAAAGCATTTTGGCCTGGTTTAGGAAGGTTTGATTGGTGTTCATTAAGGTTGTTTGCAAGAAAATTCAACCAGTGTAACCCACTGATCATAGCATCACCCCAAATACACCAATGTCGATGACACAGCATTCAGTTCAGATGCCTGGGGTCCCTGCTATGTGCTGGAGCTGGACATCCTTGATGGCCCAGAAGGATAGAGAATAGAGCGGGACAAGCAGGGGACCAGGAGCTCTGGGTCCATGTGGCTCCTGGCTGGGGAACAGGACCCTGGGCACATGCCCTGGAGCTTTGTGCCTGCCACAGCAAGGAGGTTTCCAAGAAAGTTCTGCATTGCTCTAGCATCCCTCCTGGAATAACTTTATTATTCTTCATAAAGAAAATAAAGTTTTGTTTTATCCCCCCCTCCCTCCCACCCTTTCCAAACACACAGGTGAAATTTGCCCACTGCAGTTTAAGGCTCTAGGCCATAAAGGAGAAAATGCCTTCCTAGTCATTTCTTTCTTTTTATTTTTTTGCAGTGCTGAGGATTGAACCCAGGGCCTTGTGCTTGCAAGGCAAGCACTTTACCAACTGAGCTATATCCCCAGCCCCCTAGTCATTTCTTACTGGCAACAGCAGTTGAGGTTGGGTGGGTGGTGGTTGTCCAGGTACCACATAGCACAGTATTCTTGGAAACTGGGCACATTAGGTCTGAGTCTTAGCTTCTCAGATCTAGGAGCTGTGTGAACATTGGGGTGGTGGCCTTATTTCATCGGTTCATTTAGCAGGCCCCCCTTTCCGATTCATTCCTCATCCTCTCTAGGAGAGTTGGTATTTTTTGAAAGGATGTTTTGAAACAGCTGAAGACCTATATGCCCTGATGGCTGTGCACTCCCCTTCAAGACCCAGATGCTCATTGCCCAGCTGCCGAGAGACTGTTGGCCGCTGATGGCTCACAGCTATACTTTCTCTGGACCCAGCCCTGGCAGAAGGAAGCAGCCTTACTCAATCTTACTCCCTCACCCGGGGGACGACCTGCTTCCAATTAGCTGATGTGGGCATAGGAAAGCATACTCCCTGGCCTTCACTTGAGACAGTTCAGAAGGAAGTCCCAGCTCTAGAGCTCCCTGCAGGATCGGCTGCAGCTTTTGCAAACACACCGCTGTTCAACTCCCTACTTGCCTTTCCTGCTGTCCCCTCCTCTCACTGCTCCCAAGAGTGCTCCCTGCTCCATTTACTCATGGGGACACTGAAGTAGCAGCACCAATCAGAGGCTGGAGGGCTGGGGTGGGTGTTTGCTGAGACCTGGGGCAAATCCTTACCTGTCCTGCCTCCCACTCAGTGCTGTTTGGGGCTCCACTTATACAACTGATGAATGAGGCTGTATAAAGCAGAATGTATGTAAATTTAAGATAATCGTTGAGGAAATACATGGTTTATTTGCTTTTAATAAGCTTTTCAAATAAACATCTTTCTGGAGGTCAAATGCTTATAGAGTGCAGAAGTGCCAAGATGGATAGACGTGGATAAAAAGAGGCTACTTGGCTCTGGGGCATGGTTTTCCAAAAATGTGTTTTTAGGAGCTATAAGCACAAGAGATGTTGCTTTGAAAAAAAGCGGCGCATACATATGTATGTGTGTGTGTGTTTATGTTATCTACTTATTTGGGAAACAATCATGCACATTTGGGCAAGGAACACTATAAAAGTGAATTCTTAAATAGAAGAAAATAAATCATAAATTATATAATTATTAAAAACATTGACAAATGCCACAAACATGCCAAAATATAGAAAACTAATGTAATATTTTTACTCATTAATTTCTTGATATATTTCTGTAACACCTTCCCTTCTGTATTTGTTCTCCTCTTCATATGACAACAATTTTGTAATATTTTCTACTGAGAGAATAAAAGGATGATTTAGTCTTTCACATGGTTGATGGACATTTTTGTCTTTTATTATGGATAATTAAGAAAATGTCAGCTCGGTTGTTTATTATTGGTAATGTCATGTAAGTTTTTAGGATTGTTGACAAATTTGGGACAACTTCTATCAAGTTTCCTTTATAGGTGAGCTGTAAGTTTTCAGGATGTTTTCAAATTTTCTGGTGCAGTAATTCATCTTCCTGCACTTCAAATTGATGATGCTCATTAACCAGGTCTTGAAAAGGCCCCATCTAGTGAGAGGCCTTGACACTGAAGGTTGATTCCCTCCAAGGTAAATTTGCCCTATAGAAGTCCTCCTACTCCATCTCCCAAATATTTATTTAGAAAAATGTAAACCTGAGGACAAGTCGAAAGACTGTACAATGAGCATGTGCACCATTCTCCAACATTCTCCAATGACCGGTTTATTTCACTCTCTCCCTCTCTCCCATACACACACCCACACACACACACACACATGTTCAGGTTATATCTTGTAGGGACAAGGACATTTTCCTACATAACCACAATAGTATTATCATCCCCCCCCAAATTAAACATAATCAAAATTATCCAGTATTCACAATTCCCAACTATCATTTAAAGGTTTCCCGTAACTTTTCTTTCCCTTCCTTGTTCTTTCTTTTTCTTTCCCTCCTCTTCTTTCATTTCCTGGTTCCCCATATCTTTTTGTCATGGCCCTAACAGTCATTGACTACTTCCTTACTTTCTGGTTCACAATGTTGTGAGGTTTGGACCTTCAATCAGCCATTCTCTGGATTAGGGATTTCCTTCTTCCAAAGACAAAGCCCTTATTAATATCTGGTGAATGTTGGGATGCCACACTCTGTAGAAGAACACCACCCTGCTGAATCTGGATCTTTGTTCTCCCTTCCTCTGTGAGTCAAGTCCTTGGGCTTGGGATTAAATTCTAGGAAGCCACTGATGCAGGCAGCACTTGCTGACTTTGTCAGAGATGCAGTTTGTTCCATGGGAAAAGGCTTACTCTGCATATCTCCTAGCTTTCTCTCATCTACTCCTCCTGAAGCTGGGGAATGGAATGAGAAGAGAGTAGACCAGAGAGGCAAGCTATAGGAAAGGAGGAAGAAAGTTCTGGAAGCTCTTCATATCTAAAAACCCCCTCTTCTGCATAATGGCCACGTCATTATTTTGGGTCCTACCCAGTATCATCTGTCGATGCATTAGGTTAATGTGTTTAGATAACTGGGAAGACATTCACATCTGTGTCTCTCTCTGGGCCTATGATGGGAACCCATGAAGAACAACTTGAAGCTTTGCAAGGCCTTCAGCCATGAGTTTGGACATTGTCCAGAAAGAGCAAAAAGTTCCCCCTACAACCCTTGGGAGGATAGCCTTGGAGACTGGATAGCATATTCTGAGTGAAGGAGAGTCAGCAGGCCTGGGTCCTGAGGGGGCAACTAAGTGTGACAACCAGGGTTGCTTCCCTGGAGTCACTACAGAGTCATTAATAAGTTTCTTTGGAGAGTTGTCCGTTGAAAGAGCTCCTGGGGTGGGGCTGATGATGTAAATGTGCTCTTACCCAGAAACCAGAGGCCATGTGAGCTGGCTGGAGAAGTGAGGAACATTGGTGATGCCACCCCAGGTGTATGTTAGCTGGAAGCCCCAGAGAGGCCCTGGTGGGCACTGATGAGGGCACTGATGAGGTGGAACTGGTCACTACTGAGAACTTCCAGGAGTGTCACAGGATAGGGGAAGCCACTCCCAGATGATGTCACAGGTAGGAGCCTATGCTGACACCAAGGACCTTGACAGGAAGCCCTTCCATAAGAAGCACAATTTTCCGTCTTTCTCTTGCCTGGGCAAATGGCTGAGGGAGGGAGTTGGAAAATCAGTTAGCCTTTCTCCAATGTGATCTGCTTACCTATAAACCAGGAGATCAGCTGGCTAGTTTTCATGTTTAAATCAGCAAAATGAAGCCTTCTGTGGAAGCCCAGCTAGGCAGAAGTGTAGCTGCTCCCCTAAAAGAGGAAGTTGGGGCCCCAAAGCCTTCCCAGAAGCCCCACCCCTCGCCTTCCTCCACCACTTAATGGCCTCTGAAGAAAGCCTGATTTTATATAAACAGATTCCATCTGATATAAACACAAAGGTTTGAAAAGTTGTCCTCATTCTAAACTTGCAAATATAGGAGAAAATAGATTATTTGGACTCCTGCATGATCCAAGTCTGGATGTGCTGGTAAGGAGGCATAGGAAGTCCTTCAGCGTCATGTGTTCACAGAGTTGAGGAGGATGGCCATGGAGGGACCCTGGAATCACTAGGACTGTTGGCTCTGATCAGGACTAAGTGGACCAGAGAAACCTTTGTCCTGTGACTGTGGGTCTCGACTATGGGAAGTCAATGGAGCCACTGGGTCAAAGTCTGAATGCACCCCCCACGCCTGCTAAAAGCTTCATCATTTCTGTTCTGCGACCAGAGGGTCTGTGTTAATCCTGCACAGGATGGCTGTAGCTTTCCTAGAAAATATGAGCAATTCTGGTACTTTTGAGAAATTCTGTCCTCTCCAATTCTTATTTTAGAAGAGGATCCATTCATTCTATTTTTGCACCAGATCCATAAGGAGTATAAGAATGCTAGAAAGGGCCTTACATTTCTGGAAGGCTTTAACTTTCAAAGAATATCCCATCCTCTCATTTCATCCTCCCAACAAATCAGAGAAATAGGCAGGGTAGGTGTTAGACTCATTTTTCTGAAACTTAAGAGATGGTGAGAGACTTGCTCCCACATGACTGGCACCTGTGATCCTGGGATGGGGTTTTCTGATGCTGCTAAACCAGCTCCAGCTGGCCAGTACGGTCTAGCTAGTGGATCAAATGCAGGTGCTTAGAAAGGGGTTTGTTGCTGTGGCTTCTGTTGGGGAAAGTTAGCCACAGGCACTGTTGAAGGTGGATGGTTGAAGGTGGAACTCCTCACCAGTTCCACTAGTGCCTGTTCTAGGCTCCAAACTGCCCAGCACAGCTTGGGATCCACTGGGGAGAGTAGCACCCATGCCCCTCTCCTACCCAGGCTCCAGTTGTAACTAGCAGGATGTGGCAAGAGTTTACAACCTGAATACAACTCCTAACTCTACTGCCAATGGATCATGTATCCTGGGAAACTGTGGCATCTCAAAGATTGTTGGATTACATCAGTGTTTCTCAAAGTGTTATGATGGGTCTATCTGTGGCCCAGTCACATGAGTGTGTGTGTGTGTGTGTGTGTGTGTGAGAGAGAGAGAGAGAGAATGTGTGTTTTCCAGGCTTTCCTCCAGCCACTGCATTAAATCTCTGGGCTGGGTCCCTATCTCTTTTGATGATTTTGAGGCACACTCAAGGTTGACCACCACTAGGCTGGAGACTCCTCAAGTGTCCTTCCAACTCTATGCCTCCTTTCAGAATAATCCCCAAGCTTGACTCCATTTCTGGAGGGATTCTAGGCCCTTGATTTAACTGTAGATTTTAAGTTTCAGGCAGACTCGTCAAAACCTGCCTGAACCTCGTACAGGTCCAAATGAAGCTTGAGAAGGCATACCTTGAGCTTGTTTCTGGAAATGATGACCATTCATAAACTCTGCTCACACCAAGCAAGTTAGGAGGATGGTCTTGCCTCTGATTAGGCAGAAGAAATCACTCGACCAGGGAGATGCCTCTTTCTTTTCTTGCTCTTTTTAGCCTAGCGCTCCCTGATTCAACTGCTGTCTGGATCTTGCACTCAGGGGAAGAGTTCAGTCTTCTTTCCATTTTCCTGAGAAGAACATGGCTGGAACAAACTTATACTATAGACTGCGGAAATGAGAACAGAAGCACTGAGATGAGGAAGAGGCCAGTAAGAGAGTCACATTTAAAAATATGTCATATAATTTTTCTGTGTACTCCCATGGCGTGTTAAAAGATTTCACCCTTTATAATGTCTGGCTTCCAAATGGAATATGATATTGTCTCGTACTCAGGGTGCACGTAAAAGTAGTTGTAATAACTTAAAATGCGAGTCTGAAGAATAGACTTCTGGACCAATGTTAGTTTATGCTTAGGAGCTTGAGTTTGGATATTTTAATACACCAGGGTTGATAAAATCATCAAATGTGTCATGGAAAGAAGCCAGTTCCTAAGAGGAGGTCACTGTCTTACAAAATTATTAGAATTTATAGCTTCTGTGGAACATAAGTTCTACTCACCCAAGACTACAGAAGAGATACAGAAATGAGTGACATTTAAGATGGAGTACAGTGTAGTCAAGTGAGTGGGACATCTTGCTGGATAAACTTTTGATTACCCAAGGTCTCTTTGTTTAACTTAGAAATTTATTGGTTAACAAATGCCTGTAAATTATTGCCAGCTGCCATAAAGTGAATTTTAGGTACATTCTTTCCTGATGGCACTCAGAGACAGTTGTTTGGCAATGGGTTCTGCTCAAGAAGTGAGCAGGATCCATCTGAATAATAGGAGGTGCCCTTTGGAATAAGGAAATAAAACTGTCCCCCACTATTGTTTTAAAATGTTTTTATTAACATATACTAATTGTGCCTTTTAATGGGGTTCAGTGTGATATCTCCGTATGGGAAGACCGTGTGCACTGATTAAATTCAACCACCCTTTCTCTACCGGCCCACCCTTCCCAATCTCTAGAAATCACAGCTCTATTTTCAGGTTGACTTTTTTTAGCTTCTACATATGAGAAAGAACGTGTCTTTCCATGTCTGACTTAGTTCTCTTAACATAATGTCTTTCAGTTCCGTCCACTTTACTGCAGAGGACAGGATTTCTTTCCTCTTTAAGGCCGAATAATACTCTATTGTGTATATAGGCCACATTTTCTATATCCATTCATCTGTTGATGGGCACCTGGGCTGGTTCCATATCTTAGCTGTTGCATACCCCTCTCCTCAGTGTTTTGATTCTTTTATTTTCGTGCTTCTTAATTCTTTAAAGATCACACATAGTGGATCTAAGGCCAAAGCCACAGTTGTTTTAGTATCCTGGGATCTTATTCAACACAACCAAGGAGATTCGAGTTTACTTTCAATTGAGAGGCTTGCTTTCCCAACTCCTCACCCCACCTGTGTGGTCATTCCACTGCTTACCCATGAGCAGCTCCACTGCAGCTGACAACCTAAGAGTCAGCCAATGGGACAACCTGCCTCCACGGGAAGCAGTTGTCTGACCTTCCAGCTCTTAGTCTGCGCTATGCTGGCTCCTCTCATCCAGGGCCACTGAAATAAACTGGTCAGGTGAAATTAAAGTATCTGAAAAGAGGCCTGCAACTCAGTCAGTGTCAGTCTGCAGAAGGGGACCATAGTGTGTGCAGTAGCCTGGGTTGCTGAGCCTCTTAATTTGGGTTTACTACAGTTAGAATATTTTGCATACTACTGTTCTTTATTTCAAAATCATAGCTACTTTCACAAATAATAGCTCTTTTAAAAGTTGCTGGGTTTTCCACTGTTTTTTTTTTTTTTATGATAAAAGACATAGCCTTATTAATAGTTTGAGACGTGAACACAGGGAAAATATCACTCATCATTCCTAACACAATTATTGTTTTGTTTATTCTCTTTCATTTTTTTTAAATAAGTATGCTTTTATCTAGTTGAAACCGTGGTGCAATGTGATTTCCAGTCGTTCTCACTTGGCACATGTCATTTGCATTTTTCCATGTTACTTGTCGCCTTTGCCCTCCTAATGGCAGCATGAGGGCCCATTGCTATGTGTCATAATTTACTTAACCATTTACCTACTGTTATCATTTTGATTGCTTCCAATTTCCCACTGTTACAAATTATATTGTTTTGGGGCATCTTTGTGAATATTGTTTTCCCATATTTGCATTATTTGGTTCATTTTTAAAAAAGTGTCATTCAGGAGCTCAACAGTGGCATTACATTTGAAGGTAATGAGAAAATGGGGTACTATTTAATAGCTACACTGGGAAAGTGGGGCATTATTTAACCAATTTGTTGGAATTAATTTTTTATAGGTCTTCACTATTTTATAAATTGAAAGGAGCTTGTAGCATGAAAGTATCGGCTCGCTCACAGGTATTCAAACACCTTAAGTACCCCGTATTCAATCATCCAGAGGTCATGGGCGTCGTTGGGAAACTTCTGTCTTTAGCAACATGATTAAATACTTTGGTGCTAGTCTTTGTTGCTTTATTGCAATTTCAGTGTTATACGCAGATGCATAAGAGGTTATGTGCAAGGATGTCAAACCAGAAAATCAGTGTATTCTTTGGTCAGCATCCTCCAGGAAGGATACCAGTGAAAACCTACTTACCTGAACTTCACCTCAGGTGTTGGGTTTATGCCTGTCATAGCAATACCATTTTTGTCTTCTTCCATGTCAGTAATATGGCATTTAGTGAGAGTCTGAATAAAGACTGATCCTCTGTTTTACATTCCTGAGGCTCTGATATACTGGTAGCTCACATGCCAAGTACAGGCTTATATAAATTGCGGTAACATTCTTTTTTTTTAAGGGTTGCAAAGGTTTTATTTAATGAAACATGCCTATGACTAACTGGAACACCTTTCTGCCTCTCTACCTACTTCTCTGTTTTCTCACTCGAGCTCCATTCCCTCAGAGTGAATGTGAAAAGGTGAGTTTGGGGTGGCCAGGAACCAGGGTGCCCAGCAGTGGGTCTCTGTGAGCTAATAGTAGAGAAGAAAAATAAGCATCGCATTTTTTAAATGGGGGAAAAATCAGGAAAAAGGCATGCATAAAGGATTTATCCTTTCCATGAAAACATTGATTAATGAAATCTAGTATGAACGGGTGTCATGCCCTTTAAATATTAGATTTCATTACTTAGTGGATGGTAAGCTTCTGAAAGGGAATCCTTGGCCTCCGCTGTCTCTTTATGGACACAAATGTTTCATGCCCTCGCAGTGATCAAAGATGCAAATGCCTGCGGTTACCGAATCATTGGACAGGGTGAAACACTGTGCTGGCCAGATGTGTTGTCAGGAAAGGGCTTTCACTGATAAAAGGGACAGCTGCCCTCAGGATGGGGGCGGGGGGAGAGGGGACTCAAGCAAGGGGGAAGGAAGTATGCAAGGGAAGGTGACCCAACCACATGAAGCCAGCCCCTCGGGCCCCCAGCTGGGAAACTCCACCAGCTTGCTAGCTCTTCCGGTTCTAGCGGAGCTGGCCAGACATCTGGCCTCTGTTCTAATTAAAGTGGGCAACCAATTTGGTGGCTCCAGTGAAGACAACAGCAGTGAAATCTTGATGGCTACTGGGTCTTAATAAGGCCCCATAATAACTCTTCAAGACTGAGGCTTTGCCAAATTATTTCCATCTCCTAAGGGCCTTTCAATTCAATTCCACTTAGATTTATTGAGTGCCAGCTATATACAAAGCCCAGACCCTGGCTCTCAGGAAGCCCCTATCTATTGGGGAATGCCGAGAAGTGGACAGCTGACTGGCATAAAAAAGAATGAATTAAAGGCCATGGTAGAGGTTCATACAAGGTTCTATAATTGTGTAGCAAAGGGAGTAACTTGCTGAGTGAATTTGGGGAAGGTCCTCGGTGGAGTTGGCATTTGCTCCTAGCCATGAATTTTGAAGTCAGGTTCTAAACAAACATTCTGGAGAATCAACATGAGCAGAGAAACAAATTCCTCGAATGGAATTTCCCACCTGGAATTCTCTGGTGTCTTTATGGAACTGAGATAAGAAGCTCATTCTAACACAGCCACAGAATCTCCCACCTGCATGGGTGGCAGCTCAGGCCCTGTCACCACAAAGACTAGGATTTACACAGATGGAACAAGCTGGAAGCCTGGCTTTTCACCTGCCTTGAATTGTTGGAGAAGGATCAGTTTGGCCCCTCAATAATGGGCTTATGTTTCTGGTCCAAATGGTGCATATGGTAACCTGTTCCTATCAGGAACAATTAAGCCCCAATATACCCAAGTTCTCTCCTGTTAGGTAGTTAACCTGCACTTGGCTCTGTTGGTGGCATTGGCTACAGACAAAGTGAGGGTGCCCATCTCCCTGTAAATGAGCCAGTTGGAACTTTTCCTTAACTACTTTCTTTCCCTTCAGTGCCCCCTCTGATATTCCTCTGCCATGCCCCTCTTCTCTACATCCTCTCCAAGCGCCAAATAATTGGTTGGCAAGAAGGGGCTGGGATTGAAAAAAAAAAAATCCTGATTTTATCTTTGTTACTGAAGGCAAAAAATGATCTGCTATGTATATTTTATAAGAGAATGTGTTTGTTTATAGCTCTACAGTCTGCCCTCCCTTCCCACCCCCTAATAAGCTCATGTCAGAACTCTCAAGCAAGTTTGCTATAATGGTAGCCTAAAGGACGTATTTTGTAAAAATGAAAAATGAACATATTATTTATATATCAATAGTGTAAAAAGCATTGATCAATGCAAGCAGCCTGGTGTTCTGCTTCTCTATTTCCCCTCCAACCTTTCTTTGCCTTCTCCTGTGTCCCCCTCCCTTCTTGCAGGTGCTTGTGACACTCCCACCATTTAGAATCAGAGTTCTAGTCTGTCCTGGTCAGTTTGTGCTGGGATTCGGTCTTTAATATGGAGCCTTCAACGACTAAGCCTCCAAAATGACTCTCTGACAGCCAGCCATTAATTACCATCATCCGCATCTAATTCATTCATCCCTCTCCCTCTCATGTAGAGGGACAGCTAGGGCTGAGGGCACTCAGGGAAATGTAGGCACGATTCCATGTTCTTTATGCAGAGAGGGCTGCCGGAGACTTTGTTGGATGCAGGGGCTTTAATTGAATTGGCTTGCCAATAAAGCTGTTGTCATTCAGTAAGTGAATTTGTTGTACTACTCGAACCACAGCTGCTGCAGACAGCCCGGAATTTCCTGAAGGCAAGCCAGGCCCTCGGCTTGCCTGGGTTCAGCCTTCTCGATTGATCCCGGAGGCCACGCAGAGACTCTCCCCTCACAGCTTGGTTCTGGCACCCACTTGGATGCCGATGAGTTGCAGAGCAGACTGGGATTCAGCAGGAGCCCAGCGAATCAGCTGGCTGTGACCTCCAGGGACCTTGTAGGGAAAACGGAACCCATAGGAATGTTAGTGTCGGTACTTGTTGGGAAGGCAAGGCTCACCTCCCACAGTTGGGTGGGTTTCTTTCTTTCTTTTTTTTTTTTTCTCAGTTTCTAGACAGATGCTGCCCTCAGCTCCATAGAGCTAGTCATAAGAGAATATGGCTTCCCATTGTAAAAAAGAAATTGAGAATATGACAGTTAATATATTTGTAGAGCCTTGTTTAAGAGGTCGAGCAGTATTGAGAAAATACAGCAGCATTAGAACTGGCATTTGTTACCGGGAGATCGTTGGGCCAGAAATGCTCTACCTCTCCCCACAGTTTATAAAACACGGCAAGATTGGCAGGCTGTGTGATTTATGATGGCTTTAAAGTAACATCAAGATTAAGGAAAGTTTTTCAAGGGACTGCGGGGCCATTTTTATTTTCTGCATCCAAGCACATGAGTGTAGTGGGCTTGAGTGAGTGGGAGCAGGACTTGGGAGCAGATTTTCAGGATTTTGGTGTCTTTACACTCTCAATAAGTGGGGATCTCACATTGAGCTCCTCGTTCAAGGGATTTCTCCTCTGGCAATTTGGAATTGTCTGACCAGCGCCCAAACCTTTTCAGGGAGCCTCCCTTCCAATTGTGTGGAGGGTTCATGGAACAGAATGGTGTCTGGTCTGTTTTCAATTATTCAGGGGTAGAGGATTTTTCCAGCCCTTGACACCTGTTCTCCATGGTCCACTGATCTTGTGGATGTTTTGTTGTTCCCTTCACTGGGAAGCTGGAGAAAAAGAACTCTGTAAGTCAAATGTAGTTTTTGCTTGAATCCTGAAATTCTGACCATTGGGAGGCTCTTTAAATTAAGCCTATGTGTTGGCCCTGTTTTTGACTTGATGAGTGATAGTGGAATTGATTCATCACACTTATGGCTGGAAGTCTGTAAAGAAAGAGATGGTGGAAGCCCAGGGGAAAGAGATATTGGGACTCAGTATCAGAATGAGTATGTGGCTGTGGCTGGAGTGAGAGGGAGGTGAGGTGTGTGAAGGAGAGAGTCATGGGGGTGGTGTTTGATGCCTGACTCGGGACGGAAATAGTGAAAATGATGCTCCTCAGTCTGATTAGTAGATCTGTTGAGCACAACTTTCCCTAAGTACAATCCTGCCTTTGTAGACTCTTCCCACAAATCAAATTGAGACAGAAGATGTGACCATGGAAATAGACTAATTACTGCTTTGTTTCAAGCAGGTGGACTGATCCACAACTTAAGTGAAAGGTCCATCTCCTGTTGTTTTGGGCTTAGGTTATTTTTTCCTTATTTACATCCGGCTCACTTTTAAAGTCAAGGCCAGATTTAAGTTAGGTGAGTTGAAAGCCAGATCTCTTTTCCTCCTGTCTGATGAGAAGTTGGTTTGTCTAAGCCACCGGGTTTTGAAATAGTGAGAAAAAACACCCTCCTGCCACCACCAAATGAAGCCAAATCAACGCCACTCCTCTGATTGGCATAAACGTGTTTCCTGAGTGAAGGATTTTGATGGCTGCTGTCCTCCATCCTGCTTCCCATATCTGGCCTCTTCCTGTATTTCCTGTTCTTTTCCTTCTGGGCTACTATTCCCCACCCCTCTCTCTGGCCTCCTTCTCTTCTTTCTCCTTTATCTCTAACTCTTTTCCTCCTGGTCTCATCTCATCATATATCAAATGACATCATCATAGTATAAACTTAAAATTTGTCTGGTCTTTACACACATGGTTTCCTTAACCTGCTTCCCCAAATGGTTGTTCTTCCTTCCTTCACACTGGTGGGCCTCCTGCAAGTGTGGCCCAGTGAAGGGGCTCTGTGACACTGCTTTCCACACCCCATCATCTCAGGTGGAAGGCATAGATCTGTGTTGAACTTCCTAAGGTAATAAATTCAGGGAAACCCAGCTGAGACCAACCCATAATATTATTCATTTTTGGGTTTCTACTTTTCATAACGAGTGAATTTCTGTACTTCTCTTTGATGAGTGGAATTAACGTCTCCATGTGAACTGGAAATGCTAAGTTGATGATAGTCCCTGGAGGATTTTGCGTCTTGCTCTGGCACGTTTGGTGACTTCATCAGAATTTAGGGTGTATTAAGGGATCACGCAGTGGGGCTTATACATAGGAAGGTCTCAAGGTGATCCTAGAGCCTGTTCCCAAGCCAAGTTCTGATGGTCCCTAGGGGAGAAAACTTTGCACATGCCAAATGAGCACAGTTCAGTGTGAAAGCTTGTGACAGGCCAGCAGAACACTGCAGTCATTTTCTAGCAGTGGCTCAGTGGTTATGGAATAGGGTTTTGGGAAAAGTATAACTGTTTTCTTTTTTCGTTTTCTTTCCTTTTTTTTTTTTTTTTGGCCTCCCCAACTTTGGTGACTATTGTTTTCACTTCTTTTTCCAAGATTCAGAATTCTACTTAGGTTTCCTTTTTCCTTTTCTTCTCAAACTGGGGTCTGTGAGGTGAAGTGTTGGTGTGTTGGGAGAACCCTGGGGCTGAGGACAAACGTGACAATTTTCCTATTTTACTTCAGGATTTTTGAGGAAACTTTAACGAATGGAAAGATTTTCATCACATTATGAAGTTGAATGCAGACTCGGCATTAATTTAAAGCATAATCAAGAAACTTCAAACTTCTGCTTGGGGGTCTCTGCTTCTACCTCCATCTTAGATCCTCACATGTGTGCTTTGGTTCTTCCTTGCAAGAGGGTGGGAAGTTGCATGACCCTTGACCCAGCTGCCCTATTGAGTTTCTTATCAGAGTTGAGGCAGATTGATTTGTCTGACAGTGATTCTTCACATCTTAGAAGCATGGATCTTATTGTACATATTATGTCAAACCTAGTTATCCCTAAAGGTTCTACATATTAGCAGTGTGTTACCTGTGATGTAGGGAGGGCAAAAAGCTTCGGTCAATCTGAACTCTTCTGGGTTATGAAAGTGTTTGGATGACTATATCAATTCATAGTCATTCGGGGCCTTGTCACTTGGGTGTGGGTTGGAAAGCTACTTAACTAGGACCCCAAGCTCCAAATCCTAGATCAGACTCAGGGTAGACGTGCAGAGCGGGCACTCTTGGCAAAGGCATTCTATTGATCTGGTCTTGTGCTTCTCTTTCTGCTGGAAGTGGCTGCACAAACCTGGTTCACCAGGGCTCCCAAAGTCCTGGCCATAAAGTAGTCTGGTCATCCCCTTATTTCCCCAAACTCTGATCTGGTCACCTTTTTCCTTGCAAGATAAGAACAAGCCTAGGTCTTTAAGGCAGAGCAAACAAAGGGGAAATTTCTCTTTTTGGGGACAGAGTGAATTGGTCTAAGATGTCCACCCTTGGCCAACTTCATAGGTGCTGGTCCCAGGTTCACCTTGTCCCTCAGTGACATGGGGGTGCTAAGTGAGAAGTACGAATAGATAAAACCCCAACCAGCACCTGCTCCAGGTATCCACACTTCCTCACCCCTCTCTCTTCACAGGCAGAAGCCTGGGAATGGGAAAGGGGGAAGAAGTAGGTAAGGGGCAGGATGGGGGTAGGGAGGGAAGCTTAATGTCAAGAGATGGCAGGTGTCTCCTGATGGCTGGTGTGTGGGACTAACATTTTGCCCCTACCAAAAGAAAGTCATTGCTGAGAGGCAGTGATTTCACATGCAATGCCTCTGTATTGTTCTCTTTTTCTTTTTAAAGTGCAGTTCTTTTTCAGTTTCTTAGGTGTTGTAAAATTGTTCCATGTGGTAGGAGATGAACTTTTGTCCCAAGTTGGCATAGGATTACCTATGCACTTTCCTGACCTGGAGCCTGGAACCGATGTTTGCACGGTCCACCAAAGAAGGGTTTTCTCAGCAAATCAACAGTGTGAACAAGGCCGCAGGAGGGATGTTTATCTACCTGAAGAAAAACTGTTTTCTAGCACTTTAGCATTGCCACTTACATATGATTTTAATGTGTTGATAGCAAGTGATCATTATCTAGTTAGTAAATTTACTTGAAAGAAATAAAATAGCCTTTCCTCTCTCCTAGTTGAGACATCTCATTAAACCCAGACTTGCCTGGTGCTCTGAATTACAGAGGTGCAACCCAAACGTTCTCTGGGATTTTTGGCACTGAGCATGTGCACCAGCAGTCTGTCTTTTCTTTAGAAGAAAAATAAATGATGACATTCTGTTTTGGGTCTTGAAATCACATAGCTGAGAACATAAAGGTGACAACTGTGATATGGTTTTTTAATGAGGGCAGAGATGTCAAGAGAAACCAGCCTTCTAGGAACAAAACAATACTCTGTCAGGTGCAGTGGACTTAGGACCTTCTCCTTACTTGGAATAAAGTCCTTAAAAATAACCAAATTTTCCATTCAATAGAAAAATGTTCATACCTTCCTCCCCATCAATATGAATTGTTGTCATTGAGCACCGGGTCCTACCAAGCCATATTGATTTTGGAAATTAAAATGGGAATGTTTGAGAACGTTTTCAAAGAATTATATGGGATTTTAGCCATCTGAATGGCTTTCTTTTTAGGGTCAGTGAGAGTATTCTTGCTAAAATGTAGCCATTGCTTTGGAAATAGTTTCCTTAATGTCTTTCCTGTCGCCCCTGCTGGGGCTGTGCAGGAAATGTAAACCAACATACAATATGTGTGTTTATTTTCATGTCCCATTTTATGGGAAATTGGATGGGATATTCCACTGAGGCTTCAGCTATGATCTGTTGACAATACAGGGGGAGCAGGGCAGACTACTGCTGGAAGAGTTTGCAGGGGAAAAAGGGGTTCTGTAACCTTTGAGAGCCATGGGGAAGAGGGAGGCCTGCTGGCGGGAGTTCCGTTACTCAGGGGCAAGGAGGGAGGTGGTCCAGAATGAAACCTGCCGATGAACTGCTGGTGCATTATATGACATCCTCACCAGCCAGCTCCAGTTTCCAGCACAGTAGGTCGGCTGTGCCTCACCTTATCTTGTGGAATGTCACGTCTTATACTGTGTGGTCTTCCTGCCTCTGCTGGCTGCAGGAAACTCCAGATAACAAACACCCAATCTGGACCTCATAAGGGGTCATCAGCTGGGTAGGGGGCAGAGTTACCCTGAGGATCCCTGCAGGACCGAAGGGGTCATAGATGGTCAGACTCATCATATCCTGGCCATGTGCAGGTGGTAGGTAGTTAAATGAAATCTTTTCGTGGGATCTTACTGGAAAAACAATTTAAAAAGTGTCTGGGTAGCATGGGGCCTGAGCAGGGTGTGTGTCAGTGTGTTTCCTGGAGACTGTTTGAAATCTCAGTCTTCGGCCCATCTGTAAGACAGCAGTAGGTGTCAGTGGGAGTGTAAGTTTTTTCCTGCAAGAGAAAGGAGTTAGTATGTTTGCATTTTAAGCTCATAAACAGCTGCAGCCCAGGCCATGGTCGCAAGCACTGGAGGAGCTGAGGGCTGCCGTTTGCCAATGCACTGTGAAGTCTCCAAGTCGTGGGCTGAAATACTGTATAAACTTCCAATTTGATTAGGACTTTGCTTTGTGTTTCTAAACAAGGAAATTGAGAAGTGTCAAATTAATTTTGTAGTCCTGGTCACTTTTTAATTCCAGTTGGCCATCCCAGCCTAGATTTGTGCAAATACTGATTCCAGGAAATAGTTGAAGTACTAAACTTGGTAAATAAATGTGTTTATTTTACAAATGGATTCAAGATGAAACACCCAGCACTTCTCCAGGGCATTTCTGTCCCTGCCTGTTCATTTTAGCAGCTTGACCAAACTAATTCCCTTCCTTTCGTGTAATATTTAAATGGACTTCTGGCGTCTGAGGCACTGCCTGCTGCTCCAATTCCCTAAGAAAGTCATTTAAATAGATTTTGACTATCTTGCATCTACTATGAAAGCCAATCAACTAAAAATCCTGGTCACTTCTCTCTAATTTTAGATGAGCCATGTGGAATTATTGGCTTTTGAGAAAAAACTCATCTTATCAGAGCTGGAAGTTTTGGATTTAATTTTTAACAATCTTTTTTCTTTTCTTTCCTAGCAAGAAAAAAAATGAACAAAAAGACAAATAAGAAAAGGTTGCCATGAGAAGTTAGCAAGCTGTCAATAGAGAAGTCACTCCTAAGTGGAACTGTGTGTTAGATTACCACCTCCCCTCTGACTCCCAACCTGCCCTCCTCCCTGCTCTTCCCATGCCCACTGTGAGAAAGGAAGAGAAGCTTGACAGATGTCCTGCCATCCAGGAATTTGCAGGCTGGTTGAGGACACAAGCTTTTTCCATTCAGAAGGTAGCTTGTGTGATTTGGGTTTTCTGCTGAACACAGGATGAGAGGTGCAGGGTGAGTGGGGAAAGAGGTCATTATGCTTCGGTTAGGGAGCAGATGTGGGAGTGTCAGTTGGCTCACAGGAATAGTAAGAAGCGGATATGTGAAGAACAAGATGGCAAATGTAAGCGGAAGAGGGCCCCCCAAAAGTCAGAAGTGGAAAGCAAAATGTGGGGTTGGAGGGCGGGGAGTTGGCCAGTCTGAATGCACTCCTAGAAAGAGAGCATCATGTTGGGAGCCGGGCTAGGCTGGGAAAGGCTTGGAGTGTGGAGTGGTGTTTGCTTTGTAGCTTGTGGGATGGGATGTGCTGGAAGTGGTGCTCACAGAGGTCCACGGCTGTGAAGAATTATTCTCCACGTGCATAGGCCTTGGGATGTGTGTGGGTATGATGTAGGTTATCAGAACAGAAGCGGCCAGAAGCATGAGGCCAAAGCATCCCTCTGAGGTGGAAGTGGAGAGTGGGAGAGAGGTGCAGACTGGGGCTGGCTACTGCCTGGGGGAAAACTTGGACTTTGTGTAGTGAGGGGAAGTGGTAGGAAAGCCACGACATTTAGAACCATCTTCCACCAGGGAAGATGACCATGCAAGCAGCTCTAGATCTTACCGTGGCAGTGGAGATGTATGAATAAAAATACATCGGTCTCCAAATTTGCTTCCTGTTCTCTTTCTTCCTGTTCAAAATAGTAATCGATGCTTTTTTTTTTTTTTTTTAACAGATGTTCTCAATGTTTCAGCATATTGAGGGGTTGCAGAGTATGTGTGGGGCTGCAGCTGGTGATAACACCTCTTACTTTTTATTTTCTAGTGTGGGCTGGAATTAGTATCAGGATTAGAAATGGGGAAGCCGTGGCTTGTGGTCCTGCATCCTGACGTTTTTCACTGCCACTCAGGTAGCAGTTGTCCTTAGGGGTCAAAGTTGCCAATCCATTGGTAAAGAGATAGCATTTTTATATTATATGTGTGTTTTAAGTGCTTGTAGGGGGGAAAAAGGAAAATTCCCTTTCCTCCTACTTCCTCTCTCCAGAGGAAACCACTCTAATAGCTTGGTCTATATTCTGTCAGTCTTTTTCCTTGGCAGATAATAACATTGATAACAACTTAAAATTTTTTTCCCCCAGTGCTGGGGGAAACTCAGGGCCTTGCACATGCTAGGCAAGTGCTTTGTTCTGAGTTACAGTTCATCTCAATAACTCATTTTTATTGGGGGTTCTCTGTATGCAGACAGTATTCTAAGTATTAACACATACAGCATGAACTCTTTAAGTTCATCATCCACCCTCTGAGGCAGATATGATTGTTTCCCCCATTTGACACATTAGGAAACTGAGATACTGAGAAGTTAGGTAACTTGCTTGAGATGGCGTAGGTAGTGGGAGGCAGAACCAGGATGGAATTCCAAGCTGTGAAAGTCCTGATTCTCAGTTCTTAGTTATGACTTCTTGCCCCCATGAATGTGTTTAATTTAACACACAGACAGACAGACACACACACACACACACACACACACAAAATTGTATATCTAGGCCTTACTTCAAAAGACAAAATTGTATTATGCATATTGTTCCACAGGTTGCTTTTTTGTAAACATGAAATGTGGACGTTTTTCCATACTGGTCCATATAAATTCATTTTATTGTCTTGAAATCTGCATAGACTCATAATGATGTACCATCACTTTTTTTAAAAAAAGAATTCTCCTATTACTGGCCATTTGGCCCCTTTCCAGATTTTTGCTTTTATAAACAATATTGCAGTGAACATCCCTAATGACAATGGCAGCAGTGACAACTGTCATTAATCCTGAACAGTATGCTTACTATGAGGCAGGGTCCCATTCCAAACCTTTTCATGTATGAACTCATTTAAACATGCTTCCTTGTGTAAGTGAACTAGTACTTCTACATGCTAAATGCCTGGAAGTGGGGTTGCTAGATTAGAGGCTAAGTGCATTTAAAAGTTTGATTGCAACTGTCAACTTTTCCTCCAATAAGGGACAGAATTTATTGGGAGTCACTTCTCAATGCTACACTC
This sequence comes from Glaucomys volans, assembly GCA_020662805.1. NCBI lineage: Eukaryota > Metazoa > Chordata > Mammalia > Rodentia > Sciuridae > Glaucomys > Glaucomys volans. The sequence continues at coordinate 330,018 of JAJEJO010002735.1, forward strand.
TGTTAGGCATTTTTTGGAATGCACAGACACATAGATGGGGCCCCTCCTGGAGGGTTACAAGGGTGGAGAAACAAGCTGGTACAAGTTGCCAGGTGGTTGAGACAGTCTTTCCAGCAGGTAAGGCTGATGGTGCAGGCTGGGAGCTACAGATGTGCTGAGAGAAGGGAGGTCTGTGAGGGTGGAAAGTATTAGGAGAGAATTCAGAGAGGAGGGAAGGATGGAAGGATGTAGAAGGAGTGGGGTGGGGGAGTCACGCTGGGAAGGCACTAGGAAGAACAAGATTTGGGGGTGGCCATAGTTGAAGGAGGAGACAGTGAAGTGGTGGGGTTGTGGTACTGGCAGAAGCAAGGGGTGTGTGTTGGAAAATGGCCAGCCAGGATGTTGCCAAGAGAAGAGTACAGTAAGAGTAGGAAGGGAAATCCACCTGTCCTCTGTCTAAATTATTTAATGGGACAAATAAAGCTAATCAATTGGTGAGTTGTGTCCTATCCTTTGCCTTAACATACAAATCTTCATGATGACCTGCAACAAGTGTGAATTTCGTCCAACTCCATGGATGATGGCACTGGAAGGTAGTAGAATATTTTGCCAGATCAGAGCAATAGAGAACAAAACAAAACAAAACCAAAACAGGGCTTGTGCTAATGGGATATTTTCTCCCTAGTCACCTTCATTTGTTTTCCTCTTTGGTCAATGCTGAAGCAGGCTAGAGCTGGCGTGGCTGGGGAAAGGACTCAGCCCAGAGAAGGTGAGTGGGTGCCCTGTTTACACACTCAGAATCTCTGGTCTCCAGCCTGGGGCTGAGGCATTGAAATGGGAGTCCTTCTCTTCCTCTCCCTCCTCACCCTACTCCAACCAACAAAGAAAGATGCGCAGGTGCTTGCCTGTGACTTTCTGTTCTGCAATGGAAATGGCCTCCTGTGTTTTTGTTTCACAAGCACAATTAAAGTCTGATTTCAATGCTACAATAGGGAAGCGAGGGTTACGGTAAGAAACCCAGAAGTTTGATGCAAATGATTGAACCATTTTTAATTTGTTCAGTGTAATCAGGGAGGGGAAATTCTTTATTTAAATATGACTGATCATTCTGAACCGGGTATGGAAGTAACTATGTAAGGAATGTTTGGCAATGCCCTGCTGATTTTATAAAATTTGTGCCTCCCCAAACAAGGATATTCAAAAGTTAAGTTTCTCATGGTGATGTTAATACATCCGCCTCACATTGCACAAGCCATACAATTCTGCATCATAAATAATGGATTTACAAGCTTAACTGCTACTCAGAAATACTACACATGTGAAATATGGTTGAGTTAATGTCACCATGAGGCCCTTAGCTGTGGCCAAGGAGGTTTGCTGGGTCTCAGGCTGGGGCTGCATGGGGGCAGGTGGAAAAAGCCACCCGTCTGGACCTGAAACCTTGCCTAATGAGCATAAAAGACTTTTTGAACTTCAGGATCTTGAGCACCAAAGCCACAAATCACAGGGAAAATGAAATCAAGCGTTAAGGTTCCCCCCAGATTATTATTGACCGGAACGTTCTGGAAATCGTAGGGTCTTTCTAAGTGCTGACAAGGGCCTCTATGAGGTTGGGTGGTACAGTGGTGGTTATTTTCACTGCTGCTATTTCTCTCTTTCTGAACCAAATCACTCCCTTTCTGGACCCCTCTCCATGCCAGCATGGTATGGAGAGCTGGGCTCACCTAGTGCTTCCAAGAGTTGTAGGCAATCTTCAGGGGAACAGTGTGGTGGCAGGTAATGTATGTGGATGGGGACACTTAAAAGGCCCTGGGTTATGTTACACATGTCCTAATAGATCCACAGAGGAGAAGTTGAGTGATAGTGGGCTTCAGGGGGAACAAAGGAGGGAAAATTTGAGATAGTCCCTTGCATGTGCCCGTGCGTGCATGCATGTGTGTGATTTGTTATAATGATGAGAGGGAGGATGGAAGGTGGGACTTACAAGTCCTGGTGTACTGCACTCGCCTGGTCCATGAGGCTGCCAAAAGGTGGCTCAAGGCTGACCCCTGTTTCTCGAGCCCCACTGACAGCTCTGCCACCTTACACTCCTCTCCCTCTGGAACTACCTGGTTGCTGGCATGGGGCACATGGGCTGTCTGACAGGAGGAACAAGCATTTCAAGGACAGTGTGTGGTTTCACTTTCCTTCAGCCAGAGGAACTGGAATCAGTGGACTGGCAAGTTGTTATTATGCCCCTTTTTGTGTAGTCGGCTTGTCCAGGGGCTGTGGAGGACACTAAAGAAGCAGAACATTGACCTCCTCTTGAAGACTCTCAGCCTTTGCTCACATGACCACGGGTGTGTGCATATTCTACAAAGCAGCCCAAGACACCACTGGTACACAGTTCCTGGGTGTCATTTGAAGGAAATGCTGCAAGCTGTTTAGAGGACGGAGACCTTAGCAGGAGTGTTTGTAGTAGGGAAGGCTCCTTGAGAGAGGCAGCCCTGAGCTGCTTTTCAAAGGAGAGAGAGGATTTCTGCCACAGAGAGAAGTGGGAATTGCTCTCAGAAGTCAATTCCAAGCCCTGATGAGCTCTACCCCTACGAAGTGGGGCTACTAGCAATACTGGTCTGAATCTAGGTTGGATCTCCCACTCCGGCGTGAATGCTGGTCAGCTGAAGACAAAGCTGTCACCTTGTTTTCCTTTCAGCCTGTCCTGCTCACAGATGTCCCCAGAAGTTTATAGCCAACATTATGTGTCTAGAGCTATGGAGGAAGCCAGCCTTCACCACTAAAGCAGAGAACTCAGTCACCTGCCAGATCAGGAAATTTCATGAAATGCTGCCTGGCTGTGTCCACTGTGTCCCCTGAGACTCCTTCCCACTCTGCTCCCCACAACGGGGAACCTGCCTTGCTGTTAATGTGCAGATGAGGCTTCCTGGAGGAGGGAGCCAGCCCTGGCTGGCATTGCTGGGACTGGTTGAGTGGCTGGTCTTTGTGGGCCGCTCCCCTTCTGGCAGCTGGGTGCTGGGGAGAGTCACTTCCTCTCGCTGGACTCAGTTTCTAAATCTTCAGACTTAGGGTGGAGCAGATGGCTGGAGGTCCCTTCCAGGTCAGATCTCTCCTGTGCCTAAAGGCAGATGGGGACAGGTTGCAAGGCAGTGGGGCAGAAAGGAATTGAGAGGAATTCCCCAGCAGAGGTTGTCAGGAACCACTCAGTTCCCCATTCTGGTGTCACCTGCTTGGAGGGTGTGGGCGAGAACAGCACAGCCTCGAAGGCTGCATGGATGGGTAGACTGGCCCCTCCAGCTGTCCTCAGGCTTCTTGGGGTCTCTGTATGGAGAAGTGGGGAGCCCTGACTTAGGCCTCTCTTGACTTACCAGGAAAAACTGAGTCTTGCTTTGGGCAGACAGCTGCCTCTGGGGCCTGAGGGACTCTTGCACTGACAGGCTTTTGCATGACTGCAGCAAGGACTGTGTGACTGTGGTCAGGATCTGCAGGCCAGCAGACACAGATGCAGGAAGTGTCCAGGTGCCCCCAGTGTGGACTCCTGGGTGTGAACCAAAGATACACTGATACCCACCATGCATAAAGTTCACCAGCTGAGGCCGGAAGAACCTGTGCTGATGTGCTGATGTCAGCAGGTCCTTGAAAATCACTCAGCTCATCTCCTCACTTTACAGATGAGAAGAACAAGGCCCAAAGGACAGAAGTCTTGTTCAGGGTTGCATAGCCAGTTGGAGACACAGCTGCCCTTGACTCCAAGTCTCCTGACTTGTATTCCACCAAACTGAAAGACTGAGGCAGCAGGTGGCTTGGCACAACAGAGGGAAAGGCCCTGATGCCTCTTGGACAAAGGCTGTTCTCTAAAGTTCTGTGAGGAAGTGAGAGCACAGGGCCTTGCTTCACATGTTGGGGCTGTAGGTGGGGCACATGCTCTCTGCTCCAGGCAGGGCCAGAGAAAGTTGTGGAGGGACAGTCAACTGAGAAGCATGTCTTGAAACCTTTTTATAAGCTTAGCCCTGAGCAAGGCATAGGGGGGCATAGAGGAACCTTGAGGTACACCCTCATGCTGCAATTCCACTGCAGCTGGCCAGGTGAATTTCACTCACAAATCAATGGCCAAAACAAACCTACTGTTTGTGTACTAAAATGTAAGAACATATATTTGCTTAAAGAAAATTTGGAAGGATACAAACAGCTAATAAAGTTTTAACTGAGCAGTCATGTGGCACCGAGCAGGTGAGAGTTTGTCCTTTGTACCTTTTAATGACAAAATTATTTTGAGCCACATAATGCATTATATTTGCAAAACATTATATATAAGCAACAACTAAAAAGCCATGCAACTTAATGCTAAAGTGAGTGACCAGTGCCAAAGAAATTCAGGAAATGCAGGGTTCAAGTCCTTCCAGGCCCCTGAGAAGATTTGAAATGGAGGGGACTCTAGGTGTCACTTTGTCAACTTCCCACTCAATGCTGGCATGTCTTGTACAACCACCAAGACATGGACCTTTTTGTGTCCCTCACTAAATCATTCCTAGATTCCATGACATGCACAGAGAGTGTCAATCTAGGGGTCACATTGCACTGAGAGGTCAGTCCCATTCCTCAACAGCCTGAGTTATCCAAGTGCACCCTTGACTGAAATGCCAAGGAGATTCTAGTAGTCCTAGGGAAAAAGAAGTTGCTAAGGAACTTGGAAGGAAGATCAACTTAGGGAGAGTGGCAGCATTAAGATGGCTTTTGAAATAATCTCAAAGGATAGGTTCAATTTGACCATCAGAGGACAGGAATACCAGGAGGAGAGAAGGTGAATGAAGACCTAGATACTGACATGTTCAGGGCATTGTCAGGATTGGAGGGTGACCAGGTGGAAGAGTGAGATGAAAATCTGGGTGAAACTGTGTTGTGGATTGTATTGAATGCCACAATAAAGTATTTCTTTTTTAATTCAACAGAAAACGGAGAACAGTAAACACTCATGGGCATGTGCTTGAGTTATCTTCTGGAGATTTGCTAGTGAATGAGCACTCTCTCCATCACCCAAGAACCTACCTAGAATCAGTAGGAATCGAGCTGGGTTTTCAAGGATTGGAACTCAGAAGGCATTTTGGGTGGAGACAGTGAGTCTGCCCCAGCTTAATTGTGGTATATCAGTTTATTCTTTATTGGTTAATGATTTTTGCAACCTACCTTTATTGAATTAAACCTATTCTATATTATTTGTTATATGATTAGTTTTTATGTTTAGTCCGTGATCCATTTTTCTTGAATTAATTGTTGTGTAAATAGCAAAGTAAGTATTGAAGTTCTTTTTAAAAAATTATTATTCATATAGATTTCCAGCCAGTCTAGCACCATTTGTAGAAAGACTTTCTTTTTCATCAGAAGTTGAAATCAATTGACCATATATGCATGGGTTGATTTATGGATTCTCTGCCTGGTTCTATTGATCTATTTGTCTATTTTTTTCATCAATATCACACTAACTTCATGATAAAGTTTGAAGTCATGTAGTATGAATCTTCCAACTTTGTTATTCTTTTTGAAATAGTGTTTGATATTCTATGCCCATATAATTTTTAGACTCTTGTGAATTTTTCAAAAAGGTCTTTTGGAATTTTGATTGGAATGGCATTAAATTTGTAGATCTATTTAGAGAGAATATGCATTTGACCATTTTTGTCTTCTAATTCATGAACATGGTATATCTCTCCGCTTGTTTCCCTCTGCATTATTTTTTTCCAATGCAAGGGATCAAACTCAGGGCTTTGAGCATGCTAGGCAAGGGCTGTACCATTGAGGTACACCCTCAGTTCCTCTCTGTACATTTTTTTAAAGGTTCTAGATGTTTTTCAGTAGATTTATTTCTAAGTATTTAAACTTGTTTTTTGATGATATTATAAATGGGATTTAACGAATTATTTTCTGATTGTTCACTGGAACTACATATTAAATTCCTTTTTGTATATTGGCCTTGCAAAATTTATTCCATAAGGTTTTCTACATATGCAATCACATGCTGTAAATAACAATGATTTTGCTGATTTTAAAACATTGATGTGTTATATTTATTTTTTATTATTGCACTGGCCAGAACTTCTAATTATAATACTGAATAGAAGTGGTGAGAGTGGGTATCTTTTCCTTGCATTTTATCTCAAGAGAAATGATTTAAAGTTTTGTCACAAAGTATGATATTAGTACTAGGTTTCTTATGATTTCCCTTATTAGATTGAAGAAGTTCTCCTTTCTTCCTAGTTTACTGGGAGTTATTTTCTTCATGAATGAATGTTGAATTTTGTTAACTCTTTTTTTAGTATTGAGTGAGATAATTTGTCACATTTTCCTTTACTTACATCAGATGACTTTTCAAACATTAAACCAATCTTGCATTCCTGATATACACTTTATTTGGTGTGTATCTATCTATCTATCTATCTATCTATCTATCTATCTATCTATCAATCATCTATCTACTTATCTATCTAATTTATTGCTAAATTGTTTTGCTATTATTTGGATAGGGATTTGTGCATCTGTGTTTATGAAGGATATTTGTTTTTTGTTTTTTGGTTTTTTTTTGTAATGTCATTGTCAGATTTTGGTACCAGCATCTGTTACAACAAATAGGGAAATGTTCCCTCCTCTAACTTTTGAAAGTGCATACGTAAGATTGGTATCATTTCTTCCTTAAATGTTTACATAATTCATTGATGAAACAATCTGGGCCTGGAGATTTCTCTATTGGGAAGTACTTTAAGTTTAGTTTCTTGATAGACATAGGACAGTTTAGACTTTCTATTTTTTATTTAAGTTCTGCTAAGTTTCACTTCCCAAGGAATTTTTCCATTTTATACAAGTCGTTGGTTTTTTGGCATCCATTTGTTTATAAAATACTCACTATTCTTTTAGCATATTTAGGATTTGCATTGACTGATATTTCCTCTTTCATTCCTGATTTTGGTAAATTTTATTTTTCCTCTTTGAACAGTTTTGCTAAAGATTTATCAGTTTTATTGATTTTTTCAAATATTCAACTTTTAACTTCTGATTTTTTTTTTAATTTGGCTTATTTGTGTTATTAAATTTTATTATTTTATTTCTTTACATAATGTTTATTTGTATTTGTATTTTTTTATTGCTTCTTATATTGGAAGTTTAGGTCTTTGATTTAGTACTTTCTTTTCCAATAAAAGCTCTAAATTTCCCTCTCAGTTCAGCTTTATCTGCATTCCACAAATTTCATTATATTGTGCTTTTTTAATTCTTTAGCTATTTTCTAATTTTCCTTGTGATTTCTTCTTCAACTTATGTGTATTTAGAAGGGGATATTTAAATTTTAAAATATTTCAAGATTTTCTAGGTATTATTTTATACTTGACAAATAATTTAATTGTGATCAGAATATATTAGTTTGAATCTTCTTTATATTTTTTCAAATTTGTTTTATGTTTTAGCATGAAATCCCTTTTGGTGAGTACTTTAGATTCAGCTGATATTAATGATGATTTGAAGGTTTGGGTGTAATAAATGCCAGTTATGTCAAATGATTAAAAGAGGTGTTCAATCCTTTTATAAACATACTGATTTTTTTTTTGTCTATTTGTTATATTGACTGTGGGAAGGTGGTGTTAAAATCTTCAAGTAGGAATGTAAATTTCTCTTTTTATCTTTAATTTTTATCAGTTTCTTCCTTGTGAGCTCTGAAATCTTGTTAGGATTATATACACTTTTAGGTCTTCCTGAGGAATTGATCCTTTTGTAATCGTGAAATGTTCATCTTATTTTTGGTGATATTTTTGTCTTGAAGTCTACTTCGTCTGTTTGTAAAACAGCTTATGTTTACAGTTTGCATAGAATACTTTTTCTAAGCTTTTCCTTTCGATCTTTCTGTCTTTATACTTGACTACATATTTTTAAATAGCACATAGGTTAGTTTTGCTTTTTTATTCCAGTCTAACAATTTCTGCCTTACAGTTGGTGTGCTTAATCTACTTACATTTAATATAATTATGTCTATGGCTAGGTTTAAATTTGCTACTTACTATTTGTTATATTTATTCTTTTTACCTTGCTTTCTTTTTTTCTTTTTTCCTGTACTTTTTTGGGATGAATTAAGTATTTCTTGGTATTCTATTCTGACTTCTCTATTGACTTTGTAGTGACACTTTTTGTGTTATTTTTATAGTGTTTGCTCTTTGGAAATGAAATTGCATTTTAAGTGATCACAGTCTACCTTCAAATATTATTTTGTGAACAATGTAAGAAACTTATCTCCATGTAATTTCATTTATCTGACACTGGCCCTTTATGCAGTAGTTTTTATACATTTTACTTCTATTTATGCTATAACCCCCCAATACATTATTTTAACAGTCAGCATTTTAAGAATATATGTTTGTATGTGTGTGTGTGTGTGTGTGTGTGTGTGTAGGAGGGGGACAGGGAGATATTTGGTATGGTTTTCCTTGTAATCATCTACTTGGGTCCACTGAGCTTCTTGGGTCTATGGGTAGATTTTAAAAGGTACTTGGCTATTATTCCTTTAAAAAAAAGAAAAAGAAAAAATATATTTGCTCTGTTACTATCTTCTTTCTCAGATTCATTTTGCTACTGGCTTCTTAACAAGTTGTGCCTTTCCTTCTGGCAGAGTTTGGGATCTGGGTACTGATGAGATTCCAGAAAATCTTTGTGCTCTAGAGCCTGATAGCCTGTCTGCTGCTCTTCCTGCACTAGGGTATTCTTTCTGGCAGAGGCTGGGGAGTGTTTTGGAGGGATTTCTCTCCACCTTCTGCCCCACCCTCAGCTCAACCTTGCACTTGGGAAAGGCCCTGGACACCCCAGGGTGTTCTGTCTCAGCCCTTTCCTTCCCTTGCCCGCATCCTCAGCATAGTGCCCTTGAGCACTAGATGAGAACAGTGGGAAACAGGTGGCAGGGCTCTGCCTGGGGCTCCTCAGGGTCCTAATCTATCAGGCAAAGGCACTTGTTGCATGATCCTGTTAAAGGGCTGGTTTCTCCTTACCCCGCCCCACAATGGCAGGTTGGGTGTTCTCTGCTCTTTCTCCAGTGATGAAGGCACCATGACTCTTGTCTCCAGGAAGGGACCATCACTTTCTGAAATTTAGCCCATTTTGTTTCCTTGTATTCTCAGCAAAACTATTGTGATTTTACGCCTCACTGTCTTCTTCTCATGGCAACAGTGAGAGCAGTCTTCCCTTGAGATCCTCTGCATCCTGACTGCAAGTGGGGCTCTGTTCTTATTTGTATTTGTTTTGTCTCTCCAGCTCCTAGGGGTCTGTCCATGCAGCTAGGATAGAGACAGACCTGAGTGAGGCCAACTCAAAATTCCTGTTCCCTGCCCATGCTAAAGGCTTTTTTTTAGATAAAGATCATGATTTCTGTCTCTTCTCTTAGGAGGAGTGTCCCCCAAGTGGTTCTTCAGAACCCACTGACTATTTTTCCGTTGGTCCCTCCCCATCAGTGTCCCAGAGATGCCTGAATCTCACTGCTCAAGGCCTAGCACCTTCTCTTTCCCTCAACCATACACTGCATCTCTCATTACAGTGAGGAGACCTTGGAGAGGGGTGATGGCTTAAGAACATTTTTGGGTTGGAGGCATGGAGGCCTCCAGAAACAGGAAAGGATGCAGGGTGGGAGTGAGGGTAGGAGATACCTCCCTACTAACATTTATTTGATATCTACTTTGAGCCATTCCCTTTTCTAGTTAATTCTTGTGTTAACCCTCTGAGATAAATATTCTCATTTAGCATCCAAGGAAGCTGAGATTCAGTGATGAATTTGAGCTCACATTTGACTCACTCCAAAACCTGGGCTTCTTTTTTTTTTTTTCCAAACCCACAGGAAGGCATGGTAGATGACAGGAATGGAAGTCCGCTGGTTCAATTCTGGCCTGGAGTTGAACCTGCAGTTGTCACAACCATGGGGTACTCTAGTTTCTAAGACCATCAGGACCCACCTCACAATCAAACCATGTATTTGCACATCACCTTGAGCAGTTCATTTAACTTTCTTCTGGGCATAAGTAATTTCCTGAAAATGGAGTTTCTCTAATCCTTTGGAAACAGTCCGGTGGCAAATTGGGAGCTGGGCTTCTGCAGGCCTTTCTCTCAATAACTGGGTTTAAAGAAAGGCCCTCCTGTGCATCCCAGCCTCTGCCTATCCCAGGCTGCACAAACCTTCTCTCCACACCAAGGGCACCTCACACTTGGCCTCTTTTCCCTGGTACAGTGGCGCACGCAGGAAAAGCCAAAGTGTAATTAGTTAATAGCAGATCTCCTCTGTTAATGGAAAGGGCATTTCAAACTTACTTATGCAAACCGATACTGTGGGATTTGTCAGAAACCATCAATAGGGTATGAGAGAGGACTCACAGGTCACTTGTCAAATGGGGACAAAGCTTGTTTCATTTTAGCTTTGAGACCAAGAGAGGCTTTCCAGATCCCTGCCTCGCTGGGATGTAAGAGTACAAGGTAAAGAGACTGGGGACCCCTCTTCTTATCCTCTTCCCTTATACAGCTATGTATCAGACAATACCCAGATTATCTCACCTTTCCCTCATTGATTGATAGATATTACTACTGTCCCCATTTTATAGTTGAGGAAACTGAGACTTAGAGAGGTAAGCAACTAGTCAGTGGTGAACTTGGGATTTGAACCCAAGACTGCTTGACCTTAAGGTCAGGGCAGCAAAGCATTTTGCCTGGTGCCTTTCCACTCAGCAGTTGGGGTACCATATAATCTGAGTTATTGAAGGAAGATGACACTTGAATTTTCTGAAGGCTGGTAATCAATCACCACACCTCTTTCCTTCTCTTCCTGGCCTCTCAGCTGCACTACATTTCCCAGAATCCCTTGTAGTTGAGTGTGGTCATGGGACAGAGTGCTGGCCAATGAACTGTGAGCAGAAGTACTTCTCCCCCAGATGTGATCCTCAGGCTTATTTTCCCCCAGGTTGGCTGGAGTGGCAGTGATTCCCATCATAATCTTGACAGTCACATGTTGAGGAAGGCTGGCCTAAAGTGAGAAGGCGTCTGGATTCCTGGCTTACCATTTGGAGGAGGATAGTCTTACTGAGAGCATCCATGTATAACCCTTTTCCTGATCTAACCTACTTAGATATGCAACTAGCATTACCTTAAGCAATGTAAGTATGACCCACCAGGACGGGGTTGGAAGATGGCTGAGGAACTGAGGGAGTGGGCCTAATGCTCTCTGTGATTAACCTGCCTAGGGGTGAGCAACCTTGGTCTTTGTTATTGCACAGGTTCTGGTGTGGGCAGGTGTGGGCACAGGCTTCATTAGGGATTATGGGAGATCTAGAATAATTTGATTTTTCTGCCCATCACATTTTTTCTGGAAGTTCAAATGATATTTCCATCATTCTCTGTGAATTTAATTCATCAGCAAATGTTATCCAACACTTATTCAATACTCGTGATTCTTCTAGGTGCTGGGGCAGAAAGTGGAATAATGACAAAATCCCTGCCTTTTTAGAACTTAATTCTGGTGTGGTGATGTCTTGGAGGTATGGGCAGCAAGTGAGTAAATGAGTATATCTAAAAGTGATCTAATGAAGTAGAGTAAGGGGAACAAGAACACTAGAGGTGTGTGTAGGGCAGGGGCAGGTGGCCCGGGAGGGCTCTCTTGTTAAGGACATTTGAGTAGAGACCTAAAGGTTGTAAGGAAGCAGCCCTGCAGTTGTCTGGTGAAAGTGCCCAGGCAGAGGAACTGAAGAGTGCAAAAGAGCACTTGGCCTGTGGGAGGAGCAGTGAGGCAGCTGGTGAGGCTGGATTGGGGAGGTGACAGGGAGTGGGATCATGTTGGAAACAGCCTCTGGCACCACCTGCGTGGAGGCAGGCTTCCCATGCATGTTAGAGTCAGTCCTCCCTCCCTCCCTCTCTCCCTCCCTCCTCCCTCCCTCCCTCCTTCCCTCCCTCCCTCCCTCCTTTGTTGGCCTCCTATTTCCCCAGGGGAAATTCTCATTGCTAAGAATGAATGAATGAGTGAATGAATGAATGAATGAATGAATGAATGAATGAACAAATAAATAAAAATTGAAGCAAATCAAACACAAAGTTCCTTTATTGACTGTCAGGTGCCTGAAATTCCTTCAGGAGGCACTGCCTGGATGGCAAGTTTGACCAAGGTTAAGCAGAGAGAGAAAGAGAGAGAGAGAGAGAGAGATAGAGATAGATAGATAGATATAGAGAGAGAGAGAGAGAGAGAGAGAGAGAGAGACAGCTGAGAGATCTGGGTGCCTGGAAAGGGATGAAGTAAAGATGGAGAGCCAGGGCCAGGAAGGAGATTGAAGGGGGAATGTGGAAGCTGAAGCTCCCCTGTGTTGAGCTTTAGGTCTCTCTGCAGACACTGCTGTTCTAAGAAAGGCTCCTCATCATTCACAAGGTTGCCTTGTGTTGAAAGAATGAGTTCCCTAAACCCAGGGAGGGTTGACCCCTGTCCTCCACCTGGCCACTAAAAACCAGCAGAAGAGGAAGCAGCCTCAAATGCCAGAGGTCTACATGCCTCTAGGCTCCCATTCCCTCAGTGTTCTTAGTTTCAGGCAACAAAACAGCTGTCTGTTTCAAGAAGAAAGTGGACTTATTAAATAATATGTAGTCATCTTCAAAATCATTGGGAATAGTGAGGAGGAGAAAGCAAATTCAAGGTTAAGTTTCCAGGAAAAATGCCCCAACCACACTGTAGAATTGACTTGAAGATGAAACCACATTTGCAGTTCCTGAGAAGTAACTGGCAGGAACTTGTCATCTCAACCCCAGCACAGCAGCCTCCCACCCAGCGCTATGCCCCTGCTATGACCTGTATCAGTGAAAGGGGTTCTCTTGGCAAAGTCTGTTCCTTGCTTGCTCACATCTTCATTTCTAAAACAAAATCTTAAGTAGAGGTGTATAAAGACAGAGCAAGGTCAAAGGCCTGTGTTCTAGCTTCAGAAGAGGCCGGCAGTGTGAGTCATGACTACATTGGGGAAGCAGGACTGATACAACTGGAATTTCCCCCAATGGAGAAAGGGTGGGCAAAGACATGACCAACGTTCCCTATGGAAGTGTCTACAGACATCTTTATGGAAATTAAAAGTTTAGAACAAAAGACCTGGATTGCTTTAGGCAACCCCTGGAAAGAAAGATGCCCAGGATGGTCATGAGACAATCATCAGCAATGGCAACATCAACTGGGGCATGGCAGAGGGGCATGCTGGGCACAGGAACTGGGAGGAGTCCATTGCAAGTTGCTATCTATTGGTCTTTGAGACAGCAGCCCACCCTGCATAGAGAACAAGACCTTTGTGGGAAATGATGGGAAATGCAAGAAAAAAAGTCATCTGGAGACTTCATTACTGTGCTAACCTGATGCTTGCCTAAACCCATAGCTTAGAAAGGTACAGAACTCTTTCTGAGAAAGTGCTTTCAACAGAAGCCTGAATGTGCTGAGAGGAACCAAGGGAAGATTTCCATTGATCCTGAGCTGGATACCAAGCAGATGTGTTTCTTGCTCTCTATTCCCTTAGAATGCTTCTTCCTGTCTTGGGTTAATCAACTTCAGATCTTAAGGAGAAAATGTCCATTTCCACTTTCTGACTGACCTGGTATCATCTGAAAATTATGAATAAATATGTAATACATTGGAACCCCTATCTTAAACCACTATGCACAAGTCAGAACTGCAAGATACATTGATAAGGAACCCCACAACACAGATGTGGATGACTTTGGTGTTTCCCAAATCACTTTTACACAAAAGACAAGATTTCTTGGCAGTTTGGGGCATGGTCAGAAAGGAGACCCTCAACACCTGCTTCAGAATGAACTTCTGGTCTCAGGGGGTCCCTGCTGACTCCCTTCCCCTCCACTGTTCTTCTCACCACCAAAGCTCATCTTTTGAGGGCCCACTGCCTGGTTTGCCATCCTCCAAGGCAGGCCTCCATGGTCCTCCTCCATGCAGACTTCTCCTTGTGCCATGCATCCTGCTGGCAGCACCAGTCCACTCTGAGAGGCAAGATGCAGAACAGAGCTTCTTTGAGAGTCCTGGAGGACATTTAGGGTCCGACTTTCAGGCTGCATGAGCCCTGCAAAGATCGAGTTCTTAAAGACATCTCTTCAACTTCTCTGGTCCTTGAACCTGTCTTGTTTTTAATTTCCCTGTTAACTTTCTGTTCTCCAGCAACATATAACCCCCTTTTTCTACTTCGCTAACCTCAGTGGTAGCTCTCACCATGTTAAACAACGGTCTGATTTGGCATGGAAAAAAGCAGTCAATTGTTACCTTTAAATCTTAATGTTTTAGGCCCCGGGAACATTTGAAGTACCTATTTAATGAGAAGACTTCTGGTGAAGCATAGGTAAGATCTTCAAGGCTCTAATTGCTCCCTGGGGAAAGCTGTCAGGCTGCAATAACCTCGTTCAGGTTGTGTACGCAGAGCAGGAAGAGCAAAACAAGGCAGAAGTAAGGGGCAGAGGCCGCAGGGGCCCATGTCACTGAGACTTGGACTTGCCAGCATTTCCGGAGTCTGTGTGTAGCATGGTCTGCAGCCTGAACCTGCTGGCTGACGCTGAGCCCCCAAATGGTCAAACAAATGACTTGCTTTTTCTTGGGCTTAGTTGCCTTCTAATTTGGAATCCAAATTACAGTTCTTTCTTCTCCTCTTTCATTTAAATACAAAACCAAACCAAACCCCAAACTCTTATTTTCCCTTCTAACTCCCACTTGATCTTTTTATTTGTGCATCATTCATGTTTAATTGCTACACACATGGTTGTCAAGTGCCTGCTGGTTTCAGGCACCAACCTGGTCACTGGGGATGTGCCCCATGATTCATCCTAGATCTAGTGGCCATGAGATGAAGTTTTGCATAAGGAGCAAGAGAACCAAGCCACTCCATGTGAGCTGACGGGGGTGCCTCCTGAGGTGAAATCTCAGGAGGATGCTGGTGCTGGGGACCAAGTCAACAGCTGCCCCAAGTTAGGACTGTGCATGGTAGGATGGGGAAGTCCTGTCATAGAATAATAATGATGCTCAAGGCACGTGGAACAAGAGGAACTTTGGAAATGGTACTCAAAATGACTTTGTGTTTAATTGAGACAAAAGCCCTTTGTGTGGCCTTTGTCCCTCTAGCCTGCCAGAGGTGGTGTGTTCATCTGACAGGGGCCCTGCAGACCCAGAGCTACCACAAGTAGAAATGCTGCCTGGTGACCAATGGCCACGCTGCCTGTGACCATTACACCGGCCTAAGTGGGTTTGGGAGCTGTACCTTCGGAATTAAGTAAGAAAAATGAAGGCAGGAGCCAGGCACGCTGTAGCCCAGACAATTCAGTCTTCTTTTGATGTGACTGAGACCTAAATTGGGAAGTATTTGGCTGATGGCGGGGCAGATAAACGTTACGGATTTGATGTAATCCCAGACCTCAGACTTGAAACTCAGCTTGACCCTTCCCTTTGAGCACTTTTGAGCAATACTACTGGACATGTAGTAACAAGAAAGGAAACAGAGGAAAGATATCTGTTCAGCCATATGTCAAGTTGGGAGAGAAAATGACAGCGAGAGCAAGGCCGGAGATGTGCGTTGACTCTGGGGCTGAGACAACAAAAGAAAATTCTATAAAGTTAGAGCTGTGTATCCTTCAGGACACAAATGAACTGATGTGAGGGGGATGATGTCCCATGACGGGATTTGGGGAGGGGGTTTAGAAATTCAATATAACGGAATGGTCTGGAATTAAACCTAAAATAATTAGGAATTGCACTCAGGTATCCTTGCAAGCGTATGTGTTGGGGAGGGTGGAGCAGCTGTGGCTATTCCTGTCTTTTGCAGGGAAAATGGAGGCCCAGGGAGTTTTTATGACTTGGTCAGGGTTATACAACTGGTGGCTAATTTTTGCATGAGATATATGGCCTTTATATCCCATCCTTCCAAAGTGATGATACCTTGAACTTGTCACATATGTTTGCAGTTATTATATTGTTGGATCAGCCTGATAACCCTGCAAGGGGTGGGATGGGTGAGAAAATAGAGGGCCAGAGAAAGGTTGAGAATGGACTGAAACACTCATTTCTCGAGCACTAACTTTGTGCTTTGGGCTTTTAAGATGGTGTCTCAAAAATATAATCTTTTAAAGGTTGGTTCCACTTTTCCCTATTTTAGAGATGGGGAGACTGAATTGTGGAAAGGGCAAGAAATATGCCTAAAGCCACCAGACTGGTAAATGGTAAACTTGAGATTCAGACCCAGGTGTCCCACCTCCAAATCTAGGCTGATCCATGGCAACAGAGGTCTCCTGTCCCCTCCTGCCTGCTTATAGCCAGTTTGGAGAAGTTAGCATGAAACCCTCATATTCTCTACTCCTAATCAAGCTGTTTGCACAATAACAATGCCACAGCATGGAGACGGGGAAGCTGAGTTTGGATTTGGCCTCTTTTACTTACCAGTGGAAGGTCTGGAGTAATTACTCACTATCTCTCAGGGTCTATCTGTGAAACAGATATCAAAGGCATCTTTTCTCACCCTCCACCAAAGACTGGTGAGGGTTAATGAGGGCACCTGCCTGAGGCAGCTCTCAAGGATGGTGAGTGCTTTAGCAGCTGGTGGTAGGTGTAGGGTGCAGAGCTGGTACCTGGTTTGTGACATGGCTATTCATGTTCCTCTATCTAGCTCTTACTCAGTTCTACAAGTAACGCACATTCTCCGAGCATTCTCATGCCCTCTCCCTTCTCTCTCTCCATGATTTCTCCTCTCCCAAGTTCTTATCATGGGTGTGGAATCACTTTTTTTAAAAATTTCAATCTGATATCAAAGAGTGCAGAATGAACCATCAGCTTACCATGCTACCAAGTGAGAGTATCCTTGGCTTCTGTATCTATCAGGGGTCCTCAAAGAAACAGGATGAGGGACTGGCAAGTCAGAGCCTGGGAGAGCAGGCAGGCAGGCTGGCAACTCTTGGGTGGAAGCTGATATTGCAACTTGTGGCAGATTTCTTCTTCAGGGGGACCTCAGGTTAGCTCACAAGGCCTTCCTGCTGATGGGATGAGGCCTAGCCAGACCACTGGGGACAGTCTTCTGAAACTTAACTCCGGGGGTTGAATAATTCAGCTGTCAGGCTGCAAAAACCTCATTTAGGTTGTGCATGCAGAGCAGAAAGAGCAAAGCAAGGCAGAAGTAAGGGGCAGAGGCTGCAGGGGTGGATGTCACTGAGACATCTTAGACTTGCAAGTATTTCTGGAAGTACAAGATCAAGGTGCCAGCAAGGCTGGTTCCATCTGAGGCCTTTCTTCTGGGCTTGTGAGTGGCATTCTCCTCACTGTTGTTACATGGCTTTCCTTCTGTGGAAGCACATCCCTGACGTCTCTCTTCTTATAAGGGTGCCAATCATTGCCCCTCCCCCAATCCCTATCTTTAGATTGATCTGATTGATTCTAAAAGTGGACCCGTATACTTAGGGAATACTTAATTTAGGGTGGTTGGGTGGCCAGGAGGCACAGAGGAAATGGAGAGGTGATTGGGACAGTTTCTTGCCTTGCTATGGTCTAATCACTTTGTCTCCATGAAATCCCTTCATAGCCCCCAAAACTCTTTAGCTCAAAGAGAAGAGAAGCAAGAAAGCATTTAGGGAGGTATCAGTCCAACAGAATTAAGCCTCCCACTTGTCCCAACCACAGAAAGGGTCTCCCAGCTTTCTATCTCTGACTTTGTATTTTTGGTCTCCAAATGAAGCAGATAACATTCAGACTTTGGCCATTTAGTGATTTAAAGCTGATGTCTACTATCAAGCATGCTTTGATATCTGGTTCAAATGATCATCAGGAAAAAAAAAAAAAAGAAAAATAAAAGAATCTCACAGCACTTGAGCAGGGGGCAGGGGTAGGGGGGGAAGGACACTAGGACTTGGGACACACCCTACGGGCCCCATTTTAACTTTTCTGGAGGTTGAGATGTTAACACATGAATTTTTGGGAGGGAGGGAGGAGACAATTCAGCCAGTCAACTTGGTCCACACACCAGGATGCCTCCTGCCTCTCCCACCACAAGTTGGTATGACAACCAAAAATGTCTTCAGATATTGCCAAATGTCCCCTGGGAGCAAAATGGTCCAGGTTGAGAATCACAGCTTTCACAGCATAGGTTTTGAACCGAGACTGCACTTTATAATCACTTGGAGAAATTAAAGCAAAGCCCCCCAAATATGCCCAGGGTTTCTGATTTAATTAGCTTTGGGGTGGGGCCTAGGCTGGAATCTTTTGTAAAAGTGTTTCCAAAGAATTCTAACTTGCAGCCAGGGATGAGAGGACTCCAGGATTGGCAGAGTGAACATTAATAATAAATTTCATGATTTGAATTAAAAAGCACAGTTAAGATTGTATTGTGTGCACTGTTTTGTAACATTTTGTTTAATCATGGAGCTGGGAATGTAGCTCAGTGGTAGAGCACTTTGCCAGCATGTGCAAGACCATGGGTTCCATCCCTAGTATCAAAACAACACCAAACAAGCAACAAACAAACACCTCCCCCAAATATAGCCAGAATATTCTCCTGTGCCATTAGATAATCTACAATAAAAACTTCCTGGATATACAGCTAAATATACTGTAAGTTATGCACTCAAGGTCCTATTGTACACTCTAGAGAGTTGCAACTCTATTGAAGTAAGACAGCAAAGAGTATTCTCGAATGCATACCTTTGAAAGCAGTGTTAATTATTTTCTTAGGGTAAAATTTGAGAGGTAGAAAACCTGAGCCAAAGAGGGGAATATTTGTGTGTTTTTGGATACATATTACTGAACTGCTTTCCAGAAGTGTTATATGGATCGATATACAATTCTGCTAACAGAGTTTATAAAAAGATTATTACCCTATGTCCTCACCAGCCTTGGGTATTTCAGTTTTTGAAATAACAAAATGTGGTGTCTTGTTTTAATTTAAATTTCTTTGGTTATTAACACTAAGCTTATTTTTTCCCAAATGCTATGTTCTTTGCATTTTTCTTTTTATGAATTGCTTGTTTGTGCTGTCTGTTCTTTTAAAACAGTATTTTAACTTTTTATAGATTTACAATAACTGGTTGAGACTATTATTTTACCTTTTACATGTTGCAAATAGTTTTTGTCCAGTTATTATTTGCCTTTGGTGTTTATGTCATTTTATTTCTGGAAGTAAATTTTATATAGTTCAGTCTATTAAGATGTCTGCCTTCTTTTCCTCTCTCCTTCCTTCCTCTCTAATTACATTTGCAGGCAAAGTTTCCATATCCATGATCAGATCAATATGCATCTATACTTTTTGTTCTTCTATTATTATTTTGACTATTTGATTTTAAAAATCCATTTGGAATGGTGCTATATGAGAAAAGAATTGAATTTACATTTTTTTCCAAATACCCAGTTTACCTAGAGCCATCTCACGATTTTATCTTTTCTTGTGGATTGAAATATTACTTTTCTAGACTACATTCTAACCTGATTGGGCTTATTTTGGTGTTTTCTGTTCTGTTCTTTGTTTTATTTACTAGAGTTATAATTTGTCTTGCCAGCTGAAATTCAAATTTGCCTCATTCTTGATTTTTCAGAAAAATTTTTGAAATTCAGATTTTTTTTTTATCAGATTCCCAAAATTTTCATTATGATTTTGAATAAACATCCATTAACCTGAAGAGGATATACAGTTTTCCAACATTAAATCTTGCCCTTCAGACACACAATATAGCATGTGTCTTCTAGTCTGAACTTTCCTTGTGAACCTTTGTAAAGTGTCATTTTCTCTGTAAAGATCCACACATTTCTTGTTGAACCTGTTCCAAGACCCTTTTATTTTTGTTAATGGAAGAAATGGAACACTTTACCCATTGTATTTACTGGGTGGTTATTGCTGCTATTTAAAAAGTTGTTATTTTCGATATATTCTGTATTTGTCTAGTTTACTAGATAATTAGTTTCAATGGATGATTATCTTAACTTTTCTGTGTGACTATAGGTTATGCAAATAATGTTGATTTTGTCTCCTTTTCAATAATTGCATTTTTAAAAATTTCTTCTTGTCTTACTGCATTGGCTAAATGTCTAGGAAAAAAAAAATTCCCCTACAGTGGGAATAATGATCATGCTTACCCTGTCCTTGCTGTATTTTGATCTTTTTACCTAAACTAACATGTGACTGGCCAAAGTTTGGTAAGAATATTTATTATGCTGTCTTTGTCATTGTTCAACTTTTGTACTGGAATTATGCTAATTTTGCAAAATAAACAAGGGGCTTTCAAAAAATTGTATAGTCTGGAATATTTTATATAGTAATAGGATTGTCAATTTATTGACATTTTCAAATAATTTGCTCATGAATCTTTTTATAAAATCTTCTGAATCTAATCCCTTGACAGTCTTTTCCAATTTCTTCCTTGGCATTTATTTGTTTACTTCTCCTGGATGTAATTTTGGTAATCGAGACAAGTTCAGTGGCATGTGTATGTAGTCCCAGCTAACTCAGGAGGCTGAGGCAGGAGGTTATATTGAGATCATTGAGTTCGAGCTTAGCTTGGGCAACACAGAGAGACCCTATCTCAAAAAAATTTTTTTTTTTTCTAAGATACACTCATGTTGCTGGTGGGACCGCAAATTGGTGCAACCACTCTGGAAAGCAATATCGAGATTCCTCAGAAAACTTGGAATGGAACCACCCTTTGACCCAGCTATCCCACCCCTTGGTTTATACCCAAAGGACTTAAAATCAGCATACTACAGTGACACAAACACATTGATGTTTATAGCAGCTCAATTCACAATAGCCAAGCTATGGAATCAACCTAGGCCCTTCAACAGATGAATGGATAAAGAAAATGTGGTATATATACACAATGGAATATTACTCAGCCTTAAAGAAGAGTGAAAATATGGCAATTACAGGTAAATGGATGGAATTAGAGAATATCATGCTAAGCAAAATAAGCCAATTTCCCCAAAACACAAAGGCTGAATGTTCTCCCTGATATGTGGCTGCTGATCCTAATAGTGGGGGAAGGTGGGCTAGGGAAGAATGGAAGAATTTTGGATTGGGCAGAGGAGAGTGAGGGGAGGGGAGAGGGTGTGGGGATGGGAAGAATGGTGGAATGAGATGGACATTATTACCCTATATACACGTGTGATTGCACAACAGGTGTGACTCTCCACAATGCACAGCCAGAGCAATGAGAAGTTGTACTCCACTTGTGTACAATGTGACAAAATGCATTCTGCTGTCATGTACAGCTAATTAGAACAAATAAAAAAATTCCGTTTTTGGTAATCTACATTTTCTTTGAAAATTATCTATTTTACAGAGATTTTAAAAATTTGTGTAGTTTGGCACAAGAGATTTTTAGTATGCAAATCTTAGTATGTTCTTTTTCTATGTAAAATTCCTCAGATCTCTTTCACTACCCTCAGGACACACTCAGATCCTTAACACTGAAAACAAATCTTTCAAAATTAAGCCTCTCTCCATTTTTCTTTTTTTATCTTATTATTATTTTTTTTTTGGTGGGGTTCTTTTTTGTCTTTTTGGAACTGGGGTTGAACCCAGGGCTTTGTGAATGCAAGGCAGGTGCTTTGCCACTGAGCTACATCCCAGCCCCTCTCTCCATTTTTTTAGCCTTGACTTTTGCCTTCAGTCCCTTTCCCCACCAACAGTAGTAAAAATATTTTCATGTCTGTGGATTATATACATTTTTACCCCTAATTTTGAATATTTTCATTTTTGTCTTGAATTTATTCATGAGATTCACTTTTTCTTTTTTAATACTTTGCTTTACTTTTGCTAATTATTTCATTTCTTCCAAATCCTTTGATTTAAAATTTTAGCTTATTTTTATCCTTTAAAAAATTACTCATGAAAACACTAAAGGCTATATGTTATCCCTCTGATTCCAGATTTGAGAGAATTTCACAAATTCATGTATAAAATTTTCTATATAGCCTAGAATTGCACTTTTTTTCTCTTTAATGAGAAATAAATTATGAGTGAAAATTTAAATTTTTAAGGAGCTGGGAATATTTTGGGAGGGTTTGATAATTTTTGTTAGTAATTTCTAGATTTGTTCTAGGTTGAGTTGAAGATGTGCTTTAAACAATTTTCACTTTTTAGAATTAATTGTCACTTTTTTTATTATCAGGGTCTCTTTAAAATGCAAATCTTAGTTTGTTCTTTTTCTGTGGAAAATTCCTCAGATCTCCTCACTACCCTCAGGATGCAATCTTAGATCCTTATCATTGAAAGCAAGTCTTTCAGAATTTAGCCTCTCTCCATTTTGAAACCTCGTCCTTTGTCATCAGCCCCTTCTCCATAGTACTAGTCACCTGCTGCCATCTTTGACCTTGGATATACCCATAGAGTTGGAAGCCTCTCCTTTGGGCACACACTTGGTGTATCCCTCTAGTTCAGCATTTATGTTCATTGCAGTGATGTGCCTACATATCTATCATTCTGTTAGTGAACTCCGTGGGACCCTGGTCACTTTTCAGTGTTGACATCAGTGCCTAGTATATACCTGGCATCAGTACATATTGGCTCACTTGACCTGGAATGACAGATGAAAGCATGATATGAGCCCCATTGGCTAAGGGGGCGAGACTGTAGGTCCTGTTTTTAGATAAACCAGGGGACACTACTGATCCTCAGCAAAAGATCAGGTGCAAAGGGGTATTTTTAAAACAAAGTATGTGTTCTGTATTGATAATGAGTTATTGTCATTTATTGATGGGATTAAAGTTAATTCTGTTTGGTGGTGCTATTACATGGAAGTGGACTTGTCCTAAAGTTACAAGGAGATGGGGGGAAGAGCAGGTCCCCAGCTGCAGCTAGCAAGCAGTCAGACCCTGATGCACTCTGGCATGTGCATCACAGGCTCTCAGGCCCTCTGCTTCCATATCTGTCAGGAGAGGACATTGGGCTTCTAATGGCGAAAGCAGGCATCTTTGGTAAATGGCAAGAAAAAAATAACTCATAACACCAAAAGAAGGCACATTTTTATATTTTAGGATTAATTTTTAAACTATTTAGATTCTTAAAATAGAATGCAGAATTTTGTGTATGCACATTTTTGTTTCTTCAGAAAGGGTTTAATTAGGTTTTCAAAACATCTATGTTCCAGAAAATCTTTAGACGTATCTTCTTACAGAGATTCCAAACCTGAGGGTCACAAGTCCTGTTGAAATATGGGAGAAGTTTTAGGTCCATTTCCTGTCAATCTTCCACATCATATCATCCTCTCAACTGTCAGTCAATCTAACACTTCTAGATCAACTTCCATTGAATGCATTCTGCTCTTCCAATGAGGAGGAGCAGAAAAGGAAATGATACTGTCCCTGACTTTAGAAGCTTCTTATGTCATTGGGGAGAGAAAAAATATGTAAGTGTGAGGAGTTAGCAAATAAGACTTCTGGTGCAAGGCAAATACATTGCTTGTAAGCTGAAGTCTCCCCTTTTCATCTTGATGATGAGAAAAAAATTAACAAGTACATATAGACATGCTTAAAACAAGAGAGGAAATTTCCATCAGTCTGAAATGAAGAATTTCTGTAATTTCTGTAATTGAATACATTGACTATACTGGGATTTGGAGGCTTTACCTGGTTGGTTGGTGGGGAAAGGGAGTAGAATTGGACTAACCCATGAACTTAGGCTGGAATTCCATTACCCTGAAAGCTTGGATCTTAAGTTTCACAGCCTGTATAAAGCTAAGGCCTGGAAACACATTCTCCTCATTAAAGGTGGGAGACAATAGCAGAAATACATTGCTTTTATGTCCAGGGTTGTGACTAAGGGTCTGAGAAGTGCTAGCCAGAGTGACAGGATTTTGGTGTGATGCTATATCTCAGGGCCAGAGCATGAGCACAAATGCAAATAGAATATATATATATATATAGGATATATATATATCCTATATATCCTATAATATATATATAATAGGATATATATATATCCACAAAAGATCATTACATTACAAAGTGTGTAGAAAGTTCAACACTCTGAAAGACAAATAGCAAACTCAGCAAATGGATGAACCAATACCCAATGAAAAGAGATAATAGAGCAATCTGAAACTAAAAAGCCTTTAAATACAATCTAAATATTTTCAATGATGGGGGGGCATATAAATGATGAAATAAGAATATAAGGCAATGAAATAAGAACATGTGGCTATAAAAAGATCAGAAACTTTGTAAATGAAGGAATAATTAATGTAATTTAAAAAGAACTTAGGCTGTGGGTATATAGTTAACAAACTGTGCAAAAATGAGTAACTTAAAATGATAAAACACTAATTATCTCACAATTTCTTTGTGTCAGAAATTCAGGAATGACTTAACTGGCTGATTTAAGTTTAAGGTCTCTCATGAGGTCTCTCATGATGTTAAGACATCAGCCAGATCTGCAGTCATCTATCTGAAAGTTTGAGTAGGGCTGGAGAGTCACCTTCTAAGATGTCCCACTCACATGGTTATTGGCAAAAGACCTCAGTTTCTCCCCATGGGGGCTTCTCCATAGTACTGCTTGGTGTGCTCTTGACATGGCAGCTGGTTTTCCTCTAGAGCAGGTGATCCTAGAGACAGTAAGGAGTGAGGAAGCCACAATGCTTTTATGACCTAGTCTTTGAATTTACACACTGTCATTTCTACCACATTCTATTCATTAGATGGTAGTCATTAAAGCAAGTCCTAACTCATGAGGAGAGGAATTAGACTTCATTTCTTGGAGGAAGAATTATCAAAGGAGTTGCATGTATACTTTGAACCTTGGGCCCCATAGTACGTTGTACACAGCAAAAAATGAGTTGGGAAGCTAGAAGACTGAACCAAGGAAATGTCCCAAAGTGTATCACAAAGAGCTAATGGGATGAAAATCATGAAAAGAAAGTTCAGAGATCTGGGGGACACATCAAAAAAACCCCAACGTATTTTTAACAGGAGTTCCAGAGGAGAAAATAGAGAAGAGGATGTGGAAGTAATATTTGAGGGTGTCATGGCTGAGAATTCCCCAAGATTAAAGATAGTATTTCCCAGATTGAAAAATTTTATTTTATTGAGCAATCTAAATAAAAGTTAGCCATCTATACAAAGTAGTCACATTGACAAAAGAGTGGTAGTCAAAAGTGCTTCAAGGAAGTGAAGGGCCAGAGACTGCTAGGGTGGAGTGGTCAGAAAAGTCCCTGGGTGGAGTGGGAAGGCAGGGTCTGCTGCGCTGGGGGAATTTTGTGTTTGAAGGGCAGACTGCATTAGGCAGCCAGGACAGCCATCACCTTCTACAGACCTTCTGCTGACCTTGGGGCAGCTCCCTCCCCACCTCTGTTTCCTACCTGCAAAATCCCAACAAAGTGAGGAAGGCAGCCCTGGGACTCTAAAACCCAGGGAATAATGGCAAGGCCTGGAGACACATGCTTGTCCCTGTGTGGACAAGCCCCCTTCTGCCCCTGGCTCCCCTTTCCAGCTCTTGGGTCTCAAATGTCAAAATGCTGCAACCCAATGAAGATGTTTTCTTCTTGAGCCAAGGCCTGACTTGCACACGCCTGTTTGTTTTCACCCCCAAAGTTGTAATTAGTAGTCAGGCTTGGTTTTCCCTGCAGACTCAGGGACAGGACTAAGTGTTAATTTGAACATTTGCAACTAACAAATGTCTTCCCATTGGCCCCCGTGCAACTCGGCAGTTTTGAGAGATGCTGGATCCCTTGAGGAAGGCACCGGATGGGGCAGGAGGTGGGTGGGGAGAGGCAGGAAGGCAGGAACTGGCATTATCCAGCCCTGGATGTACTGTCATCATCACTAGGTCAAGGCCTGGGCAAGTGGCAGCTTAGAAACAAGTGACAATGTTGATGGGAAGTGGCAGGAGGCAGATATCCGTCCCCACACAACCCCAGGAGAAGGGAACAGCATTCCTTGCACAGGAGTAAAACATTTAGCTGGGAAAAAATGGTCCCTTTAAGAGGGAAAACATTAAAGGGGGTGGGGGGATTCTTCTGGACCAGGCAGTGTGATCTCCCCATGAGAAATTTTTCTTAGGGTCAACCTTTGCCCTTTGCATCCTGGTCTCCTGCCGCAGGCTGAGGCTGCCTGGATATATGTCTCTACGCTGAGGTCACAACTGTGTAGGGTTCAACAAAGTGGAGTCTAAGGGAAGAAGTCTGTGGGGAGAAGAGGGAAAAAAATGGCCAGGAGCACATTTCCATCTGCTGTGTGGACTTTCCCAGTGGGTTCATGGTCCATTCTTGCTCTTTCTCTTTCTCCTGTTGTTGAGGTTGTATTTTTCTGTATTTCCCTCCCAGCTTCCTGGCAGAATTTAAAAACTGTGCAAAGAGAGGACATCATTCACTTTTCCTTTCTTCAAGGGAAAAAAAGTTTGCAAAAGCATCCATCAGGATGGTGAGTTATTCACTTTGGTTTCATTTCCAACCCCTGGGAACACCAAGGAGGAGAGGATTTGGCTTTGTCTCCCTACCCTTTTGTGTCACTATCTCATTTCATCTCTCTCAATCATTCCATTTCATTCTCCATCTCTCCTCCTGTCTCTTTTTTGGTCTTTCTCTTCAACTAGAATCTCTACATAACCAATTGTACCTGATACAGCAACGAGGCGTCTGGCATCCTGGGCTAGCCACGATCTAATAGTCCACTCAGCAGTCACTTATCAGTTGTATTTTCAACCTTGTTTCAGCACCCTTAGGCTTGTGCATGCTGAGTAACTTTGCTTCTCTTAGCTCTCTGGATAATCTTTTACTTTAGAGACCCTGGGCAGACCACAAACCGGGCTCAGGCTGCAGACTGAGACCTGACCTCTTTTCATATGCTTATGTTGAAGGGGCATCTGTAGGATAGCCCAGTTTTCAGGCCAATAGTTTCGAGATGGTTGCGTGTGTGTGTGTGTGTGTGTGTGTGTGTGTGTGTGCATACAAGCAGCATTGTAGCAGGACTTATTTGGGGGATGCTATTTCATTGTGATGGAGAAATACGAAAGCTTTGAAAGAAAAAATCTTTTCCTGTTTTCTAGTTTGTGAGAAAAGGAAATTGATGATATTTCCAGCAACTAGCAAAGACCTTCCTAGAGAGGGCAGAGCCAAAGCCCTCAGATGGCACACGTAGGCAGGGGATTCCACCAGAGTGTGATCTTTCTGGTAAAAGAATAAGGGCTCAGGAAAGGGTAGGTGACTGTGCGAGGGCTGGATGGGCATGATGGCGTGAGGCTGGTGGACTCTTCTCTCTTGGAACTGGACCCAGCTGTTGGGTGATTCAGGCACCAGGCAGACTTTTTTTGTGGCTCTAGGACTCTGTCAACTCTGAACACAAGGGGACTGTGTGGCACACTGATGTGACATCTGTGGCTTTCTTGAGTGCTATGAGCATGGTTGGCCAGGCTGAGGGTCAGCTTTTCAGTCAGTGTGATCAGCACAATGAAGTTTTAGGGAAAGAATCGTGATTTGTAAATTGCTGAGTCTTTTTCAGCCATGGGGGTGGGTGCTGGTGACATGCATGGGCTCTGAGTGGACAGTGACCTGTGGACACACAGGGGAAGAAGGATGAGATAGGCTGCCTGGAGATCAGAGATGGTGTCCCTGCTGGTCTGAACACTGGAGAACCTTGCAGAGCAGCATCTTGACCCAGCCCTGGGACACAGACTTACTGGCAGCTGAGCAGGGAAAGATGTTTGCCAACTTCTTTCCTCATATACAATAGTAACCCAGGATCTTGGCATTTAATCCCATGGATATCTGCACAATTACCTCTTCATTACTGTGTTCATCCTCAGCAAAATTGCAAAGTAGGTGAACAGAGCCTTGGTGCCTTCAGCGTCTGGCCTCAGCCCTCCTTCTGTGGCTTGGCCCTTGCCTCTGCTCACCCCTCGGCTCCCCTCCTCCCTCTCAACCTGATGTCCTCTGCCCAGTGAGGATTCTCTGAAGAA
Source organism: Glaucomys volans (assembly GCA_020662805.1). Classification (NCBI taxonomy): domain Eukaryota; kingdom Metazoa; phylum Chordata; class Mammalia; order Rodentia; family Sciuridae; genus Glaucomys; species Glaucomys volans. Next base: position 357,923 of record JAJEJO010002735.1, read on the forward strand.
CACAGCTCTCAGTCACTCATGACTTGGTTATCTTCCCCAAGAACGTGGGCATCTCTTTATTCTCTGAAAGGCTTTGTTCTTCAGGAAGGGATGGATTGTGGGTTCCACAGGACCAACGTTTTCATTAGTTTTGATTGTCATCACCTCCCCAGGAGCTAGAACAGTGCCTGACGGACGATAGGTGATCAATGGATTCTACTGAATGAATGAATCAATGGAGTGAATTCAAGCTAGTTTTTCCTTGTGGGGAGAGTGGCTGGAGATGGGAAGGCATCGAGATCACCCATGGTCTCCAAGGTCTCACATATGGACTGCTACCTCCTCTACTCCTGCAGGAGGCAATCCCTTAAATAACTTTTAAAGATGTAGCTTTCTTTCGTCAGACTCTCTGGGACACTAAAATTCCCTGCTTCAGTTCCTGGCAAACTTTCCATACTTTCAGGGCAAAGATGGTTTCCTTTCCCACTCTCCCAGGCCCTCGGCTTCATTACCGTGACCTCTTGTAGCATGGTGGTCAGTGCCTCACGTTCATTCGCCCCAGGGGGATAACAAAGCTGCATATGCAATGTCCACCTCTGTCCTCATGGCGTCAGGAACAGAACAGTGTCTTCCCTTTCACAAACCTCCAGCGCCGGCATCTCCTTTCCACGGCTCACTGCTTAATAGTAAAATCGATCTGCTTCTGGGCAGGGGTGTGGGGCCTGGTGACTTGGCCTTAAACAAAGTCATGCCTGCAAAGGACAATTGCCCAGAGCTGTCCCTCTCTGAGGACTGCCCCTTGTTAAGGTGTGAGATGGAAAGTTGACAATGGAATTAAATATTTTGGGCTGTGTGGAGAGCTATTTTTAATATGTGCAAGGGATGTGGTATTCCTTGTTTAGACCATCTTCAATTTGCCAGGGAGCTTGGTGGATGGAAAATGTGAGCCAAGGGCCTGAGGTGGAAAGGAAATATACAGGATCTGGACCTATGCAGCTGTTCCAAGCTGCTGGGGGTTTGAGTTCATGGCTCTTCTTTTATTCCTAGACATTCTCTCTTCTACCTTTCAGCAGGCGGGTAAACACCCATCAGCACCCTGGTCTGCAGGACGATCCCAGCCAGCTGTACCCTCCACAGTGTATTGTATACATAATGCAACACCATTAACTGTAATGCTGTCACACGGCAGAAAGAGCACTTGGGAAGTGCCGGGAGAAAGGCAGGAATCTGCTGACCGGCAGGCTCTCTTTTATAAAATCATAAACTCGAACCTGCATTTCTCCGAGAGCAAGAAAAACCACCCGCCCACCTTTTGATTACACTTTTACACGAATTAATGTCATTTTCCTTTCCACCAGTATTGACTGCAGGGTTCAATTTGGTCCAGCTGGAGCTGGGTAACGGGAAGCATGCTAAGAGCAGCCGAGATAACAGCATCCCTCTTGAGGAAGAAGGTTCTCTGAGGAGGGTGAGAGGAAGGAGAGAGGAGATAAAAAAGAAGAAGAAGAAGAAGGAGGAGAAGAAGGGGAAAAAAAACCCCAACAACTTGCAAACACATCCGCATCTCTGTGTGCTGCTGCTGCGGCTGCTGCTTGGATGCGTCTAAGATGGCACCTTGGTGCCCTGCCACATTCGGTCTCCTTGGTACCGAAGCGGCGCTCAGCTTCTTGTCACTGAGTGGATGATGATTATCTGCACCAGGGTCTCAAGGGTGCTCAAGCTTTGCTGGCGATTGGAGCTGAGATGCTTCAGCTGAAGGATTTTAAAAGCTATACAAGGCCAAAGAACCATTACCAGTCACTTGCTGTGTGATGCCTGTTGAAGAGGGGGTGGTGGGGGAAGGAGGGGCTCTGGGGGAACCGCAGGGGGAGGGCATGATATCTTTATCCCCTCCCCTGTCCTCTGCTCGCCCCCTCTCCTCCCACCTCTCCACCTCCCCACGCCTTTTTAGCCACTGTACCCTTGCTGAGGCGTGACAAGGTTATGTCAGCGTGGTCTGAGAATCTATTGATCACGGCCATCAAAGATCTTTGCGGGAGTTTAGGGATTTGGTGCTTTGCATAACACCCCACTCTTCTCAGTTAACTCCTCCTGTCCCGGCCTAGGCTCCCATCACCTTGCAGCTGAGTTGTTGGCAAAACTTGCTAATTTCTATGGCAGCTGCTTTCCGAACTATACCCATAAGGCTGTCAAATCCATTGTAATTACTACTATAACAGAGCTCAGGTGCCTGACCCAGGCAGCTGAAGAGGGGAGGGATCAGAGGAAACATGGCAAGGGGGGAAAACCATGTCTAGACGCTAGCCCCCAACACGTATGCACACACTCTTACACATGTGTGCCCACGCACAGACACAGACACATGCTTGTCTTGTCTTCCCCTTGAAGAACCACAGAAGAAAGTCTCAATAAACAAGAAAGACCTTGTTACTTTCCTTCCCAGGTGATTTTTCTTTTAACCAGTGGAAGAGGGGAAAGAAAGTCTAGAAACCATCGAGTCACACACTTGCATTCTGACATGTAAAATCGTTCAGTGCATACCTACTGTGTGTGGACTGTGGAACCAGCACTATCCTAGGCGCTGGGCTGAATATATACACCATGGGGAGGAAACCTGGCCCTCGTGGAACTTCCAAACACACTGGCAGAACTGCCTGTTCACAGTCCAGAGCCACCTCCAGACCTCCCTCTGACCCAGTGATGACTGAATCAGTATTTCCCCCTGGTGTAATTTGCACAAACACAATATACATTCACACATAATCATTATAGGCTTTAATAATGCATGGGCAAGAAAATAAGTGGACATTTTTATTTGGGGTCTGTGAAAATAGGAAAAACTAAAATGTCCTAAGTCCATGAGCCTTGAAGAAAACTCACATTGGTTATTCAGCCTGAAGGTGCCCTGAGCCATGGGAAGTCTCTGTGTTAGCAAGACTCCATCCACCCAGGAGGGCAATCACAGGAGGCTACTGTGCATGGAAAAGTCCAAGTATTTCTTGCAGTTATTGAGAAGTGAGAGTTCCCTGCCAGGTACCCGATGGGCAGTGTCTGTGGGCACCTGCTCACAGGTTTCCTGGAATGGTGCAGGGAGGGTGGGTTAGAGCAAAGACATGGGTGTGTGTGGAGTGGTCCTGGGCAGGAGGCTCAAGGGCAGGATGCGGAGGGAGAGGACAGGGCTCCAGGGCACCACTATTCTTTGCAAAAGACACCAAGAACCCTTTCAGGATGCAGGGTTTTGTCAAACCGAACACTGTGATCAGGGTGTGGATCTTCTGGGGAATACCATGTGGCCCTCAGCATCCTGTTTAGGGTGGGGCAGAATGTCCAGTTTCTAAAGGACCAGGGAATACTCTGGCCAGAGGATACTTGCTGGCTTCTGGTCTCAGCTGGCAACAGAGGAGCTTCTGGTCGTTGCTTTGCCCTTATCCTTGCAGGTCTTCAAGGAGGTATGTCCCTTTAGGAGACTTCTAGGGGCTGGTATGAATCACCTGGCCCTAGAGGAGGGATGGAAGCTGGGTGGGGGAGGGGGAGAGAAAGAGAGAGAGAGAGAGAGAGAGAGAGAGAGAGAGAGAGAGAGAGAGAGAAGCCCAAAAACTTCAGAGGGAGATCTCCACTGTGCCATTCCCAAATCCCCTCAGAATTCTGCTCTTCCTCCTTTGCTGCCCTAAAAGCCTCATTTTTGGAGAGTGATGTGACCTCTCAGCTGAGACTCTGACGTTTTCACCTTAGCATACTGCTTTTGAAGGTTTGGGGCTCTGGATTGGAATCCCAGGCTCATAGAGTCACAGTGGGACTGCAGATGCCTGTCCTGACAGCTCTGAGGGGCAGTAGCATGGAAGGGAAGAGTCTTTGCCCCCGAAAACAGTATCGGGTCTGGGTTCTATACTGGGAACCAGTAGCACTTGGCAACTTCTGCATCTAGCCTGAGCCTCCAAGCCCAAGACGCCTATCTGGATGAGAGCCAGCAGAGGGCCCTGTGCAGCACACACCCTGATCCTGGGCGCCCAGCCTGCTGTGCAGAGGAAGGGGAGACGGGCTCCTTTTTGTCCTCTTTCCCTTCCTTCCTCTCTTTCTTTTCTCAGTCTTTAACTCTGTCTTCAGAGTTTGGGGGATGGATTTGGGGTGGTTGGCCTCAAAAGGCACCTTCTTTTGGATAAGCACTCTCCCCTCCCACCATGCTTTTGAAATGCACAATGACTGTATTCATAAGGTCAACCCTTTCAAGGAAATAGATTAGGAAGGAAGAGTCTGGGTCCACAGTGAAATCCTTACCAGCCATGCTCACATCGGGAGCATGAGCAAGAGAAGTTGATATCTGCCTCCAAAAAGAAATTTATTTTTAAGCAACGGGAAGCTGTGTGTGGCTTTGAGTGTATGTGTGCTTCATCCATGTTCTGTGTCACTGAACAATTTGGGACGAGCGCCGTGCACAACTTGAACTTGGCCTTTGTGATGCCCTGTGTATTTTTTTTTTTTTTTAGGATCTTTTCTCTTCTCTTCTCTTCTTTTCTCTTCTCTTCTCTTCTCTTCT
>JAJEJO010002735.1:362535-462798 GCA_020662805.1 Glaucomys volans
TTCTCTTCTCTTCTCTTCTCTTCCTTTTCCTTTCCTTTCCTTTCCTTTTCTTTCCTTTCCTTTCCTTTCTTTTCTTTTCTTTTCCTTCTTTTTCCTTTTTTGTAACTGGTTCTTTTTAGTTATGACAGTGAATTCATTTTGATAGAATTGTACAAACAGAATATCTTATTCTAGTTAGGACTCCATTCTTATGGATGTACATTATGGTGGGATTCACTATGGTGTATTCATATATATACATAGGAAAATTGTTTGGGATTCAGTGTATTTTTATAATAAACAAAAACGTGGAAGCAGAGTCTCCAAACCCCAGCCCCACCTCCAGAAGCGCCCTCCCCCCACCCCTCCCCCCCCCCCTCCTCCTCAGCAGACAGTTTCACTTCTGCCACGGTTTTCGTTCCTCCTTTAGGTGCTTGTGTTTTCTGATTACCTTTGTAGTGAGGAGCCGGCTGCTTCCCCACCTCTTCTCACTTCTGCTGTTTTGTGATCTTGCTGTTTTAATGAGAGCCAGTCAATAACTATGGAGAGGCGCTGACGACATTACAAAGGAACTCGCCCTTAACAAGTCAACTGTAGACGAGGTGCCAACAGGATGGACAAGAGGATTAAAGTATTTATGCCAAAATATTAGAAGCACACACAGAATTAGCTCTCCTCGTGTTAGATATTTCACTTTTGGCAAGTCCGTATTTAAAAATCTTTTATCCTTGTTTTGCTTAAAGTATTACAATAAGCCCCGGATTTTTCACAGTTACACTTGTATATTTTCACAGCTGTTTTAATCAGAAAAAATTAATGTGCTTTTGATAGCTCAGAAATCTATCACTGGCAAAAGCTTTGCAAAAATGTGCTATGGAGTAGGGTGGAATCCTCAACATTATATATTTTGCCTGCTATTTGAAATTCATAGAATTTTTCCTAAATATTTTCTTTTTCAATTCTTGCCTAAATTAATCTAACAGCTGGGGCTGACTTCTCTGATAATCTCTTTTGTTATGAATGCAGGGATTGCTATTGTTAACATTCTTGGGAAATCCAATGTGAACTGTCTGTAACTAGCAGGAAAATACAAACACTATTTTTGCTTGTGTTGGAAGTATTTACTCAAATATACCATACAATGGGTAGACAGGACCGCCACTCTCCTTGATGGCTTTATGGCTATGGTCTTAGCCAGGGTGCTTCCCTGAATTTTCACCAGCAGACTATAGAAGAACTTGACTTTTGCTTCTTGAGGTCTAAGACCGATGCAGTCCCACCGACACGCTTTGCATCTCAGGCATGCTGAGTTCACGTGGTTTTGGATCCAAATGCTAGGCACACATCATGGGTGAGTAAGGGTAAAGTTTCGTGCAGCACATCACCACCGACACCAACAATAATTACAAAACAACTTGCAACCAGGGAAGGAAAAGACTGGGGAGGAACAAAAGAGAGGAACAAAAGTCTCCATTTGCCCCTGTTTGCCTGGCAAAGAAGAGGCTGATTTCAAGGAGAGGGGGGACTCAGTGGATTAATGTGAACTTTAGTACTGAAGCAGTGTGTGTTTATTGCTGGTGACCACAAGACATAAATCTTGCAAGCACAATATACAATGCGCTGCAGCCCCCAGTTTTTTCCCCCCTTCTTGGGTCTCAATTTGTGTGTAAGTGTGTGTTAAGTGCTGTTGAAAAATAGTGACCTTTAATAAAGGATTGTATCCTGCGACTATTTTCCCAGACACACAGTGACCTTTCAAACCAGACTGAGGTGAGGGGGTGTGGAGTTTGGACTTTGAACCGGCCAGACCCTGCTGTGCTCCTCTGTGAGCCTGGCCACTTTTTATTGTGTCACCAGGGAGCGTTCTGTATGCAAAGCAGGCCGGGCTGGCAGCCTGAACCTTTGCAAATCAATTTGTCTGTGAAGGCGAGTCCACTGGAGTGAAAGATGGTCTAACAGGGCTCACTGCCCCCTCTCTTTGTGACATCATCGCCTGTGGAACTCTTGTCAGTCATGTCGCCCAAAGGACTGTTGGGGGTGGGTGGAGTGCTGGGGTGGGAGATGAGGGGATGGGAGGGGTTAATCCTCGTGACCAACTGTGGCCTGAGAGACAAGAGGACAAAGCTGGGGGTGGGTGATTGGCCTGCCCGGGAGGGTGCAGGGGGAGGGTGTCATTTAGACCCCATAGATAGATATTGTTGCCTGGCTGTGGTAGCCAACCCCACTGTTCTCTCTTTCTTTGGGTCAGGCAATGATACAGGAGGGAACCACTATCTCCCATGGACCAGGAGAGAGTGAGAGTTCTCAGGAAATGTCAAAGGTCAAGTGTCAAAGGAGCAAGAGAATTAGTCGCCAGCCAACAGAGTTGGCATCCCTAAATGCTAACTATTTCCATCAAAAATCCTGAGCTACAGGGCTAATATTACTATTGATTTCCTTAAGTCTTTCCAAGACCCAGGACCCACCATTAATCAGTAGCTAAAAATGCCAGGAAAGACTGAAAATTTCAATTACTTTGTTTCCTAATTCAGATTTCTTCAAGAAGTCCTTCTAAAGATGGAAATCCTGCATTTCCCATAAAATGGTGGTTAGATCAATTTCTTTGTAAGCAATGAATCATCTTTATGCTCCACATAAGGTGGAAAGCAGAGTTGACCTGGTGTGGCAATGCCAATTGATTCACCTCCTGGAGAGAAGTCTGGTGGGAAGATTCCAAACTCCTGACCCATGGGCAGGTTTAAGACATGAATCCTCCACAGAACCTTTTGAAATTGCAAAGGGTCACCATGGTGGGCTCTACAGTGGATAAACTTGAGTACTAATCCTTGCTCTGTATTGCTGGTCCAATGATAGGAACTTTGGCCAGTTTACCAAAGCCTTGGTTTCCTCATCTATGTAATGGGCATGAGAAGGAAAATCTACTTCATGGAGTTCTAGTGAGAGTGAAAGTTTAAGGCATGTAGACTGTTTAGTAGAGTGTTGGTAACCAGTCCTCAGTAAGTATAGGCCCTGGTACTAATATCAGATGTGATGATAATTGAGGTATAATAAACAGGTTGTAGAATATGAAACAGGTTGTAGTTGTGTACAGATGAATGAAGTGTAATTTGAATTTTATCATCCATTAGGCAGTTGTTTCATTTGAAAGGTCTTTGGGGGTTTGGGCAGAAATGGGGTTTTATTTTGCAAATTAGTAGATTGGATTTAAGACTATTGCATCATATATGTAGCATTTTTTATACCTATTTATATATGTATATGTACACACATATATATAAATATATAGGATATATATCTTATATATCCTATATATCTTATATATAAGAAATATATATTTCTTATACATATAGAGAAATACATATATTTATATAAATATATACTATATCTGTGCTATACACACATCATTTTTTTTCTGACTACCAATCTATTTTCAGTTATAACCCTCAAGCATAGGACACTAAAATTTATTTGTGTATCATGTTCTTTTTCCATGGGATCACAGGATGATTTGCAGAGAGTCAGTGTTGAGCTGACAGGGAGAAAATGTTTTTGGGAGCAGGATTTGAAAGGGGAAGTGACTGTGAGGCAAGACTAGTCATCCATTTGCAAAGAGCACAGAGGTGATTGGCATGGGCTTGAGGCTGAAAGAAGAATTCTAAAAACAATTTAATTTTTAAGTTGAGTTAATCATGGAAATGGTGAATTGGGATTAGTCGAATGTATCTTATTTGAGGGAAACTGTTTGATCCTTTTATTTGGAAACTAACCGTGAGGGAATAGTAATGGGGATTTGAAAAGTGACACAAACATAGGAATTTCAGAGAGATCTGGAGCAGCATAGAATATTGTAGGTGAAGAAATGGAAGTATTAGAGGTAGTGAACTAAGAGTTAGGTCAAATATCAGATATTCGAACCAAAGTTAGGATCCTAGAATCTGTTAAGGATAATAAGTACAGCAACAACAACAAACTCAATGAAGAAACAAAAACCCAAACAGACAATACAGAAGCCACAACAAAAAACAATCCTTTTAATTATATGCTTAGCAGTGTAAAATGAAACCTTTGAAAGAGAAAGCTTTAAAAAAAAAAAGGAAAAAAGAGAAAGGTCATATTGGATATTTCTTATGATACACTGAAGACTTTGGGATCCAAAGCAGATCTAATATTGACTCTGAGGAATTAATGATACATTTTCCTAAATGAAGAAAAAGTGAAAGAAGCTGGACATGCAAATCCAGTGGGACCTTGGTTACTCACCGCGTGGGATTCAGTTATCCAAGGTGTCAACTCACATTTCCTGGACCATAAAACTATGTGGTTGCAAAGGCTGATCCAGCACCAACAGCATCTCAGGTGAGCATCCTCTGACCCCTTGGCTTCACTCATCTTACAAAGACTTCCACTGTACTCCCTAAGTGGGAGGAGAGTCAAGGTCATTTCAGCCAGAATTGGAAAAGGCCAGGTTGAGACACAGGATAAGGGAGAGAAACTTCTTGGAAGTGGATGAGGAGACTCCACTCTTAGGAATGCTAGCTGTATTGATAACCATTGGAATTGCTAAGGCATGACAGAGGCTGAGTTGGACAAAGCCATGAGGAAATTGAAAAGAGCATGGCTCCTTTGTCTTTGTTCTCTTCTGCTTGTTTGTCTTAGACCTTGGAAAACCCTCCTTGAATCCTCTCCTTCCACTGCTTGTGAATACAGAAAATTGCAGGATCTCAGAAGGCCTCTTCTACAGTAACAGAAATTTATTCCTATTAACAGCTGGAATTATGCAAAAAAAAAAATGGGAATCCATAAAGAGACAAAAGCAAGGCATGGTCTCTAGGGCTGGGTGGCCATTAAACAGAGAAAGTCTGGATGCAAGTGATCTGGGAGGTGGCCAGTCCTTCACTTGGTAGGAGTACAACCCTTCACTAAAGCAAGGAAACTCAGATACTAGCCCCTTCTTTACACAAAGGAGAGAAAATGGTGCCATTTTCTGCTCTTGTCTTGGTCTTACCTTGTGTTTTAAAAGGGGTCATGTTCAGGAACCTGATCCAGTGTGGACTGAGAAATGAACATCTTCATCAGTCCTAGTGTATGAGGGAAGTGAGAGGTGAGAAAGGGCAGGGTCTCTTATCCTAATATACTCAAACTTGGTAATTTTAATGACCCATCAGATGAGAAGCCAGAGCCTGATTGGCACAACACAGTGGGAACTCTCAGGTGTTTCCACTGGGTTGCAGATGCCAGAGATTCCTAAAGCAGGGACTTGGAGCATTCCTCAAGATCACCTTGGGCATGTACCTAGCAGAACATGTGAGGATGAGAATGATGCTCAACAGGATGAACTGTCTCATCCTGCACCTACACTCAATGGTACCCTATCTCATCAATGACCAAGTGAAGCCTCTAGGGCAGGCTCTGCATCTCCACATTAAAGTTCCTCAGGATCTAGTACTAAGCTGGCAGGCAGTAGCCAGAAACTCAGCCAGTGGATGACTTTACCACTGAGGTGTTTATGTGGTGGGGCAAGGAAGAAATGAGGTCCCAGGAAAGATCCCTTTGGCATTGCTTGCGGTGGTGTGGAGAAAACACAAGGGTGGCTAATCTGATTTTTTGTGAACCCTAATTAACTTTATCCCAGTGTCTTGTATGCTTAAAGATTATCTGATTTCCACAAGGGCCATAGAAAGCTGCTTAGGGCTCTGTTCTGATCCTACAGCTGTGAGCACAAAAGTCCAGGAACTGCCCATTACTAGTTAGACCTGGAGTGATGACTCATAACTTCACATGTGCAACACTTGATCATTTTCTTTCTTTTAAAAATACATTTTAATTAGGTATGATGGACATTCAAGGAAGATGTACGTGTTGAATGTAGGCTTGCCAGTGGTTTTGATGGGGAGTACACACCTATGAAGCCACCACCATAAACATTGCTGTAATCTTAATCACTGCCTCTGCAAGCCCCAAAGCCCCCACACCTCTTTGTGATAAGAACATTTAACATTAAATCTACCTCTTACATTTTTAAATGTGCAGTACAGTATTGTTAGCTCCATGCAATATGTTGTGTAGATCTCTAGGACTTACTCCTCTTGCATAACTGAAACTATACACCTCCTGGACTCCACCTCCTCCCCACTCCCCAGTAGAATGGTAACCACCATTCTACTCTGTGCTTCTATGAGTTTGACTATTTTAGACTCCTCATATAAGTAAGCTATCTTCAAAGTACATTTATAAAGTTGGTCTTCAGTTAGGATTACAAGACGAAGTACAGGACACCAGACTACATTTGTATTTCAGATAAACAACAAATAATTTTACACATACAGTATGTTCCAAATATTGCATGGGGCATACTTAGACTAAAACAAAATTTATTGTTTATTTGAGATTCAAATGTAGTTGGGCATCCTATTATTTCTAATTTTTCCTAAATCTGTCAATTCTCTTTCTAGGCTGAAGATTACCATAGTAGTCAAAACACAAAAATTGCTACCACAGACTTTTGTACTGAAAGTTTTGTGTTTGGTAAGATTTTGGTTTTTGCACTTCATCCAGCATTTTCTTGTGTGCCTCTTGAGCAGTGCTCGCCAGGCAGAGAGCAATGGCTTAACCTGATGCAATCAGTTGTGCATCAGGCTCAGCACATGCTGCCTCATAAGACACTTATAGCTAACATCTTTCTCTTACTTGAGCTATATGCAGGTCTGGAAGGAGGAAGCCTGGCATGACTACTGATGTAACAGATGAGGAAATTCAGACTCAGAAAACTTGGGAAGCTTTGGTTACTGGTCTAGAGCTCTCTACGCTAGGTTGGTAATACTGGGTGTTGTTTTGTGGCCATTTTGACAAGAAAAAGCAAGTTCTGCTGAGGAACCACCCCATTCTCCTGCCTTTCTAGAGTAGGGAGAAAAAGCCTTCCCCTCAGACTTCTAGCCAGGAAGCTGGGGAGGCCCTTTGGCTACCAGCATCTGTGGCCAGCACACTTTCACCATGAGCTCTTTTGATGCTGTAGGTTGTGACCCAGGTCACACTGGGCTGAGGGGCATTCCTGCTACTACCTTTCCTCTGTGCCCATCTGTGGACCTGCAGAGGTTCTACAATCCAACATGCAATTCTTGCCACCCGCTTGCCATGTCTGCACGATGGCCTTCCCTGGGAAGTGTGCATGTTTGAAGGACATTCTGGGAGCAGGTGATTGAAAGCTGATTTGAACAAAAGAGGGATCCAGGCGCCCCATACCCAACATAGGCAAAGCAGCAGGCAGGATCCCTGCTGCCTGGGCTGGAGGATCGTCAGCACTCTCTCAGGTTCTATCTTCCCTTTGCTTCATTTGCTCCAACCACAGATGGTTACTCTTTGCAAAGGGGAACAGTCAACTTCTGACTTCCATACTTAGAATCTCCCAGCCAGTAAGACAGGAGGCTCTCCTCTGCCAGTTTCAGTTAGAAAATCTTGTGGGGGACTCCTATTGGATCCTCCTACTCACATGCTCATCTCCGGACTCATCACTGTGACCTCAGCAGTGGGATGTTCGTCCTGTGGTTATCCCTGGACCCATCCTTATAGCCGAGGGGTGAGATCCTCAGCCCTCTTCTGAACAATTGGCTGTGTTGGAGGAGAGCACTTGCCAAACAGAATGGGGAAGTTCTGTTACCAGAGCAAGGGTGATGCTCTTGCTTTCTTGTCAATGGAGCGTTCAGGACAAGGAGAGGCTGGGCTGTGTAGGGACTGGCTGGTAGGATCTTCCATGGTCACCTGCCCCATGGAGGTAGGAGTATGATCTCTAATTGGGTCCCTGCCTGACTGACTACATATCCTTTTGGTTTGGCATGGGCACTTAAGATGGGACTGGCAGTACTTTCCAAAGGAAAAGCAGGGATGTGCTTGTGACTTAGGGGTAAACATGCTTTTAGCAATTTTGGGGTAATTGTCTCTGCAGACATTTAATGAAGCATTCGCTCAACACCTAGCAAAGTACTAAGCAGTTTAAAAGTTTCAAAAACATCGAAGACAAGTCTTGAAGGAATTTATAATCTTCCTAGAGAGACAGCATGTCTACAAATGAAACGCTTAGAGAAATACTCCTTTGAGGACGTGTCCATGGTGTCTGGAGATCAGGATCAGAGCTCTGAGGCATATCAGGGCTGAGAAAGGGGGCCTTGGGTGGAAAGGAAAGGAAAGCTGCCTGGAGGGATTTGATCTGGGCTTGGAGAACAAAGGTGGGGTGAATGCAGGAGGCTGAACTCACAAACAACAATGTTTTTAAAAATTTTATTACACCTTTGAATAGATAAATGAAAATCAGTTTTGTGAAAGATGTAGCCAGGGCAGATGCTGTCTCAGGGTAAAAACTCAGGTTTCTTTTCCCAGGAATAGGAAATATATTTGGTTCTTGGCTGAAACTTGGTTTTGGCGAAGGACAATTGGCTTTCTATGGAATCTCTGCTTTGCTAATAGGTCTCTGCTATGGATCATGTAAATGGCCACAGAAAAGTGAAAACCAATTATACTTCTTATCCCGGGCACACTAGAACCTGTTTATGAATAATAAGTGGGAAATGTTAAGAGAGAATTTGACAGAAGACCAGAGCTATCAAGTCATATGGAATTTTTCATGAAGAATTGAGAAGGCGCAGGAGACAGCAGATGTCCTGAAATACAGTGTCTTAAGGGTTCAGCAGGTCTGCATGTGAATTTTACCTCTGAGCTTGCTGAAGGCCATGACCCACTGAGTCTCTGTTTCTGGGTCTGTAAAAGGAGAACAAGGATAGAACTTACATCAATTTTTTTTTTTTTTTTAGTTTGAGGATAAGATGAACTTTCTAATGTAAAATACATAGCACATACTTGGCAAATAGCAAAGATTCAATAAATAGTTGTAAATATTATTGTAAGGAAGTATAAACTTGATGTAGGCAGGAGGCTGGAGCCATCATGGTGCAGTGTCTATTATGTGTCTGACACTGGGTTATGTGGGCACTTTACTCACACAATTAAGGAATATCTCCCAAAGACATAAGAGGAAGATATTGTGATCTTCATTTTAGAGATGAGGAAACAGGCTCTAGAAGGCTAAGGGACCCCAGTGAGACTGATTTGAACCTAGGTGTGTCTTATTCCAAAATCCTTGGGGAATTGCCAGGTGATTTCCAGGCTAGGGCTCTGCATTGCAGATCTTCATTCACTGTCTTAGAAATATCCCCAGAGGTAGGAGCATGAGGGGCAGTGATGAAATCCATTGCCAATGGTTGCTGTAGACCAGAGAGACAGTAAGCAATCTCTTCTTGAGTCAAGTTCCCCAGGATGCTATAGTCAGTAGTTGTTTAGGAATCTCTCTCTCTCTCTCGCTCTCTTTCTCTCTCTCTCTCTCTCTCTCTCTCTCTCTCTCTCTCTCTCACACACACACACACACACACACACACACACATACACACACACAGACACACACATAGAGTTCCTGAGAACTGCTAAGCAAGTGGGAACTTCCCCTCTTCTGGGTCAGTGTCCCCCCTTTCAGGGAGTCCTGGACCACTTGGAAACCTCTTGCTTTTGTGATCCCTCTACAGCCCCAGGGAAAAGGGATAGGTGCTCAAGCTTCCTGAGTGGGGGAAGCAGGCAGCCTTTGCAATGGCTCCTGTCTAATCAAGATGGACACGGCATAAAGCAAAGCAGAGTGTGGGCAGGTGTGGGGCAAAAAAGAGAAAGAAAAAGTTTTGAGCATGCAGAGTTGAACTACTGGGACACGAGGTATCTTCATCGCATGGGAAAGGGGCTTGTGAGATCTAAGACTGTGGTAAGAGGGAGATGGTTTCATCATATCTCTACCAAGAAGAGGGACAGTCAGAGCCAAAGAGCAGACACCCCACACATGCCCATTTCTTTGATTTCAAAGTGTGAAACCCTCAAGCAGACCCCTCACAGCTGGCCCTGTCCCCGACTCCCTGCCTGGCCGTCTGCTTCTGCATTGGTTTTATTTGCCAGTGTAATGCGAGCCTTCTAGTACACACCCCATTTGCTCTCCTGTGATTTTAATTTTATTTCCAGTGCATATTTTAATTCTTCACAACTAAATGTTTTTCTCTGGTGGAGTATCCTGGCTTTCACTTAGAGTCCCAGCCCATTTCATTTGGTTGTAACCATTGGGACCCAATTTGGAGGCTTTAAAAAAAATATTAGTACTATTATTGCATTTTAAGAAAAAGAAATCAGATCACCAGCAATATATCTAGTGCTTAAAATTCAGAGCAGTTTGCGATTGTTCTTAGCTCTTGGAGATGGAGCTGATTTCAGTTTATAGACCGTTGTCTTCACACCCATCTTAGTGACTAATACTGTAAGATGGATTTCCTTTTTTTTTTTTTTCCCTTGAAGTGGGTTTCAAATCCCCAAAGAATTTCTGGGAGGGGAAAAAAATCCTTTAATTGAAAGCAAGAGAAAACAAAACAAAAAAGCATAAGAGAGCTGACAAAAATATCATGTTTAATGAAACCAAGTTCCATCTCTGCAGATGGCTGTGGAGGCGCAGAAAGACCTAAAGATAGAAAAACGGGTTTCCTTTACGTGCTTTGTAAAGTGTGGCTTCTCTTTTGAACATTGAATATGTAACTGACCAGCGCCTCTGAGCCCTGAGTCCTGAGCCAGCAGGTAGAAGGAGGCCAATCTATCCTTCTTGACTGTTTCAGCCCTCTTTGAGTAATCCAGTCTCAGCCACAGACTAGCTATGCATCCCTGGGTCCATGGATTTAATTTTCCTGGGCTTCAGTTTCCTCCTTTATAAACTGGTGGAAATTTCACTTACCTCCATGAGTTTTTACCAGGATTATTTGAGATAAGGTGAGGAAAGTTCTTGGCACAATATCTGACCCTTGAATGGTGCTGGTTATCCTGTGACCTGATCCCTGCACCCAGCCTCTATGTGCAACCTGATCATAATCTCCTGTCAGTTGGGTGGGGCTTTGGACAGCTCAGGGGCTTCCTGGGTGCAGGATACCAAAGGGGCCCTTCAAATATTTGTCGGCTCCATGAATAACAAGAATAACAGAACTGCTAAGGCAGAGTTTTAAAAATAAATGGAGACACTACCAGTCTCTCTGAATTTCCCCCTTAAGCCCCTTGAACAAACAAATTAAGCCAACAACATAAAAAACCCACAAATTTTCACAAGTCCATGATTTTGAAATTGACTTTATTTCATTAGGAATTAAGGACTTCCAGGTTTTCCTGTTTTGCTGCTCAATTTTATTTTCCAATATTTTCTGCCCTCTGTCTTTGGATTTATTCTTCCTGAGGACTGAGAGGACTTAGGCATGTTTTGGGAGCTGAAAATGGATTTGACCCTTTCTCAATAAGGAAGGATGCTATGTCTTTAATAATTGTGTATGGATGTCTTGTCTATGAAATTCTAAGGTAGCAGTGGCAAAGTGTATTCTGGAATCTTCTGTGTTAGACAACAAGGGGGACCTGTATATTTCTAGCCCACCTTTTCTATCCTCATTTTCACACATACTACTTCCTGTCTCACCAAGAGCAATTTTAAACACGTGGCTAGGGGCTCTGACTTCCCCCAGCGCCCCTGACCTGGCTTCTTCCTGACCTCACTTCCTGTCTCTTCCTCACCACCCTTTATGCTTTTCCATCATGGCATTTCATCTTCCTGTACATTATCTGCCCGTCTGCATCCCTTTTAAGATGGGGTGTGGGTACCTTACCTCGCTGAATTGGATTTGTTGAACCCAGGGTGTATTGTCCCCTTCTTCCTCTCCTCTTCCTCTTCTTTCTTCTTCCCTTTTAGTTTCTTTTTATGTACCTTGCGCCTATATTTCTGGTTAGAATTCCATATTAAAATTTTTTTTCAGAAAATTTTATTCTGATGTCCTTTCCTTGATAAAAACTTCATAGTTACAACCCAATTGGTCTGACAGAGAAATAGCAGCTGTTTTTCAAAGTATAAAAGGTTTCACTATAGAAACAATAGCTGGTACACTAACAGTGAGCTCATTTATTACAACGATTGACATTTCACTTTTACGAAACATGTCTATCGTGCAATTTGAGGCAAACCCTCGCTCCTTTATGGCTTTTCATCTCATCCTTTTTTTTTTTTTTTTTTTTTTTTGGCTCCAGCTCTTCATTGCCCCATCCTGGTCATCAGGAATTGGTAGAAATTAGCAGCACATGCATGCCCCTACATTCATACAATCAGTGAAGTCAGGAACTTTTTTCTTGCTTTGTCAGGGAGAGATGGGGCCGGGTGGGTAGGAAGGGGTAATGCCACTTTCTAATCACTTGGAAAATATACCCTTCCCTTTGACTTTGCTTTTGTGCAGGCACCTTAAGCTTGTTAAGTCACACCTGGCCCCCAAATAATTGCATCCTCCACATTAAAGTTTATTGCCCCCTGCAACAGAGATGAGATGAAAGCTGGAGAATTTGGAGACAGACCACAGGCTTTTACCAAGCAATGGAATTCTCCAGGGGTTAGGATGGTGGGGACACAGAACATCAACACACAGGAAGAGACTCACTCGGGGCTGCTTGGAACCCACACTTCCTTGAGGGGTAAAACTCACACACAGAAATAGCAAGAATGATCTGTGCTTGGGAGATTGGTTGATGTTGTCTGATCCTTGTTTGGTGATCTTTCCTGGTCTACATTTTAAAATCAGTTTTTTTTTTTTTTTTCAAATTGCCTTGAAACATCTTTTTGCTTTCATCTCTGCTAAATCCACAGGGCCAACAAAGTTAGATCTAGTTAGCTGTGTCCCTGCTTTAGGACAGCAGCCCACCTCTCTCTGTGTCTCTGTCTCTGTGTCTCTCTCTCACATACACCCCAACTTAAAGTGGTTTAATTTCCATTATGAAAGGTGATGTCCTGCTAGGCAAGCACCCTGGGGAACAAAGTTAACAGTGTACAACTGGAATACGGAGTCTTAAAAAGATTAGCTTCTTTTTTCTAAGGGCAATAAGGAGGTCGACAGGCTGTTTTCGCCCCTTTCCCATCTCCCTCCATGTGCTGCTTCTAGAAGGTCCTGGTGCTAAGGCCTGGCCTCACAAAAGGGAACAACCGTTCTTGTCCAGACACATTGCAGACTTCTGGCAAAGCAGGGCGAGCTCACGAAAATTTACACTTTTCCTGGCACCTGGCCGAGAGTATGAGCAGGACTTGGCTTGGGTTTGCTTTCAGTTAGAAAAGCCCTTTGGGGACGGTGGAGAGGAAGGTGGGGGTGGATAGCAGCAAGATCCCCGTGAAGGGTCAGAACTGCTGAAATAAATATCAGCTCGGCTGAGAAGAGCAATTCCTGTAATTATATCTGCCCAATGACTTATAATCAGCATTCTTAGTGGAGCCTGTAACTTTTGGGTTGTCTCCTCTTGTGTCGATATGGGTGGCACTGACGGTGGGGGCAGAGGGCAGAATAACACCTTGATTTTAAAAAGCAGGGGTGCTAGTGGGGGTTGTTGATGTTATATGAACACCAGTCTTATTGCAGTTACCTTTGAAATAATGCCAGTGGGGCATTTGCTGGAATTTCTGGTGGTGGGACCGGATTCTTAAGGGATCTTGGGGCCTGGAGACTGCATTTTAATAGGGGAATTCTGTGCGTGGAGACATTTAAAACACCAAACGAAGCTGGTGAAGGTGAGTGAAGCTCAGATTTGTCATTTGGGTCCTGGCCTCTGAGTGAGGATCTACTTTGGATCTCAACCTGCTATAGCCCATTCTCCATCTTGCTCCTTTGAAAACTTGAGGGAAACCAGCCGTCTGCCAGTTAGTCCACAGGCTGTGTGTCATTTCCTTCCCTCTCCAAGCCTCACTCTTTCCACAAAGGAGACTTTTCAAATTAACGTTTTCAGTTCATTAAAGGCCTTTTTGCAAACATTTCGTTCTGGGGCAGGCAGCATTTCATCTGGAAGTGGTCAGAGGCATGTTGGCACAGAATGGTGTGAGAAGGAAAAAAAGAAAAGTCCAGCTCAAATTCCTTCTCCCCAAGTGGACAGACAGTGTGCCATCAACTCCAAATGGGTCTTCCTTAGAGGGTGGAGGGATTTCTTTGGAAGGGAAAGACCAAGTCAATGGATGAAAATTATTTGCTCTTGTTGTTTGTGTAAAACTAGCAAGGGAGTAGGGGAGCTGGATTTTCATTTCTTTTCTCTACATAAATAAATGAATAAATGGATGAATGAATGAATGAATGAATGAATAAACAAATAAATAAATAAATAAATAACAGCATTCTCTGGGAATGAGCGACTCACCACTCTGCCCTTTTGTCTTGCTTTTGCTAGCATTCACTGTAGCTTCTCCAAGGCTCTGTGCTCAGGAGTAATGCATGAAAATTCTTCTGCCTCCATGAGAAACTATGGCCTTTCCTTCCCTGCTGGTTTAGAATGAGGCACAGGGTTGGCTTTCCCCAGTGGAGATCGAATAGTAGTATAGGCTTGAGTGCTTGGGGTCTGGCTGGAAGAAATTTCTCAAGTCCTCAGACCATGTGGTACTGAAGGTAGGCACAAAGGCCTTGCATTTCTGCAGTGGTCATGGCCCTGCCCTGAAGAAAAGAACCAAGAATCTCAGAGCGGGAAGGAACCTGAACATTATCTAGTCTGTTTTTAAAATTGTGTAAAGAACCTCAGGATTAGCTCCATTTTCATCAGTTTTGATGGAGTTTGGCAGAAGATTTCCACTAGGCCTCAGGTTCCGCAAGGCTTGGGACACATTTGCATTATTCATGTTTCTTACAGTAAGTCAGTTTGGGTAAATATTTGTTAAGGGAATAAAGAATGAATAATGTAGCTTAAAAGGAGTTTGAGAACCAAGGATCTTGTCTTTCACCTTCTCCTACCATCTGTTTTCTATGAAGACCAGAGAAGATGAGTGAGTTTCCCAGGGTCCCTGAGTTGGTCACTGGGTCTAACCAACACCCACATGGTGTGGCTCAGTTGCCATTTCCTGACCCTCAACTCATGCTGGTTTTCTGTTTATTTTCTTCCTGTCCAGGTTCAGCTTACCTTGCCAGTGGCCAACCTAGAGGATGAGCTGGGGTGAGGATGGTTTCATTGCTAGAACCTTTCCTCAGTCATCCTCTGCTCCTGCAACTGATTCCATAGGAGTTCCTGCCTTTCTCCACAGTTCTCCGAATACTCTTAAAAACTGTCTTGGGGTGCTTTTGGTAGGAGCTATGTGCTGTAAATACATTGCATTACACTAAGTACAAATAATAAAGAAATAAAGCTTCTCCTTTGCTCTCCTTGTTCCCAGGACTTTTTATTCTAAAACAAACACAATAGGATTAAGAGCACACCAAG
Organism: Glaucomys volans; assembly: GCA_020662805.1. Classification (NCBI taxonomy): domain Eukaryota; kingdom Metazoa; phylum Chordata; class Mammalia; order Rodentia; family Sciuridae; genus Glaucomys; species Glaucomys volans. The sequence goes on from JAJEJO010002735.1 coordinate 377,818, forward strand.
AGAGCTGCCTTCCCAACAGGGTGGATGTTGAGCAGAGGTTTCAGGGACATCCCTCCTGAAGGCTCCTGGGTCCTGCAGCCTTTTCCAACCCCAATGCTGAAAACAGAAGTGAGTCCATGAGTTCTTCAGTTCTTGGGGATGCTCTGCTTTCCTCAGGACTAGCTATTTTTCCTTGCTGTTGAGATGTATTGTAAGCACTTGTTCACTCAGTACTATCAGGGGGAACCTTGCATTTGCCTTATCAATACTTTGCTTGCTTGTTCCTTTTTGGGTGCCATTTCTCATTTTGGGGATTCCCTTTCTCATTGGCTTCCAATTCTATCTCCCCAAAGGAAGCAATGATGCCTTACCTAGATCTTTCTTTTTTCTTACTCTTTGTACTTTTAACTAACTTGAGTTCAACTTTTGAAAATATGGTTTCCAATTTGCATTTTGCATTTTCTTTCTGCAAACAAGGATGGAGATTTCCATGTGCCAACAAAGACACCGGGCTTGTTGTGGGAGAGTCATCATGACAGGGAAGCAGTGGATTTGGGTTCCACTGAGGAAGGAGGCAGAGAAGGAGTCAAGGCCACTGGGTACAAATGTCCTCTTCAGTGTGTCATCTGTGGCAGGGGTTCAGAATTCTCTACACATGTGTAGATTGAGTTTCCTCTTGATTACTTAAGGCGTGATCTCATGGGAATCAAAGACAAAATTACCTTTAACCTTTCAGTCACTATCAGATACTTTGACAATTAAACAAGTAAGTTCAAAAGTTCTTGCTTTTGCAGCCAGTTGCTAGGAGGACCAAGATATGTTTAGGCCTGGAAGAAAGTATTTGATTTTTGGACTTTGAGATTTTTAGACTCTGATTCCATTGTGCAAAGAGTTTTGCGTGATGTAATAAATAATGAAATCTTACTTTGTATATGTATATCCAAAATATTGCCTGGGATGCATTTATTCAAAACAATGATTCATTCATTTACATGAAATCTTGTATCTTGTATTTTTATTTACTAAATCTAGCACCCTTAGAAGATGGGCACTTGAGGGAGGGGTTTTGAAAAGATCCATGTCTGGGGGTGTTGGTGTTTTAGGTATGGATTTGTGGGAGAGGAGGGAGGGTCTAGGAAAGAATTTCTTGGGCAATCAGACAAGTGCAGGTTACAGAAAAAATCATGAGGGAAATTAACGGTGATGATTTACCCATAAAATAATTCTAGTCCTCTCAGAGGCGGTCAGTCCTAGGCTTGACGTTCCCCTAGGCGGAGGCTTTCTAGCAGTTTTTGGCACCAGGGCCTTGCTGAGAGGCCAGCAGAAAGGAATTCTGGAGTGTGCCAGGAAATCTGAGTTTCCTTCATTATGGCCAGTCACCGTGACCTTGGGCAACTCACTTAGGTCTGCTTTGTCTCAATTCCACATCTGTCAAATGGGGATTAACAATAATTATTTTATTTACTTCATGGGTTTATTTTGAACCATGAGCTAACACAATGCTTGGTCTCTTTGAAACAGTGTAAATTTGCTACACCACTAAAGAAAATGGACTCTAGGTCTTGCCAAAATACACCAGAGCAGTACTGTGGGGTTTTGGAAAGCTGGGCCTTGGACTCCACCTTGGACACTCCTAATAGGAGATAAACTCACTGTCCATCCAGCCCTCTCTCTTCCTTTCAGCAACAAAAGTCCCTTTGGATAAGGCCTTAGATATGTCTTTCTCTGAATGATCTTTCTAGGTGGTTACTATTCTCCACCTCTCAGAGGGATTCTAAAGTGTGACCAGAGAATCTGGGTTATTTGTGTACAAGCTGGCTCAACTTAGCAGAAAAATACCTGGGTAAAAATTGAGAGGAGAAAATGATTGAACATGGATTTCTCCACAATGACTCCAGGATCTCCACTCAGGTGCATAAACAGAATGTGTCACCCACATAATAAGACGTATAATTCACATTGCACTTGAGAGTTTACAGTGTGCCTTTTCACACACATTATCTCATTCATGTACATATTATCTTCTGGGAAAAAAACAGGCTTTTGGTTTCTCTGTATACATCTGTGGAGGAACATAAACTGCAGAGTGGGAGAGGGGGTCACCAGACTTACCTCAAATCCTCTCTCCTGCACGTGGTCATCCTTGACCTTCTGGGAAACTCCATGTCCTCAATTTTCACTCAGTTCTATTAAAAGTGCTTGCTTAGCATTTTTATCATTGTTTTGTATGTACTTTGTTTTCTCACCATCCACAGGACTCGTATGCTGCATGAAGGGCAGGGATTTTTGTATCCTTTGTTCATTCTTTCATGTTTAGTGTCAAGAACTCTGCATATAATAAGTGCTCAAGAAATAGTTACTACTTAATAAGTGCATAAGTGAATTGTTCTTCACAATTTGGTCATATCTTCTCAAATAGATTCTAACAATGGTAAGGGTCATTTCTCTTGTCCCTCCTCTAATTATAGGCATAGTGCTAAAGAACTTGAATATCAGCTGTGCCATTTTTTTGTGTAGTTGTTCCAACCCAGGCACATGGATATGTGTTTTGCCTTGGTAGACCTGGCCACTTTAGGGTAGAAGGCACTTTTACTTTTGGAATACTTATATTGCTGCAATCTTCAAAATGCATGTACATTTCACTACAGGATAAGCATTGCTAATCAAAAACTGAAATTCAAAATGCTCCAAAAGCTGAAACTCTGAGTGGAAATTTCATGTCTGTCTCCTGTGACAGATCATAGTCAAACTGTTGGCATACAACAAAATAAGGCATAAAACTACATTCAGGTTATGTGTAGAAGGTGCATAAGAAACGTAAGTGATTTTCATGTTTAGACCTGAGTCCTAGCCCAAGATAGCTCATTATGTACAAGCAAATATTCCAAAATCTGAAAACATCGGAGACCTGAAACACTTCTTCTACTTCTGGTCCCAAGCATTTCAGATAAGGGATACTCGACCTGTGTGTGTGTGTGCGCACGTGCATGTGTGCATGCACACATATTTTTGCTGTAAAATATAAAATAATTTTTATAATTTGTTAATTATTATTTCAATTATCATTTTGCTTTCACAGCTTCTGTTTTGCAATCTGGAGCCAAAAAAAAAAAAAAATTGTTTTTCTTCACAAACATTTCATTGGTCCTTGACAAGTGCACAGCCCCTAGGCACGGTGCCTACAAATCCCCATACATAAAATGGCTTTGCCTGTGGGTACTTCCATGACCAGAATGACCTAAAAGGAACAAGAGGATGCATTAAAATCGAGTTCAGCATCCCAGTGAAACTGTTCCCACTCTCCTTTCATCGCGAGCGGGGGCCTTCTCTTTTGCCCTACCCCATCTGCCAGACTCCAGGCGTGTGCTGAGAGGGTGAGCTCGGAGTTTTATGGGATCTCTAGTTGTCTCCCAAGTGCAAGCGTCTAATTAGGCTTGACACTACCGAGGCGTTTCCCTGACATTTATGTCACTGTCTCTCAATCTTTAGCAGCATTCGGTCTTGTGGGAAGCACAACAAACAATGTCAGAAACAACATAAAATTCCCCATTAGAGGGGGCCCTCGGAAACCGTGCCGCTGTTTATTGGGCTCACTAAAAGGAGAGGCCGAAGGGTGGGGCCGGGTGTGTGGATCCCGGCTTGGAGGAAGAAATAAAATGGCTCATTTAAATTCTTAAGAACTGCATAGGAGGCAGAGGACACAATGAGTATCTTAGAGAAGAAAGGCCATCAGTTGAACAAACTAATCACATGGTAATCAAAGGGGAGTAATTCGCTGCCTACTGAGAAGTACTTTAGAAGAAGTTCCAGCCAGGGAGAGTAAAGACTCTATCGAATGACAGCTTTCATAAATTATAGATTTTAAAAAATTGCACAAAGGAACGTGTAATAACGTGCGCAATGGATTTAAAGACGAAAAGTGCCCAGAGCATCCCAGTAGAGCCGGGAACAGGATTGATATGGGAGAGGCTGTGATCCTTTGGGGGAAGCCAGCTCCCCATGCAAGCCCCACCTCAGCACAAGCCCCGCCTCCTGCCCCCCCCCCCCACCCCCCCCCCCCCCCCCCCGTCCGTCCGGCGCACCTGGAGTTTATACTGGGATGGTCTTTATCTGATTGCTATCTGCCGCTTGGTTGCCTGACTCAACAAAGACCTTAATGAGGGGACAGCTGCCAGAACTATCTCCCCCTTGGACACAGCACCCTTTGCAGACAGGAGATTCTAAGCTGCGGCCAAGGCGCAGGAAGAGGGAAGGGAGAAGCTGCAGGACATTGGGGACAGGCTCGCTGTGTCAGTCAGCGGCACTACTAGGTGCTTTGGGGTTGATGTGAGGACTGCCCATCCAAAGTTCTCCCTTACTGCCCTAGGCCTGTCGTGCAATGTGCCAGCTCTGCCGTAGCCATTCTGGTAATGTGGAATTGTGGCTTGCAGGAAAGGAGGCTCAGGCCAAGGAGGGCTGTGAGGGGATTCTGAACCTGGCACCAGGCCAGCTGTCAGTCAAAAGTCCCACAGCAAGGTCTGCCTTCTGGAGTCCCTTCCCCACAGCCAGCAGCCTTTTCCTCCCATCAGAGCCCAGGTAGCTGTCTTGAGGCCTCTTTTTGTTCTTCAGGCATAACAAGGTGAAAACTAGCAAAGCCTACAGATTTGACCCTACAAAGAATTGACTATTTTCATAACATGATTTGGGAAGTTTGGAGCGTCATGAGAAATGAGCACTACTGAGATTTGGTGTTTTTCCTAGTTGTGTGATCTGGGGCGGTTCCTCAACCTCTCTGATCCAAGTTACAATGGAGATAAGAGAGCACCTTCTTCTGAGTTGTGATGAGGTGTTCACATGGGGTCCTGGATGTAAAGAACTCAGTACACAGCCCAGCTTGAAGTGGTGCCTAATGATGTCAGCCATGGTTATGATACCAAGGCCACCCTGAGCATGGCCTCTGAGGGCCGAGAGAGCATGGGGGGCTTAGCTGCCCGCTGTCTTTCTGACCTCCTGAATGGAGGAGGAGCTCAGATCTGAGTGAGTCCTTAACAGAGCTTCTGAAGGATGGTGAGAACCCCTCTTCTTGTCACCAGACTTACCCTGGCATGGGCTCGGCCCCCTGGGGAATAAGCCACCCTGTGACCTGGGAAGATGTGACCATTGTCCCACTGAGGACTGCAGCCTTGGGGGCCACCAATCCCAACTCATTAGGAATGGAGTGTACCTGCCCTGCCTCCCACTGGCCGCCTGTACCTGCCACATGAAATGGCTTTCTTGGGGATGGGCCACTTACACAAGTCAGGCCTCAGACACATTGAAGGGAAAGCAGTGTCACTGCCAGTGGTGAGTCAGGGTTGGTTGCCAGGATGGGTACTGTGGGTCTGTGGGCTGTGGCCAGGAGTCTGCTGTGAGGTCAATCCCTCTGTCCTCAGCTGCATAAATCAAGGGAGCACCTGGGGATTTCCATGGGATTCATCTCTCTGCCTCTGGGTCCCACTCGCCTATCTCTGTGTCTGCAGCAGTGACTCTTCACTTGTCCCCTGCGATGACCCAGGAAGCTTCTAGATGACCCAAGACCATATTGCCCAGGCTCTGCTACTCCAGATAGAATCAGAATCTTCTTCCCTCCCTGTCCTTCACTCCTTTCTTCCTTCCTTTCACCTTCCTCTCTGCTCCTTCTATTCCATTTCCCTCCCTCCCTCCTTTCCTTCCTTCCTTCCTTCCTTCCTTCCTTCCTTCCTTCCTTCCTTCCTTCTTTCCTTCCTTCCTTTCTTCCTTCCTTCCTTCCAAATTCTGTGAAGGGGCTTTTTCACTTTTATCCTTTTCTCAAAGGATGTGTGACTCCCAAACTGTAAAGAATCTTCATTTTATCTTTTTCTGGTCCAGCGGGCAGACTTCAGGCCTGCAAGTTTGGATGAATTCCCAGCATGAATCTGCCCCAACTTTATCTAGCTTTGTGGATTCCAGGCTAGATTCTGTGAGGTGGCAATGCTGGGCTCACCATGGAGGGACCAGCTGAGAGGGCTGAAGCCCCTGCTTGGACCAGAGCCATGTTACAGTACCCACTTTCCACACCTGCTGTTCCTTGGGAAAATGACAGGGCAGGGAGGGATCTCCGTTTCCTTCTCTAGCTCCTTCTCTTCCTTCCCTCTAGTGGGGAGAGAAGGGTAGAGAGAGATCCATTGGCCCCAGACCTCATGGTACGGAGACTGTCAACTTGGGGCAGAGGAGGGTTTAGACAGCCCTGAGCCCTGAAGGACCTGGGAGACTGTGAAGGGCAGGCAGGGCCCAGCCTCACCCTTCTGGAATGGAGCTGGGCACCAGGCTCATCCAAACCTCACCAGTTCTCATACCCTGGGGACAAGGAGATGAGGGAGGGGATCATAGGGAAGGGCTTCATAGGCTCATTTGGGACAGTGTCTGTAAGGAATGAAAGACAAGCCTATGGAAAAACGGACATTTTGTGCCACTGTCTCAAGCCATGTCTGCCCTGATGGACTCCCAGTGCCATTGTTCCCTTCCTGGGGACCGGCTCCACCTGAAAGCCCTTCCAGACATCCAGGGCATGGCTGAGGGGTTACAAACGGTTCTGAGGCTTTAAAAGAAAGGTTGGAAAACCCTGGAAAACCGCTGGTGTAGCCTAACAATGGGGCTTTGTGCTCGGCCTGACCCTGCCTACCAGAGGGCCTTTTGTTTCCAACAATTCCTGGCGCTGGACTTCAGGAGGCCATGGGCCCTGCTTTTCTCTTAAAGTCAGAAATACTTGCAGCTGGCATGTTGTTTCATCCTGTCTCCTTAATTCTAGGGTCTACCCCCCTCTGAGGCCAGGCTGAACAGGAGTGGCCTCCTCTGCCCCTCCTATTTGTAAGGCAGGGTGGGAGACAATACTCTGCAGGCCCTGGAGGGCCGGCTGGCTGTCTGGGTGAGCGTGACACCAGCTGTCAGCCTGGATGAGGTCAGACAGAGGCCACCCTGGTCCCAGGTGGGCAGGGGTCACTCAGGTGACCAGACTACATTGGAGGCCCAGAGAGTGTGCAGGAGCATGAACTGTTGGCCTCCCCTCCGGGAAAAGAGCTCTGAGTGCTGATGGGAATCCGCTGCAAACTCTGGCCAGGAGGCCAGGTTCCAGGTGCCTCCGTCCCTTCAGGAAGCCCGGGCTCTCCATTAAGCTCCTGCATCGAACACAGGGCTGTCCAGGCTGGGCTGCCAGGGCAGCCGGTCACCGTTAATAGTTTTACCATCTGAGGGAATGCTTCAGGCAGAGAAGGGGCACTGGACCAGGCCTTCTCTCTGGTTTTGGAGACAGTGAAGTGTAATGATCAAACATGAGCGTTCTGGAGCCAGATGGTCTCTGTTCAAATTCCACTTGGCCATGCAGGAGGGGGCGAAGAAATCAGTTTATTCATCCCTACAAATGGGGCTAATGAGAGGAAGTACTTATTAGGTAGGGTGGTATAAACTTGAGATTCTGAGTATAATACATGTAGAACAATACCTGGTAGACAGTTGGCACTTGATAAATGCTAATTTTTATTATTAGCAATTAATACATAATCTATAAGCATATTTCCAGGGGAAAGGGAACTTTCTCCTCACAGCAGTTCAAGAACTCTGTGAGTGGCACTTAGGTCATCCACCACCATGGCCACCCCTGAGGAGACTTCTCTGGTTCCTCAAACCTGCCAGTGACTTTTCTTCCACTGTGTTGGCCTTTATGTTCTGGTACCTACCTTCCTATCTAAATATTTCTGCTAGGTCATTGCCTCTGCCATATCTGTTTCTGTTTGTTCTCCCAGTTACTTACTAACATGGTAAATCTTATTCAGTATTTTTTGGTTGATAAACTTCACATTTAAAAAAAAATAAACTCAACCTCTTTGTAAAAATATTCCTAGTGAAAAATACCTGGTATGGGATGAGATTTTTCTCCTCTTGTCCATTTTGTGCTTTTTAATAAATTATGTATGTTTTTGAAAGCACTCTATCAGACCAAAACTATATTGCAAAGCTACAGTTAACAAAACAGTATGGTACTGGTTTAGAAAAAAGAAAAATCAATGGAATAAAATATTAAGTCAAGAAATACAGCCATTGATATATGGAATTTATTACATTATAAAGGTAACATTGCAGATCCATGAATAATTCAATAAATAGTGCTCAGACAACTGGCAAGTCATTTGGAAAAATAAATAATTCCAGATACCCAAACATAAAAAGAAAAAGTAAAGCTAAAAGTATAACTGCAAAAAAATAACATTTTTAATAATATTAAAATTATTTAAATCATGACATGAGGCTATAGAGACAATAAGAGAAAACTGATTTGTTCATTAACATAAAATTTGAAACTTTTGTATGGTAGAATATCATAAATACAGAAAATACACCATGGCTAACTGGTTCTATATAGCAAAAATAGCAGAAACGAAGTGAAGGGAGAAAAAAAGAATAACTTGAAAAAAATCTTTGTATTATATTGTTTTCTTAATATTAAAAGATCAATCAATAAATCAACAAAATGACAAATGTACCAATAAGAACAGAGGCAAGCTCATGGACAGATATTTCAAAGAGAAAATTGCAAGTTGACAACAAATATGTAAGAAATTATCTTGTAGTTTTAAAAAAGTAAATTAGACAGTGGGTCATTTTCATTTATCTAACTGCCAAAGTTTGAAGAGTCTCGTGACACATAACATTACCTGAGTGTCAGGTAAAATACTCTTGGTGTTGGTGCACACATGAATTGCTACTGTTTGTTTTTTTTTAAAAGTCAGTTTGATAATATCTATCCAAATTCAAAATGGACCTTTCTGTTGACTTAAAAATGCCATTTCTAATAATTTATCTTATACTTGCATATATATGTGTGCACTTGTCTCCACACACATACAAATGAAGGTTTATTTCAACACTGTTTATAATACCAAATATTGGAAACAATCTAAATGTCCATTAGGTGGTGAATAATTAAATAATGGTAAGTTGATAGAATGGAATTCTGTAGAGCTGCTAAAAAGAATGAAGTGCTGGGGATATAGCTCAGTTGGTAGAGTGCCTGCCTTGCAAGCACAAGGCCCTGGGTTCAATCCCCAGCACCGCAAAAAAAAAAAAAAAAAAAAAAAGAATGAAACAGATCTCTCCATATTTTATAGAAATCTCTTCAAAATATGTTGAGAAAGACACAAGTATTAAAACAGCATATATGCTATCTCTTTTGCATAACATATTTATATGCAATATATTTCTTGCAAGTGTAGAGCACAGTTTGGAAGGACATATAAGCTAACAGAGTTCACTTGTGAGAGTCAGACTGGAGTGGGTACGGATGAGCAAAGGTGGGTACTTTTGCTTTATGTTCTTGTGACCTCTTTTAGTTGTGTTTGTAACAAGCATGTATTATCTTTAAAATAAAAAGATCCTAAAGATCAAAAAACACATTGATGGCAATACAAGAGTAGCAATATCAATAATGATGGATTTCAGAAAATATTTTAACAGCACCACCATGTCCAGATGCACAGGTTGTTCATTCTACAACCCAGAGGGCACTATTCATAGAATTTATGTGCCTAGCCATATAAGTACTTGAAAACTATCCTTGAAATCTATCACTGTTTTTTCCTTGTCAGATCAACATATATAAAGTCCTTGATCTTGGCATGAAATGTTAATGTGGGCCTAAACAAACAACAACAAAAAACCCCACAAAACTTTAAAACCAATCTGAAGAACTAGTGGACAAATAAAGATGGCCTCACTCTGGAACCGACTCCAGCGCATCCACAGATATAACATGAAGGTTGAAATGTAACAGGAGGGTGTCTGTCACAGCGGGTGGAGTGGAGTGAAGAGGTAAAATGAAGGGGACCAGGGGATGTACCTCAGTGGCAGAGCATTTGCCTAGCATGTGTGAAGTCCTGGGTTTGATTCACAGCACCAAGAAGAAGAAGAAGGAGAAGAAGAAGAAGATAAAGAGGAGAAGGAAGAGGAAGAGGAAGAAGAAGAAGAAGAGGAAGAGGAGGAGGAGGAGGAGGAGGGGAGGAAATAAAGAGTTAGGAGAGGAGGCCCTGCATGGACCAACAATGATGCGTGGGAGGGCATAAAGGTAACTCAGCCCTGTTCACTTGTGGGACATGGGTTGCCATGGAAGCTCTCTTGCCAGCTGACACCACCCATCTTTTTTTTTTCTTTTGCACACTCTCACTAAGTGCTGCCCAACAATTGGCTAGAGAGCAATGCCATCAGGACTCCCACAGCAGGCTTCTTTCTCCTTTTGTCTCTGTTTCAAGTAACTCCCCCTCCACCTGCCCTCACTCTGTTCCTCTGAAGGATCACGGTTTCAGTCTGGAGGCCTGGTGCAGAGCTCCCCTTGCACCCTGATTCTCTTCCATGCCATCTTTAGTCTGCTGCCCAGGAGGCTATCTGGTGCCCACTAGACCTTCAGGGTGCATCTCTGAGTCCAAAGAGAAAGAAGTTCTTTCTCCTTGTTGGAATGCCATGGTTGTCAAACTTACCTCCAATTAATTGGGGCCTGCATCTTGACTTGATTAATGGAGATGCAAATGCATGTTTAAAAGCAAAGTTGTCCAAAATTAACTTTCAGTAGTTTTAGTCATTTAGATCCCCGAAACTCTAATCTCAATCCTTGAAAATAGTTACCCTTGCAGACTGGACTTTGCAGCTGGTTAGTGTCTCTAGATGACATCTACAATGCAGGTGGTGATGGTACACAATGACAATAGCCCTTGGGCAGAGTTATCAGCTTCCTCTGGCCCTGCCAGGGCAATGGGAATATTCCCCAAGGTCACCAGGGCTCAGGTTGTGGAGTGCTTACCTCATGACTTTCTTTTGTCAATCTTCAAAGATGAGGGCAGGAATCAGGAACCGGAATAAGCAAAACCTGGAGTTCTGAGCCAGATCTACAATGGAGAAATATTAAAATATTTTCATCTGGATTAATGCCTTGCTGGTGGTATCTCTTTGTAACTCATTAGGGATAAAGCCCAACTGGAATAACAATAATTTAAAAAATCCCAACTGAGCTTCCAAACATCCTACCCTCATCAGAAACTTGGCAGCATCATTTTGGGATGGTTCCTGTGAAGTCCTGTCAGGAGATGGAGGCCTGGAACAGTTCACTTGTGTAGCTTCCCCACCCAGGTAGGATTCCAGGATGGAGCTGTCTGTGACATTCTCCCCTCTTGCTTTGTGCGCTTGATTTCTTTCCTCTCCTCACCCTTCCCCTGGCAGAAGGGCAGTAAAAGACAGTCATCTGGAGAGTAACCTTTTACACTGCAAGTGGTAAGGGAGTGGAAAAGTGAGAAAGATACAGGGTGGGCTGAATGGGAAGAGTGGGGACAGGCTTACCACTCCTCAGAGCCTTCTGCAGAAAGTGGAGTGTTCTATGGCCCTAGAAGCTTTTGAGGTGGTCCCAGTCCTAGGGTTCCCTTTCCTATTATTGTGAGACAATGGGGGCATTGGGAGCAAGATCAGGAACACCTGGCTTGACCACTCATTCCCTTCTGGTTCTGTGGGTAACTTACTCCACCCATCCTACTATAATGGAGGCCTTGAGGGTTTATTTGACTTGAAACTGACTCACTTTTTATAAGGGGTGGCAAAGAGGTGCACAAGAAATACTTTTTAGGGGCTGGGGATGTAATTCAGTAGTAAAGCACTTCCCTAGCACACATGAAACCCTAGGTTCAATCCCCAGAATTACAAATAATAATGATGATGATGATGATGATAATAATAATAATAATAATAATAATAATAATTTCTACAGGTTGAAGTTAATATGAGAAAGACACCTAGTCCTAGATCCAATATGCAATTTGGAGCTACTTTCCAAGAAAGTGATTATTTGGCATTAAGATAGTAGACAAAGTGGTTGGTCCTCTCTGGTGAGATGCAGGCAATCATTTCTAGCAGATTCTGATGCTGCTGCTAAAAGAAGGTGTGATAAGGATTCTGTAGGAGAAACTGGGGGATAGAAACAAGGGTGAGCCTCCATTTGAAATGTGCCTGGAAACCATTCAGAGGAAAAAATCTTTTTAAGGCTGGAAATTGGAGCACAAATGGCTTAGATCATGGCCTCCAAAATAAGCCTTGCCAGACATAATTCCAGCTACTTAAGAGGCTGAGGCAGGAGGTTGGCAAGTTCAAGGTCAGACGGGGCAACCTAATGAGATGGTCTCAAAATAAACAGGACTGGGGGTGTAGTTTAGAGGTAGGGTGCTACCCATGCCTAGCATGTGTGAGAACCTGGGTTCCATCCCCAGCCCCACAGAAAAGTCTAGGAATGCTGCAATGTTATTGGCCCATGTTCACATTTTCTGTACCACAGATATGGTGGTTGAAAGGTGGATAAAATTAGTGTTTATTTTTTGTACAGGGCTGATAAAATATTTTAAAGAGTCAACAAATAAATTAGGCTTTCAGGTAGGACTTATTTGCAAGGCTATATTACCATAACCTTTTTTAAGGGAGGTTATACTGGGCCTGGGGGTTGGGAGTGCAGCACAGTATCTGATAAAGGCTCTACGAACAGTTCAGTCCGAGTGCAATTGCCTGTTCATTGTATCCTGCGTCTTTGGCCTTGAAGGGCAGAGTCTCAGAATTAGTCCAGCGTGATGCTCATCAGTCATAAAGATTTAATTACAATCCGTATTCGACTAGGATTGTAATGGGAGACCCAGTTAGTATTTACCAGGATTCTCCCCTTGTCCCTCACTTTCTCCCCTTCCTGCCCACCTTCCTTTAGTGAACCCCCCCCATTAAAAGGATGACCAGTTTTGAATTATGGTAATAGCTGCACTCTTGGTTTAGGACTAACCTCCCTGAAATTTTCAGGACCACTAATTTGTGGTTACTCCAGTGCTAGAATGAACTTGGCGCTCTGGCCTTTAGACTGGCAATGCAGTAAAAGTTTAAAGCGAAGACTGCCTCAGAGCCAAAAGAAGAGAGGAGATTGAAACCTAAAGGTTATCCTGAAATGCACTTTACTGTTATCTATGAGAACAAATGAGTTAAAAAAATTTCAAATACCAGAATACCCTACAGGGAGGAGATATAACTATTAAAGGGCTGTTATAGCTGCAATAAATGTAGGAACAATAAAAATAAATTGATGAAGTAAATGTCAGCGCTGTTCCCCTGAGCTGCCCCCACACCTTTGTCCAAAAGTAGAACATCTCCAATTACAGAGGGTGGAAACAGCCTTCAATGACAACATGACAAGGACAGAACTCAGAACACTGGCACAGAGAACACAATTATGCACAGCCTTGAAAAATTGTATCATAGCACAATGCATGGGAGAAATCAATTAATGATGCAGGGCTTCCACTGCTGTCTAATAATCCTAGAAAGGAAAGAAAGGGAAGGAAAAAAAAAAAAAAACAACCTCGGAACACCCAGTGCATCAAAAAGGTGACCCTTAAGTGGAAGTCTACATAATACCAGAGGTCAGTACTCAGAGTTTATAGCATCTGAAATACTCTTTTCTTTCCTTCTCATTTTTTTCCCCTTAAAAAAAATCTAACAGTCTTAAGGAGGCATTTAAGTAAAAGTCACTTCTTCTCTGGTTAAATAGCCTTGCAAAAGAGAGTTCTTTGGTGGAAAGGGCAGGGATGAGCAGAGCGTGGGGCTGTTGTCGCAAGCCCACCAGCTGAAAGGGAAAAGGCAAAAGTTACGAATAAACACGGTGGAAGGTAGAAGGTGATTTATCTTGTGCAATTTACAACAGGTGCTAAACATTACGAAAACCAGAGCTATTAAGCAATCAAATTAAGCTATAATTATAACCGAAGAAAACTGTACAGGAATTCTAATTAATTCAAATCTGAACATGTCCAAGAGGAATGCTCCAGCAACCCCACTTCTGAATAAAACAAAACAAAAATAACCCTTGGATAATGCCTTCAGATTGCACAGGAAATTAAGAAATACTTCTCGGCCTGAATATTCCAGGCATTCCTTATTAAATGGTGAGAGAAAGTCCCTGCAAAGCCTGGGCACTTGGCTTTTCAGGTACGCACCGGAGAAAGTGTGCGGCGGGGTCCTGAGCTCGGCAGAATTTGGAGCAGTGGGCCAAGGGATTCCACTGTTCCTGTAAGTACTTCAAAGCGTCTGAGGGTTGGCTCATTCTTCTTGCCTTTGAAGGTTTCTCAGGGTGTGTGAGCCTTTTAAAGAGCTGTCCACACATCCCTCTTACTTTTGTTTTTGTTTTTTAATGTGTCTTCTGGACCCATTCCATGCTCTTGTCAGTCACTCCTTTCCCAATTCTCAGTCTCCATCTCTCCCCACTGCCTTGCGCTTTAGGCTTTTCCTCCACCTGGAACCCTGGGATGACAGAATGCCAGGGCAGGGTTTTCTGTTGGATGTGCCAAAAGCATGATTGTTTTGTCCGATTAAGCCCCAGATGCTATGGGAAGAAGGGAATGTTAAGATTTCCAACCCAAAGATTGAACCATTTGATTAGGGAGTGCATTTCCCTAATTCATGGTCCTTTAATTTTAACAGTTCAAGAACTAGAGCAATAAAATCAGCAGCAATGGGAGCTAACATTTGTCACCGGCTTATTATGTACTAGGTATTGTGCTAAGTTCTTTACCTGGATTATCTCAATTCTTTCGGCCACTCTATGAAGTAGGCACTCTTAGAATACTCATTTTATGGGAGAAGAGTCAGGACCTGCTTTTGGCTGTTAAATCTATTATAAAACAAAGACCCTTTTCTTTTTATTCATGTCTTACATTTCTAAATAATTCAATGTAAATTCTCTTCGCTTTTCACTCTCTTTGGTTAAAGTGGTGGAGAGTGGGGGGTGGGAGGATCATGACTTTCATAGGCTGAGTTTGCCTTCTGACTAAAGGGGCAGCATGGCTTCTGTCATGAGCACAATTTTGCCCATCACTTTAAATTTCACTTCTGAACACATCCTTGGCTTTGCCTTGCCTCGACTTTTATTCACATTATGATATGGCTCATTGGGCCAAGAATGTGAAGAAACACTGAATTTGTGTGTACTGTTGATGTGATAGCATTTCTCACCATTGCTTAGTGTGTATTCTCATAGGAGTCTTTGTGTTGACCATTCACAGTGTTGATAAAAGGCTCGTGGCTTATTTTTTCTGCTGTGATCTCGGTCCCTAGAACCTTCCCCTAGCTCAAATGCCTTCTCCCTTCCATTCATGGGGCAGGGGAGGATTTGTAGCATACTAGTTTGGCAAAATTAGTCCATAAATGTGTACTGGAAGAAATTTTCATTATTGCACTATGAAGAATTTCTAATTTCCATTGATAGATGAGGAAACCAAGAATTAGAGAGTTACAAATTTCAGCAAGGTCCCGTTGATAGTGTGGTGGACCTCAGAACTGAGCTAGCATGCCACAGGCTTTTCCATGGGCCACCCCACCTATGCATGTACATGGGCACTGTCACCCACACCCAGTTTTCCTTTACTGCCCTTGAAGTCCCCTGTAGGAGATCTGGAAACTTTCTTTCCCTCTTGGTTTCCTTGGCATCTGCCAGACCTGGTGCTGAGGTGGGTACAGAAACTGCCCACCACTCACAGCAGAGAGGCTTATACCAACAGAAATGGTTGTTTGTGTAGGGTATCAGGTGGTGATACCTTCAGCTTGGAGTACAGGGAAGCTCAGGGACCCTTGAACTTAGCACAGGCTTTGGCACATAGCAGCCCCTCCATAGAAAGTATATGATGCTATTATGGTTGGGAGATATGAAGATATTTATTATCAAGGAAATATGGACTAACTGGGCAAAAGCTAAAATATATAATATGTATGTTCAAAAAGGTAATAGTAGTCCTTTAAAGTGACTAGGGCAAAGACCATTACACATATGTCTTTCAATTCTCAGTCACTCAATGAGGTTGATATATAATTACCATTCCTGACTTAAGGTGGAGGAAGTTGTGCCTAAGGGAAGTCCAGGGACTTGTAAAGAACTAGCATTCTAACTCAGGCAGGAGGCCCCAGAAACCCTCAGCATCAAACTAGCAAACTAGGCCCATCACAGGTGGGATTCTATAGGCAGGGTGTGAAAAGTCAAGTGGGAAAGGGGGCTGTGGCCCTGGAGTAGAGCAGGGTGGATCAGAAGGGCTGTCTGGACAAGGGCGAGGTGGGTCTCTTGAGCTGGGCTATCACAGGGAGGTGGAATTGAAAAAGCAGTGAATGATGGAGTAGGAGAGAGGCATCTGTACGCCTCACAAATTCTGTGAGCAGAGATGAGAATATCACACACGCTTCAGCAACCCCAGCCAGGGGACTTGGGATTGATGGACTCATGGGGTTGGTGCCATCAGTCCTCTTGATCCCTTGTTCATCCCTTTGCTTTGGGATTTTGTTTGGGTCCAGCTTGCATATGGCCCCAGGATGGGGTAGGACCAGTCCTTCTTAGCTCTCCCTACCCATTCCAGTATGACCTTGACCCCAAAGTGCAATCTTGTGTTTATGCTCCTGTGAGGGTGGCAGGTGCCCTCAGGATCCCCAGGGAACTTGGCCATCCCCCTCACAGCCTGAGGTATAATCAGTGCTTTCTGAATGTTGAAAGGCATAGCCAAGGCTTGCAGTGGCCTGTTTCCCTGACAAGCCCTGCTCAGTGGCCACAGATTTTCCTGGACATAATCCCAGTCTACCCCCTACCACTCTAAAGTCCTGTCCACCCCCATGAAGAGCTTCTTGAGTTGGGGAGTCTTTGGCATTCCTTGTGCCGACTTCTGGCTTTTGAAATCCTCTTCAGTTTGGCATAAGTAATGGGCACCCCTCCCACACATGGGCTGAGGCTAATTTTGACCTTACTGGGTGAGATTTTCTTTTGAACTGGTCTAGAGGGTGACCCAGGGGCAGCTCCTGGGGTGTGACTGGAGCCCTGGAATGGGCAGACCAGTGTTGCAGCTACCCAGGACCTGTGTCCTGTTCACTCCTGTGAGGGTGGACAGGAGTCCTTCTGAGGACCAGAACGTGGTGGCAATGGTGTTCTATGACTCTGAGCTCTGATGGCCTGGATTTAAATTCTAGGTCTCTCATCTCCATCAGTGTGGCCCTGGACAGGTTATCTAACACTCCATTCTTCATCTTCCTCACTTGTGAAATATAGGTAATCTCTGTACCGCTTTCATATGACTCTTGTGAGGAATGAATGGAAAAATAAATGGCGAATTCTCAGAATTGTGTCTGGCACACAATAGATCCTAAATAAATGTTAGCCATTGTTTGGTATCACAGAATTCTAGGAATCCTGTCCGACCAGCTTATTTCATGGAGGAGTCTGAAGCCCACACAGGTTGTTTACCTGCCTAAGATCACCTACCTGGTATCAGAACTGGGGTCTTGCTCTAACCATACTGAATGCCCATGCCAGAGCCCTTTCCACCTAGCCAAGGTACTGGGGTCAGGTCCGTTTCTCAAAGCATGACACAAATCCCCTGTATCAAAATGGTGGGTAGGGTTATTAAAAGTACAGATTCCTGGGCTCCAACCTGGATCCTCTAAAAGAAGATTTCTGGGTTTTACTGAAAATCTGTGTTTTAGCCAAGAGTATGCTCCTCCCTTGCCCACTCTCCACCTCAGCTTGGTTCCTTTGTGCTCTAAAGCTTGAGAGAGGCCTGCTTAGCATTTGGGCAATTTGGTTTAAAATAAGGCCAGGGATCTCTAAGCTTTTTAATCACCCTGAGTTTGCCTCCATTGTTCCCTGCATGCTGGCCCCACACTCTGTATCAGGAGCTTACAGACCTTGTGGTCAGCATCTGGGTGAGGGGCTGCTGAGAAGTGGGGAAGTTCAGCAGAGGATTAAATGGCCAAGGAAAGCCAAGATGGTTGGTGGCTCTGACATTCATGGAGGGCAGAGGACTACAAGGCAGAGGTCAGGTTGTCTTTAGGACAGGGAGGCCCTTGCAGGGCAGTGAGCTGTGAAGAGACAGAAGAGAGAAGAAAGAGCCAACTCTGAGGGACACAGCCTCTGGGAGTGGGTGACACTGGGGGCAGTTGCAGAGGTATGGAGTCAGGAGATGAGGTGACTGACCAGCCACCAGCAGACCCTCTTCCTTCTTTCAATGCTGTCAGTCTGCTCTTGTAATGATGAAGCAAGCCCATACACACCCTCCCTCCAAAGCTACTATTGACTTGATTTTATTTTTTGGGTGGCTATGGGGGGCAGTTTGGTCCTTGATAGTCCTTGTCTTTACAGTTCTTCAAGACTAGTCAATGGCGGCATGGACATGGTGTGGCTACAGGGAATGTGGGAGCAGCAGGCAGGCTGGCAGGACAGGAAGAAAATGTTTGGGCCTGGGGGACCTGGGAAGCAGTGCCCCCTCTGTTGCGGCCCACACCCCTCCTTCCCATGTTTGCTTCCTGGACATGCCTGATCTGCTCAGAAGGAATGGGTGTGGGCTGACCTTGGCAGGGTGGCAGATGTGGTACCTGTCACTGGAGGTTACATAGATTTATCTGTGCTGCTTTATATACTTCTGGAATCTGGCAGGGTACAAATTGGAAATAAATAAAAATAGATTTATCAGCACTTTCCAAGTTTATATCAGGTTCAGGGTGAAAATGGATGTGCATCTCTGAGCCCTTTAGGTCAGGGGTCAGGGTACATGTGAAGAGAATGACCAATGGCAGTTGCCATCCTCTGAGTCTGTCCCACTGAACAAAGGCTCCAGCCAGACATCTCTATGAAGGAAAGACCCAGGATAACGGCCATTATTGCCAAGTGCTGGCTTGGGTCATTTTCTGTGATGTGTCCTTCACATGGATTAACTCTTCATGGTAGGTGCTGATGTCACCATTTTCCAGATGAGAAAACAGAGGTCTAGCAAGAGCAACTTACGTACCAAGGACAAGTAGTGAGTAGTAATTTGGGGATCGGAACCTCAGTAACCTGGTTCTCGAGGTCACACTCAAACCCAGGCCACAGAGGCACTTGTCTCCTTTGCTTAGAGAAGGCGAGGCCCTGAGTGTTTAGTATGAGTTACTAGAGAGCAGCAGATGTGCTTGGCTGTTTCATTCATTTGGAGGCTGCTGGAGGCAGCATTACTTGTTCTGGGTAGACAGGCAGCTCCTGGAGGGCAGGGTCCAGGGCTTCTTGACTTGCTCTGCCAAGGCTGCAGCACCTTTGACTTGTATGCATGGTGTCTGCAACTGCAGATGGTCAAGGGCAGTCATTGTTGGTAGACAGCCTCTGCCCAGCTTTGATAGAGAACCATCTTTTCGTTACTCATCATATCAAACAGAGTAGAGAAAGTGGTGCCTTCTTTCTGATCAGGGGAAGGGTTTTGACTACTTTTTATTCAAAGGGTTGTGAATTCGAAATAAACTTTGGCTGGGAAGTTCACTGATGGCCAGTGGTCCACGTGCAAGTCAGGGTTCTCCATGTTCCTACCCTTTTATTCCAGAAAATCCCAAATGCATGCAGTTTTTCCCTGTGTGGTTCCCTGCCTGTCCAGTGTGGGCAGGCTCAGTCCTGGTCTGGCAGGCCTGTCCAAGGCCCATCCAGGTGTAGCCTCTGAGAGGTGGGCATGGGAGAGCTTATGGATGTGATGGTTATTTTTTGTTTTTAATTTGGCTGGCTTAAGGGATGCTTAGAAAATTGGTAGAGTGCCCTTCTGGGTAAGTCTGTGAGGGTGTTTCCAGAGAAGATTGGCCTGTGGCTCAGTGAACTAAGTGGGGAAGACCCGCCCTGGATGTGGGTGGCACCATCTAATCTGGGGAGGGCAGTGGAGATGAAATAAATAAGTGAAAGAAGGGGGAAGCTCTTGTTTGCAAATCTCTCTGGGCGGGTGTATTTTTTGCTGCTGCTGCTGCTGTTGGCAGTGAACATCAGACTCCAGCTTCTTCAACCTTTGAAGGTAGAACTGAACTAGCAGCTCTCTTAGCCTGGGGCTGGGGCTGTATCACTGGTCTCTCTCTTGCTCTGAGGTTTCTGGCTTCTTGGACTGAATAGCTACCAATTTCCCTGGCTCTCCAGCCTGCAGATGGCCACTGTGGGACTATTCAGCCTCTGATGTGTGAGTCCATCTAATAAATCCCCTCTTGTTATTGTACATATTCTATTGGTTCTCCTTCTCTGGAGATTCCTGACTAACACATGAGGTTGCCCCCTCTGCCTCCCTCCTTGCCTTATTTATTTTTTTTTTTTTTTTTTTGCAGTGCTGGGGTTTGAACCCAGGACCTTGTGCTTGTGAGGCAAGCACTCTACCAACTGAGCTATATCCCCAGCCCCCTCCCTGCTTTTTGATGAGCATGTCACTCATGGTCCAGTCCTACTCTCCCTGCAGTCATATCTGCAAACCCCTCACCTTCTGCCCTACCATTTCCTCTGCTGATGCTCTCCTCTCACAATGACTTTTGCTCTGGCCCCAAATTCCAGAAAGAACTAAGTCCCTTTGTTGTCTCTAGGCCTCAAAGATGACAGACGTTGTATGACCAGGAGGCCTCATTGTGCTGGTGAGTGAAAGATGTGCCCAGCCAGAGGTGTGGGCACAAGCCCTGTTTCATGCCAGCTCTTTGAGATGGGTCTTCAAATATGGACATGGAATTCTCATTTCCTCAGCTCTGACCAGTGGAACCTGCAATCCCAGCTGATCTCTACCATCTCTGCTACTCAGAAAATTAGAAATCAATGGACCTTCACCAGCTCTGCTTCAAACCTTTGGAATTCCCTCTGGGAGTCAGAAAAGTCACTAACACTTGCCTTCATTTTCACTTTCATTGTGCATTATTATTCTCTTAGGAAGGCTGGGAATCCCTCCCAATAACTTTTGCAGTCAGGAAGGACATAAACTAGGTTTCTTGATCTTGGTTCTGTTGACATTATTGCAGACAGCTTGATTGTGGGAGCAGTCCTATGCACTGTAGGATGTTTAGCAGCATCTTTGACTTCTACCTACCAGATACCAATAGAACATGTGGTAACAATCAAAAATGTCTCCAGACATTGCCACATGTCCCCCCTGCAGAAAAAATTTGCCCCTGGTTGAGAACTACTGGTATGGCATCATGATCATTAATTTTATCTGATGTCTAGAAGGAAAGAGAAGTAAGACCTAGGAGTTATCTCTATTTAACCCCATGGTCTCTCAAAGAATGTTCTCTCTTAAATTTCTCTTTTTACCTCCTGAGAACTTGGTTATATATTATTTTTTTACCTGGCTCCCTGAAGTGAACATGCCTTGTGAATGTAGATTTTACCACTCATATTCTCGAAGAATATTAAACTTAACCATAAGAGCATGGCATTGTGGGAAATCTCCTTTGGATGAATTTGCAAACTTATAAACCATCAATAATATACGATGCATGCACCTGCAACTGGGCAGGGAGGTGTACCAGGGTGAATGAGATATTGCTGCTATTCTTGAAAAAATCCTCTTTCTAACGATGAAGAAAGACATGTGCATGATTAATACATAGAGGGATCATGATGGGGATGAGGCTGGGTGAGGTTTAAAAAGTATATGTCCAGGCATCAACTTGAGACTGTCTCATACACTGTCACACTCAGCACCTGTCCCCCACCCTGCATTGATATCCAGGAAGCCAGGTCTGATGAAGGAACTACATTTACTTCTAGCTTTCTATTTTGGAATAATTTTAGATCTACAAAAACAATTGTAAAAGCAGTACAGGTTTCCCCAATCTCCTTTATCAGCTTCCTCTAATGCTGATATTTTATATAACCACAGGACACTTAGAGAAACTAGGAAATTAATATGGGCCTAGTGTTACTAACTCATCTATAGATTTTATTTGAATTTTACCAGTTATCTCACTAATGCTCCTTTTCTGGTTTAGGATCCAATCTGGGGCCCCCCTTTGCATGTCATGGTCATGTCTCCTTAGTCTCATGGAATTGGTGACAGTTCCTCTATTTCTATTTCTTGACTTTGACACTTTTATGAAGTACAGGGTAATTATTTTGTAGAATGTCCCCTTATTTGGGTTTGTCTGATGTTTTCTCATTTTTAGATTATTGTTCTGCATTTTTGGCAAGAACAGAAGCCGATGTTCTCAGGGCATCCTTCAGGTGGGGCATTATATCAATATATCTTATTATTGGTGATGCTCTCTTTTATCACTTGGTTAAGACAGTGGCTGCCGAGATAGTCCACTATAGAGTTACTATCTTTCTCTTTGTGATTAATAAGCACCTTATGGGGAGATAATTTGAGTGTCCTGTTTCCTATCAGTTCCCACTCAGTTGAGCATCCATCAGTGGTTCTTGTCTGTCATAATTGCTATAGTGTATTCACCTCATCTGTTCCTACTTCTATCATTTCTTTCACATTTATTAATTGGAATTCTACTTTAAGAATTAGATGTTCCAGCTGGGCATGGTGGCACATGCCTGTAATTCCAGTGACTTGGGAGGCTGAGGCAGGAGGATCGCAAATTCAAAGCCAGCCTTGGCAACTTAGTGAGGCCCTAAGGAACTTGGGGAGACCCTGTCTCAAAGTAAAAAATAGAAGGGGCTGGGGATGTGGTTCAGTAGCTAAGCACCCTAGGGTTCAATTCCTGGTGCCAAAAAGAAGGAGAAGGAGAAGGAGAAGGAGAAGAAGAGGAGGAGGAGGAGGAGAAGGAGGAGGAGGAGGAGAAGTTCCTTCTCCCTCTTTTATTTATTTATTTATTTATTTATTTATTTATTTATTTATTTATTTACATCAAAATGGGCTGTATTTATTGTACTAAGTCCTTAAAGCCCCTGTAGTTCTGGGTCCAGCCCTGCCTCATTTCTTGCCTGGATCATTACAACAGCCTCCTACCTTGTCCTCCAGCCTCTTCTCTTTCAAAGCAGACTTTACGTGTCTACCTGAGGTTGTGTGATGACAGTCTGTGTCATAATCCTTCAGTTGCTCTCCTTTGCTACTGAGCTGTTTTGAATGGTAATATCATTAACGGCAGCTAACATTTGTTGAATACTTAGTAAGCGAGTGCTTTACATTTCTGGCCTCACTGAATCCTCACAATGCATGATGAATTAGGTAGGCTCACCCTCAACAGGAGCAGCAGCAGCAGCCGAGGGTGCAGATCAAACAACTGAGGCACAAAAGCTTTGAGCAATTCCCCAGGGTTGCTGACACTGTCAGTAGCAGTGGAAGGAATATTTTCCAAGTAATAAAAGTTGTATAAGTAGTAGTCTACTCTTCTATGATTGCACATGAATCTAGTGTTTGTATAGATCACCAGGCTGCAACTTGAATTTCTCTACCTACTCACTTTTTTCTCTGTCTTTCCTTTACCATTCAGGGTAAGTAAACCTCCTCTGAAAATTCTTCTTGAGCAGACAGTCTGTGCTGATGCCTTTGTCATACAGTCCCCTCACTGGGACCATAGCATATGTTCTTTAGGTCTAGGCATGTGAGAATTGGTGGTTGCAGATCAGGTATTTTAACGTGTTATATGCCTTCACCATTGGGAAAAGTTGCCGTCTATATAACATGTGCTCAACTTGACTGATAACTAGGTTTAGAACATGGAGAGTAATGACTCAAATGCAAGTTTATAAGACCCCCAAATCTATTACCTGAAACCCATTGGGATTTGTGTTTTAGAATACAGAATATTTCAGATTTCAGCAAGATATTATGGTACATATGCCATATCATTCATAATACCCCTAGGGGGATCTGGAGAAGTGTTCCATGGTCAAATATACTAATATTTTTTGTAATAATATGAAGAATATCCTAAGTGGGGTAGATAAACATTTTAGATAGCTTCATGATACATTTTATTGATAGGTACCAAATTTTTTTTTCACTTTCAGAGATTTTTCTATTTTGGAATTGCAGATTGAGGATTGTGCACTGATATTAAGGTATTAATAGGTGACACCAAGAGGCACCAACATTTTGTCCATGGACTTAAGATGAAAGAGATGTTTGGGGATAAGAACACTGAGGCCATTGGCAGTTGCTGACAGGGTAGTTAGTTCTGTGGTCACTCACCTGGTTGTGGATTCATAATTGAGGTGATAAGATGAAGAGGACAGTTGGGAACAATTGCAGGTGTCCAAGGTCTGAGTCAGGTCTTGGTGATGGAATGGAGGCCAAAAACTTGATGTGAGATATTACGAAGAAATAAACCACAGAACTTGAAGGGGAGATGTATTGTTCCCATGAATCAGATGTTCCCAGGCCTTGGGCCCCATGGCTCAGGAGAACGTCGATGTATTTAACAGAGCCAGAGTAGAGGGGGAGCAGACTGGGGAAAGGAGCAGTGTGCTGTAGCCATCCAAGTGGAAGTAGGTTTTGAGAACAAAAAAGAAAATGAGCCAGAAATGGCTTTGCAAATAATATGTGGTATGCAAATAAATGGTATTGGTCATGGATATTTCCATTATTATCACTCTATTAGTTTTTAAGTATCCTCGTCTCTAGCCTGCAGTTCCCTGCTGCCCAAGGCCAGGACAATACTCAAACCATGATAACCCTGGTGTCTAGTCTGATCTATCCCCAAATCTGCAGAAAGCCATTAGTGGTTTTTGCATGGTCACTTGCCTGTAAACGGTCACTTATTTCTTAAAAAAGAATAGGCTTTGTCTCCAAGTGACTGTTTGGGGTCCAAGTTTCATCTGGAGATGTAGGTTTCCTAACTGAATGATGAACCTCAGCAAATAGAGGATTAACTGAATATGGTGTCAGGCTTGGGTAAATTGTAAAGTTCATGTCTAGGTTTAGTAGAATTGTAGAGTTGGAAACAGTTGCAGAAGATAAGCCTACCCTCTCCTCTTCCCAGAGCTAAATCAGCCATTGCCATTAGCTTCTGGTCAGAGTGGCTGTCCTCACAGTGTAAGGTGAGTTTGCTCTTCTCATTTTCTCAGCTCAGGCAGAGGAAAAGGAGCTATTATGGTTTGGCTGTGAAGTGTCCCCCAAAACTTCACGTGTGAAACAATGCAAGAAGGTTCAGAGGAGAAATGATTGGGTTGTGAGAGTCTTAACTCAATCAGTGATTTAATCCCCTGAAAGGGATAAACTGAGTGTAACTGAAGTGGTAGGGTGTGGGTGGAGGAGGTGGGAATTGGGGCATGGCTTTGGGTTATATATTTGTATCTGGCGAGTGGACTCTCTCTCTGCTTCCTGATCTACATGTGAGCTGTTTCCCTCTGCCTCACTTTTCCACTGTGATGTCCTGCCTCACCTGGAGCCCCGAGGAATGGAGCCTACCTTTCATGGACTAAAACCTCTGAAACCATGAGCTCTCAAATAAACTTTTCATCCTTTAAAATTGTTCTGATTAGATCTTTTAGTCACAGTGGTGACTAAAAACAGTAGCTGACTAGAACAGACACTGAGGAGAGAGCTCCACTGATCCTCCTGTTCTCTTGGACAGAGGGACTGCCTGGTTGCCAGGAAGCTTGGTAGATATAAGCATTAGACCTCCCTCTGAAGGGCTGCCTCAGGCTGGCAGGACTGGTCCAGGGAGCCAGGTGGTGGTTGTATGGAGGTCCAGAGAAGTGTCAGGAATGCTGTTTCCTGCTTAATTTAGGCCTCTCTCACTGTTTGCTGATGCCACTGTGAACTCCGCAGAGGATCTTGGGATTGGGATGTAGGGAGAAGAGAAGGAGAGATGGACTGAAGGATTACATAGAAAAGGACGATAAAATTGGCAAATTTGATTCAGCTCCATTCAATTCTTAGGGATTGCTTTGAACAGAGCCAAACAGTGCTCAGGGAACTAAAGTCTTGCTTCATGATGGGGTTACTGCCTGGAAACACTATAGCAGCCACCAGGTGTGGTCAGGTCTCCCTGGGGGACTTTAGAGAACTTGGCTGTCACCAAGGTCCAACTCTGTCTTCACCTTGATACTGCAGGGGGTTCAGGAGACCTGGGTGTGGCCAGTTACCTGCTCTCCCAATGAACTGAGCCAGATCCTAGCAACCCCTGAAGCTGACCCTAGGACTAAGAGGGACTTGTGTAAATACATGCTGATTCTCCACTAGAATATTTGACTATGTTCTAAGTTGCATTTACAAATGATAAGCAAAGTTCAAATATTCATAATCATGTTCCACAGTGAACCCCATTTCCACCAAGTGTCCACCAAACATCTCTGGAGCAGCTCAGTCTCTCAAAGGCCATATAAGGGGTTAGAGATCTTCAGATCATAGGGTCATGTCAGGATTTAATTCTGGATCCTGTTCTAGATCTGACTTGCATAGGTATGTTTAAGCATATAGGACAATAGAAGAAATATATCAAAATGCATTACCCCATGGGTCTTTACATGTACCTGAGCCACTGCCTGATAACCCCATGGACTGGTTTAATGAGTGGTCCTTGCAGTTCCATTGGTGGGGTATTTTCTGGAATAAGAGATGGAGTGAGTTGAGTAGAAAATCTATTTTGACCCTCTGATCCCTTCCTCTACCCCACTACCCCCAACCACCAACTGGTCCCAGAAACTATGTTGGAACTTGAGCCTGTGAGGGCAGGACTGGCAGAGGAAACCTCCTAGAATCCTCTCTCCCAGGCAGGCTCTTGAAGAAAAACCTGTAGCAAGGAATTTTCCTGCTCTCCTTTTCATTTGCTCATTTATAAATGGGTGTTGTCTAGTAGTTAAATCTGCTAGGGGACTGGGGATTGGAAGCATGTTTGAGGGTTTCTTGTTGATAAATATCATGTGGAAATGGAGTTCTGCTGGCATAAGCCAACTCCTGAAAAATGGGTCCCTTATTGTCTTCTCAATGAGACCAGCTACATGACAACTAGCCCGGGGAGCTAAAATACTGGTGAGAAATTGAAGCCATAGATCTGTCTCTGAGTGCAGCCTCATCAGATGTGATCGTTGGGTGTTAACTTGAGGACTCTACAGCCTTCTGGTGTCGCCTGCTTCTGATAGACGGCAGCTCAGGGATCAGGACAGGGCAGGAGGACTGGCAACCCTGCTGCTACTGTCAGATGCTGGTTTTATGTATGGCCCCTCTGGCATGCACTGGGTTGGCCTCAGGGGAGAATAGAGACCCCTGAGGACTGGTGATTACACCATTAAGAGTCTATCCAGGAAAATAGGAGCCATCAGAGATATTTCACATAGAGGGGAATGAATGCAGGAATTGGCTACAAAGGTATAGGAAGGGCTGGAGGAGTGACAGGGAGAAGGTAGGTAATTGTGAAGGAGTAGAAGAAATAAGAGGCCAGAATCAGAGATTAGGAAGCTGCTAATCCCCTTGGACTAGAGCTTGCACCCTGGCTGTTGGCTGTGCTGCTAGAACTGCCCAGGAGTTGCAGCAACTTCCCCTGAGTGGGGTGGGGGAGTTGGAACTGGGAATTACTCCATCCTACTACCTCTCCCACAACTGCCAGCCAGCGTCAGAGCTGCCTGTGATGTCCAAGCAAAAAGCAGGATGCTTTTCTCTTTCTGCTACCTCTGATCTCTCACCAGTGCCTCCCATTGGTAGAATCTAACCAGGAGCTGCTAGAGAGTCTGTGAAGTGCAGTTTGCAGATTCCCAGCCCCAGAGTAAAAGGAGAGTGTAGATGGCAATGGAGAGGCAATGGATAAACAGATGACACAGAGTGCTTGTGACAGAGGAGCAGAAATAGATACTAGGAGAGAAGGTCTTAGCTTGGTTCCATGATAAGGGAGCGTTCAAGATTGAAACCCACTGTGCACTGAGAATGTACTTCTGTTTTTCTATAGGTCTTTGGAAAAAAGAAGTTATAGTTGGAAGGGATCAATATTCCACCCAGGACAGGAATATTCTACATAGCACTTAGGAAAGGTGGCCCTGCAGCCTTTGTGTGAACATTTCCAGTGACTGGAAGTTTGATACCCAATGGGACAGCTGCGTCGTCTCATTGCTGGGCAGCTCTATTCATTAGTGAGCACTTTATTGAGCTGACACCTGTCTTCAAGAAACCTCTGCTCATTGGTCCTTGTTCTGTGGTGGTTCCCTTGAGCTGCCTCTTCTTGACTTCAGAAGGTACTGTGCCATTTAGACATGATGGGCTTTGGCTTCCATATTAGCCAGGAGTAGGTTTGTCCATGAATGACAGGACTCCTCCATCTCCACTCAAAAAGAAAAATAGTTCAAACAAACTTTAGAACATGGAGGATTCAATCCAAGTTGAGTTGCAGTCTCTGCCCCATTGAGTTGCCGGGGAACCAGTCTTCTTCCACATTTCAGCTCTGCCATCTTGAAAGTATAGCCCTCATCTTTCCAGTCTAAGATGGAGCTCTAGTCACCACATCTATGTTACAAGCTGTGGGATGGGTATAGATGGAGGTGAGCTTGTTCCCTCTTTTAAGGAAGAGAGAGCTAGAATTGCCATTGCCATTGGAAATTTTTTATTTTCATTTGATAGAAATGAAATTTTATTTTCATTGGCTAGAATTTGATCACACATGATGAAAGTCGAGCTGCAAAGGACTCGGGGAAATGTATTCTTCATCTGGTCAGTTAAGTGCCCAGTCAACATTCCTGTGATTGTGGAAAAAGAAGACAGTAGATTCTGAGGTAGAGCCAGTACCCTAGCACCAGAGTTAAGCTTTTAGCTTAGCACAGGCCAAGTGATGAACTGGTTCACATCTCATGTGATGTCAATCATCTGGAGAGTTTTTGAATGTAGTTGTTGACTCAGGAAGTCTCACTGGAGTCTGAGACTCAGCATTTCCATCAAGGTCCCAGTTGATACCAATATTACTGATCCAAGGACCACAGGGTCTGGACACTGGAGATTCACTGTTGAATGGGATGGCAAAGTCTCAGCTTGAGTCCCCCAAGTGGGGTTCAATCCCAGTTTTTTTTTTTGTGAGCCTACCTTTTGTGGAGGGTGCAGCATTCAAAGAGCCTGGCTGCCAGGGGGCACTCCAGAAATGCATGCTCCCTTCTTTCTTTCGGGGAGGCTCCCATGCTTCCGTCTGTGTCTGGGTCAGACATGTGAGCTCAAATCCAATGCATCATCCACAGATTCTGGAAAAATGAGCAGTGGGGTCTTCTGGGAGAAGGTGGGATCTGCAGTAATTGTGGACAGAGAGAGTCCATCAGGCACAACAGTGAGACAGCTTCAGGCTGGACACCGGGCAGTGCAACAGAGTACTTCCTCTTGTGCCAGGCAGGACGAGGGCCTGAAAGAAGCGAGGCCACCACCACGGGCCTGCCCAACTCCCCATCTGCTTGGGGAGAGAAAGGACACGGAGCAGAGGCAGGAATTCAGGCAATTAATCCTTTATTTAAAGAATAATAAACAGCCAGATTTTACATAGTGAAAGAGGGAACAAGGTAAAAGGGGTTAAAAACTAAAAAGCAAGGACGGCAGACACCAATTAACACAATGCTAATTGACAATTTCCCCAAGCTTCCATGAAACATGCCAGGCCGATTTCCCCAATTGCTAATTAAATCAAACCACACACACAATACTAATTTCCCTAACTTAGGGAACTCAGTAGACAAATAAAATGAGAAACTAACTTAAACATTTTGTCAAAGTATGAGAAGAAGGATGAATGAGATCTTAACATGAATAAACTTTGGCTCCAACTAAATTTGTGAAAGTTCTGGCATGTTTAATGAAGTTTCAGATATCCCAGCATCTCCGATCTATCACAATTGCAGAAATGCACTTCCCTAAATCACAAAATAATACACAGCAGTCCTCTTACACTTACGTCCTCTCCCTCTGGTGAAGGGTACCCAGCACATCACGGAAGTGACATGTGAATTGCACCATTTTAAAATTATAACATACCTACTTAATTACAATGAAAAACAAAGGAATAACTTTTCTTTAAAATAGTCCCTGAGGTTCTCTGAGCTGGAGTCTGGCTTTGGGAAAAAGAGAAGCGAGTCAGTTAATCACACAGTGGATTGCAGAGGCGGCTTGCCCGCCTGGGCTGGCTCTCACAGTCTCCCCTTTCCCCAGAGCCCTGAGCACAAACTCCCTGGGCTCTGATCTATCTCTAGGGCCCCAGAGCTTCCTCTTCCCACCAGCCCTGGCTGCAGCTAGCTTGCTTGGAAGTGTCCCCTTTCACCTCCGTGCTACATTCAGGGCCCACTAGAAGCATCCCTGTTGAATTATGTGATGACAAAATGAGGATGGGCCTTTCAGGTCACCATCTAATTCCCTCATTTTACTATTGCGGAAACATATGCCAAGAGATGAGGATGTGGCTAAGATCTGACAGCTGGCCTGAGGCCCCAGGTTTTTTTTAATTATGCAAATTGCATGTGATTGTTTTAATAATCATAGCTAATACTTGCACAGTGTTCACTGTGTGTTAGCCATGGGTCTCAGAGCTTTACAAAATGAACTCGATCGACCCTCACCACGACCCAGAGTGGTTCATACCATTATGTCCCCATTTGACAGGCAAAAAACCTGAGGCACTGGAGTGTGAAAGACCTTAGCTGAGGTCATCCCTAAGAGGCAGAACTAGATTTGCCTCTAAGAAGACTGGCTCCAGGTTCATGGTCTTAACCACTCTATTCAACTGATGCTTTGTACACTCATTTAATAACACAGATAAAAAATAAAAGTAGAAAATAAAAAATAAACATCATCTATGATAATGCTATTCAGATGCAACCATTATTAGAATTTTTAAATTATCTAATATAACTTGTTCTTCATATGTATATATATATTTTAAAAGCAATCACATTCATGAAGTCTTCTGTGACTTTGCTTTTTTTTCTCTGAATGATGTTTTATGAACAGTTTTCCATTGCTTTTACACACACATGTAACAACATGGTCTTCAATGACTGAAATGCTCTCCATGGAGTAGTTGAGACCCAATTTATTTAACCTATACACTGCAGCTGACCTTTGAGGCGTTTTCTTCTTTCTGTCTTATAGGATGTTGCAATGAACATCTTTATGGAAATGTCTTTATCATTCTGTTGAAGTTTCCATAGGGTGATCCCTTCACTATTAAATATGTGGAACTGGAGGTTCTGGAAGATGTAAGGGATGGGAGAGGCTGGTGGGGACCCTCAATATGCAGAACGAGGAAGTCAAACTCCCAACCAGTAGTGGAGTACACCCCATCGCCCTAAATGAAATATTTCACCTCATATCCATTCTCTCGGTCCCACTTTCTTGGGGGTGGAGGTCACTAAGGCCAGGGGTGGAACCTCCCCAGAAGAATGGAATAGAAGTCTTACCTTGAGTGACTTAGTAAACTATTCTTGGAGGGGGTTAGTGATTAGCTTGAGACTGTGTGTGTGTGTGTGTGTGTGTGTGTATGTGTGTGTGTTGTAAAAATTACTGTTAATCTTGTTTTAGAGGAATACCTGCCCTGTGGGGTGTATGCCCAGTGTGGTAAGTTGGCAACACATGTTTACCTGGTTCTCCATGTCCCAGCCACCAATCAGAGAGGCAAGTAGACGCATCTACTCAATCTGGGGTGTGGGATGGGGCTGGCCATGCACAGCTGCAGAGCTGGGTTCTAAAGCATTTCTTTTTTTCCCCGTCTGGCATCTGTAATGCATTTGTCAAGAGGGAGGCTGCTTATCTGTCCTTGTCCCTTCCTGGGACAAAAGCAGACCTGTCACTGTCTGATCAAGGGAACTCTGGAGCTGTGTGGAAGGACAGCTGAAAGTCCTTCTCGTTCATTGTGATTTATCATAATCACTGACCCCTCCCCCAGGATGAAATAGGAATGAAATAGTAATGTGATAGGTTAATGCCGATAATTAAAGAGAGTTTAAGACCAGTGTGAGACTGAACTGTGTGTGTGGGTGGTTGAAATGGTTGTTTGATGTGAAAGTCAATGATTGAATTATTCAGAGAGAGTGATTTCCAAATGATAATTTTACACTTTACATAACTGATTCTGATTTATTATAGTGGCACCCAGTCGAGCTGCTTTAGTTCTAAGGGGCTGTCAGCTTTTCCATCCCAAATCTCTGGTTTGAAGCTCCCCCCTCCAAAAAAAAGAAAAAAAACATCCTATTCATGTCTGAATTTGACATTGTTGTTGTTATCTTCTTCACATGGCTTTCTCCCCTGTCCTTCCTAAGAGTTTATGACTTGTTTGGCTTTCCAATTTATAATCTGGTGGAGGGGTGTGTGTGTGTGTGTGTGTGTGTGTGTGTGTGTTACATGAATGCATGCACACTGGCCCGCATATGTGGGTAGCGACTGCCCCAGATAACCCAATCTCCCTTCCTCTCATTGTGGCTTTAGCTTTGATCTTTTGTCATTAAGCAAGAGGTAGGGCCAGGCTGGGAACAGGAGCCCACAGGCCATTGGAATGAAAATGGCCCAGCTGTGGCACTTTGCAAGGCTGCTTCAGAATTGAAAGGGGAGAGTGAAAAGCTTGGGAGAGCCCTGGTGCAGGGTCACTTCAAGAGAAGCAATGTGAGACTTCACATTCACACCAGGTGAGTCCATCAGAAAAATTGGTCCAACAGAGGCAGCTGCTGCTTCTCATCTTCATTTTTGTGGTGCTGGGGATTGAACCCAGGGCCTTGTGCTTGTGAGGCAAGCACTCTACCAACTGAGCTATATCCCCAGCCCTACTTTTTTTTTTTTTTTGGTTGGGAGTAATGCAAACCAAGATACAGACCTCCTGCTGCTCTTTTCTGGAACAACCTAGAATGCAAGTGCTCCAGGACAGGCAAGCCCATTACAAGATTGCTGCTTGTTAACATGGAACCCACTTTTCATCCCCTCCCCTTCCTGGCTTCTGAACACCTGGGATGCAGGAAGGATTATACTTGGGGGTGGAAGAGGTGGTCCAAGGAACATTCATTAACTGATAAAACCTAACTGAGCTTTGGTGCATAATAATATGGACAATAGATAATGTTTGTTGAGCACTTACTTTGGGGCAGATACTGTTTTAAAGACTTTTTATTAACTCATTTAATTCTCCCCAGAGCCAGGAAGTATGTTTTTAGCTCCATTTCCCACTTCAGGAAACTCAGGTATCTAACTGACCCCTGAGCATTTGGGGTGGTGTCTGTACTCAGTGCTCTGCCAAGTTCTAGGCTATGGGGCCTCAGTGAAGGAGGGCTTTGCTTGCCAGGCCCTTCAGACGGTCAGTTGCAGGTCTATGATCTGTGGCTGCAGGGAAGGCGGGAGAAAAGATATCCCATCAGAGAACATGGTAGAAAATTGTAGGTAACCAGGGGAATTTGGAGTCATGAGGAATTTGGGGTGAGTAGAAGGGAGCAAAAGGACACATTTTTGGAAGAAGGGCAGGGAGTGGCAGGAAGGAGAGGCATCAGAAAGCTGCTCTGGAAGCTCAGGCCCTGCTCCCCCTCTGGCCTAGCTCTGGTCAGAGGCCCATGATGACACATCCTGAAAGGACTTCAGGTTCCCTGACCTGTGGGACTTGTCAGCTGGGTGCTATCCCTCTGGTTGTATTTCATTTTTTAATTTTTTATTTGTTCTTTTTAGATCCACATGACAGTAGAGTATATTTTGACATGTAGTACACACATGGAGTATAACTTACTCTGATTAGGATTCATTCTTGTGGTTGTACATGATGTGGAGTTTCACTGGTGTTGTGTTCATATATGCGCAGAGGAAAGTTATGTCTGATTTATTCTACTGTCTTTCCTATTCCTATCCCCCTCCCTTCCCTTCATTCCCTTTTGTCTAATCCACTGAACTTCTATTCTTAGCCTCCCCCACCCCTTGTTGTGTGTTATCATCTACATATCAGAGAGACCATTCACTTTGGTGTTTGGGGATGGGCTTATTTCACTTAGCACGGTCATTTCCAGATCCATCCATATACCAGCAAACATCATAAAGTCATTCATTTTATGGCTGAGTAATATTCCATTGTGTATATGTACCATAATTGTGCTAATAGTATCATCCCTTGGGAGATGCTGTAGAGCTCGCAGAGACTATTACATTGGTGCACCTTAAACAGGGGCTTGGTTGTTGCTGGAGGGACCCAATTGCCCCAGCAACCTGGGGAGTGATTTCAAGCAGAAGTTAGATGGCTTAGTTGTTAGTAATCAAAATATTAACTATTATAGAAAAATAAATACCAATTAATCATGCAGTAGAAAACACAATTCTAATAAAATTTTAAAATAAAACATGAGATTTCTAGGAAATTTCTTTTTTCCCTGGGCTTCAGAGGTAGGACTTCATACCCCTGACCTTGTGGATCCATTCTTCCCTGCCATTTGGGACACTTTGGGAGAAAAACAGAAGCCTGGCTGCTCATGACCTCCTGCAGGACAGGGAGGCCTGGCTTCTTCACAGACCTCTTTCTTCTGATGTAGGGGAGTCCCTGAACTCTGAACATCCACTGTGGTCACAATTACAATAATTTTGGATGCATCATGCTTTTCAGAGGAAGAGGGGACCCTCAGAGGGTTTTGAGAAGAAAGAATGTAATAAAATCATAGGCCTCTGCTAGATGCAGTGGTACACACCTACAATCCCAGTGGCTTGGGAGGCTGAAACAGAAGGATCACAAGTTCAAGGCCAGCCTCAGTAAATTAGTGAGACCCTGTCTCAAAATAAAGAATAAAAAGGTTGGGGTTGTGGCTCAGTGGTTAAGTGCCCCTGGGTTCAATCTCATTATCTGCCTATTCCCCACCCAAAAAAACCCAAAGAAATTTCAAAAAAAGCATCAGCCTTCATAAAGACAAAAACTATATGATTAAAAACAACCTAAACAAGGTTGAAAGACAAATGGCTAACTTGGAGAAGGTATTTGACATAGAAAGAATTAATATACTAAATATTAAGAGAAGACTTAACAGAAAACTACATTACCAAAAACCCATAGGAAAATGGGTAAAAATACCAATAGGTACTTTACAGAATATATACCATGGCTAACATTTGAAAAAGATATTCAACCTTTGTGGCTATTAAAAACATGTAAATGCCA
Organism: Glaucomys volans; assembly: GCA_020662805.1. NCBI lineage: Eukaryota > Metazoa > Chordata > Mammalia > Rodentia > Sciuridae > Glaucomys > Glaucomys volans. Next base: position 412,624 of record JAJEJO010002735.1, read on the forward strand.
TTTATGTATGATCTATCAAAATGTATAAATGCGTTCTGTCATGTACAACTAATTAGAACAAATACAAAAAGAGCAAACATAAAACAAACTAATTCTAACACCCAAAACAAAACAAAACAAAAAACATGTAAATGTAACAATAACAGATACTTTTTTTTCACTTAACAGAGTGACAGAAAAATGAGAAAAACTTGATCTGGTAAGAACACAGGGCGATGGGTAGATTCCTACAGTGAAGGGGATGGGGGTGTAAATTTGAGGTGAGTAGTTTCATGGGATCTTTTAGAATTTAAAATGCTCTCAGCCAGCACCTCAGAATAAAATAAGAGCAGGAATGTCGTATCTGCATAGGACATATGTATAAGGACATCTTCATAGTTGTTTGTGAGAGTTGCCTAAATGGCAATAGGGGAAATGATGAGATGTTAGATGTCCCCCATGCAGTGGGATCTTATAAGCTGTCGCCTTATTAGGCAAATCTTTACATGCTTACTTGAGAAAAAGCACAGGGCTTTTCAAGCAGAGCATGAATAACCATTTTTTATTAAGAAAATGTATTTACATAGAGTTGTATTGTTTAAATATAGGTAAAGCTCAGGGCAGAAAAACGCATTCAACTCCAAAGAAGGCCAGTAAGTGAGAATTCAGAGAACTGACTTTCTGCAAGCTTTGATAGTGTCCGTTCTGTAGTCCAGGTGACCTCTCCAGGTGCATGTATTTCTCCCCTTATGATCCTCATAGAATCCAAGTGCTGTTGAGGTGACCTTGAGGTTTCATTCAAACTCCTCATTTGCAAATGAGTGTGTGAAGCTCTGAGTGACCACCAAGTCTCCATTTCCTTAGGACAAACCAGGCTTGTGTGTTGTCCAGCATCCTTCCTGATTAGTCCTCCTATTCAGTCTCAGATGTGTCCTGGTCTGGACTATAAATTACACGGCTGCCTTGCTCAGAGAGTCAAGTATCAGCTCAGGTCACAAAGCTGGTAGGAAGTGGAGGTGGGGATTAAACCCAGAGCTCCCAATTTCACTGACTTTGGTGAAATGTGGTGCTTTTCTTTGTGAGTTTCTAGTAAAAAAAGCATTTCCCGCAAAGGCAGGAGGTTCTCTAGAGAAGAAGCCTAGACGTAGGGTCAGACTGGATTTAGTTCTTGGTTCTCTCTCCCTGGCTGTTAGCCTTTGGCAAGTCACTTAATTTCCTTGAGTCTCCGCTTCCTTGCATGAAAACGAGGTTAATAGTGCTTCCCTTGGAGGGTTGATGTGCACATTAAAGAACTTAGCCCATGAACTTCATTTATGAAAAGAACTGTCCATTGTATAATTCTGAGTTAGGTAGGTCTACAAATATATGGAATTCTCTGAACTAGAAAATGAAAATTCTGATGCGTCCTGGCATTGAAGAACAGCAGGCACTTTGGATAAGCCCATTCACATTTTAGAGATGCACTTTCTGAATATCCAAGGGGAAGTTCTTTTAGAAGAAGATGGAAAAGTTTGGAGTTAGTGGCTTATTAGAGATCAGAGTTGATGGGCAAGAGGGTTGTTTCTCTCTGTCTTGTGTTATAGAGCCAGAAGCTCTTCCAGTCAGAAAGGGGACTTGGAAATGATCTGGTGCAACTTTGAACAGAAATTGCTCTGGTGGCTGCAGGTAGTCAGAACATATAATCTGCATTGATCACGTAGGGAAACAACCACAAAAGGCCCTCTGGTCCTCCCCCTAGTCACTGGCTTTCCCTCTCCAGGGGCTCTGGAAAAAGTGCTACCCAGCTGCTTAGGAGCTTGGCAGGCAGGACTCTCTGTGTCCTCGGCAATAACTGAAGCTCTAGGTAGATGCTTCCTTGATCTCTGGGAGGCAGCAGGGAACAAGGGGCTTTTGAACTTTCACTTCTGTACAGGAAGAAGTGACAAACAACCACAACAGTGACACTTTTGCACACTCCAAAATGGTACTTGTTCAGTTTGGAAATTTAAGCCCCAAAATCTTACTAACTAGCCCAGCAATGAGCTGAATTCAGAAAAGTGTGTGGGTACACTTGTTTTCCATCTCCTGTGCTTTCTTTCTTTGTTTTTTGGGTGTCATATTTCCTTTTGAGTCTTCTAAAGAAGATACATTTTTCCAGGACAACAAAGCCATATTTAAAGTGTTGTGTTGAACACGAGCAGACATTGTTGGACAAAAACTTTAGATGGTTCTGCTCCTGCATTTATCACAGCAGGTATTTAGTGAGCATTTACTATGTGACAGAAACCACTAAGTGTTCTATAAGCATGATCTTGTCTAATTCAAAGAGATTTCTGAACTTGGTGCTGTTGTTATCTTTATTATTCAGATGGTGAAACTAGGGCTTACAAAAATTTTCTTGCCCAAAGTTTTCTAGTTAGAAAATTCCAGAATATGAAGTCATGTCTCTCTATATCAACAGCCATAGCCATGCTCTTACTTCTATATTGCATTGCCTCCACTGTGCACCAGTAACCTCCTGTGTGCCAGGCACTGTCTTAGGAAAGAGGTGTTCAGTTGGCTTTGACCATGGATTTCCAATGCATAATTGAAATATTTTTGTCCAGTTCTGATTGACAACTCCCTCTTGCTTCACTTTCTCTCTTTTAGATGAAGAAAGTTCCAAATATTTGTTGGTTGCCATATATCCCAGCCTATGTGGTCAACATTTAATTATATTAGCATTTGTTTTCACTAAAAAAGTAATCACATTACTGCCTTTCATGTCACATTAGTGAAAATGGATACCAATATGATACATATTAATAGAATATGATGGGAAATTGCTAATACAATTAGACTTTCACATTTTATTAGTTTTGGAGTGACACCATACACCAAGGAACAGCTCACTTTAGCAGTGAGGAGGAACAAGGTAAAAAGTGGTGGATGCATTTCTATCTTGCACGGACAGAGCAGGCTCCCAGAAGGCCCTGGGGTATCCACAGAGTCCCGTGCTTAATTTCTGAGTCCCACTTCCTGCCCCTTGCTGTAACATGAGCCCTTTTTGGATTTGGTCTGGGAGAGGAGTTCCCCCTTCACAGCCAAGCTGTGAGCCTGAATTGTGGTCATTAAAAGATCATGTGACATGATCCTGCTTGGGTGGCCCCAGATCAGATAGAATTAATATTTCATTATCCCTTCTGTGGCAAGTACTGGTAGAGAGAGGAATACAGGCAGGGAAAATGTCCCCAGGGCCTTTCCCAACACTCCCCACCAGCTCTCTGAGAGGCCAGTGCCTTTCGCTGGGTGCCCCAGGAGTGACATTTGGTTACTTTGTCTTCCCTGAGGTCTGCAACCTCCAGTCCTTCTCTTCCTGCCCTCCTCCTTTCTTTCCACTTACCCAAGTGATGATGCTGGAAAACCTCTTGTCTGTATCTCTGGTGAACATCTGTAGGTGTGTTGGTTGAAGAACTTCTATAGTTCAGAGCCCATCCTAGGTAATTGTCTCCTGCCATATTGGATCTACACCTGTGACTTTGTCTCCTCATGTACCACTGAAAACACTCTGTACAAATCCATTTTGTCTCTTCAGACCCATTTCTTCTTTTCTTTCCTCCATGGAGCCTTCCTTCCACATCTACCCCAAGTTGATGTTACCTTTGAATTTAATGCAGACCGCCTACCTGCTTATGTGTTCTCTGACTTTCCTAATAAGTTCAGTGGCCTTGTTCAAAAGAAAAATTGATTCCAAACTGTGAGAATGAAGCAGACAAGATCAAGTAAAGTTAGCATTAGACTTGAAAGGAAATGAGGACATGAGCTGGCATATCTGTGGAGGCCACCTTTCTAGGGTACAGAGCATGCTGCACTCTGCTAAGTAAGGATCAGGACTCAGAGGGGCAGGTTTCGTGCTTCTTTCCCTTTGCAACTCATCTTTTGGCATTTGATTTTGTCTCTCTTGGGCACAGGATCCAGAACATGGGATCTTGAATTCAGTTAGTAGCCCTACAGTTGGGAAGAAAAACTGTGGCAAGTAAGGAAGATATCCATTGCCTTGACAAGGACTCAGGTTGTGAGGAAGGTAGTAGGGAAAAGAGATGAGTGGGACAGGGACAACCTGGCTTTTAAATAATAGGCCATATATTTTGGAGAAGGCTCTACATTGTGGATAATAAAAAGAGAAGGTACTGTCTTGGAATTGTCAGTCAACCTCAGTCAACATGATAGCAGGGATTTCATCTGCCAGCTCTTTTCTGTTCCTCTGCAGGGAAGAGGAGAGAGAGAGAGAGAGAGAGAGAGAGAGAGAGAGAGAGAGAGAAGAAACTTCTAGGAGTTCATGAAGTTGCATGACCTAAGGACAAGACTACTGGTCTGGGGATTGGGAAACCTGAGTCTCCATATTGGATTCCTCAACCGCACAAGGGAAGGGTGCTGCTGTAGATGAGGTGTGAATTCCCTTCCCACTCTACAATTCTGTACCTCTCTGATCTAGATAGGATAGAGTGGGAGACCACGACAGGAGAAAAGGCACAAGCAAAAGTGGGTGGCAGGAATTCCAGTGGAATGTGAGGGTTGTGATTAAGAGGATTTTTCTAGGGAGGCTGAATTGCAAGACTGGGAACAGATAGGGGGGCGCTTTGGATGGTAGCCTACAAATTGTGTAGGTGACTCTAGGTGAAAGGAAGCCAGTGAAGGCAAATTGTCTCTCACCTAGAGCTTGCCTCACTGTGGTGGCTCATGAGGGACTCCCAGAAGGTGGCCAACTCTGTCCAGTCCATTCTCCAAGCCCTGGAGTACTGGTGGATGAGCCTGTAGCCACAGCTGGGGCCACAGGGGAGGTGGGCATGAAGGAGGCTGGCCCAGAGGTGGGGACAAGCTGAATGGGTAGGTTTGTTGGTCATTTTCAAAGCGACTGAGGCTGTGTCAGGGTCCTCTTTTAAAATTCATATCCAGTCTTGGAGGTGTCTCTGGGTGTCTTGGTGGGCTTTCCCTCTTGTTTCCTCGACCACTCTCTTAGGAGCATAGGTATGCACATGTGCTCATGCAAAGAGCCTGAGGGTCATTGTGGAAGCTCACCTGGCTCACACAGAGTCCTGCAAGATCCCACACAAAGGGAAAGTAAAATTGAGGCCACAGTCAACGTGGCACAGACATGTGTCCTGACCCAGTGTTCCACGCCAGGGAGTTCTGGCTGCAAAATGTCCCCCAAGGTGGAGACAGTTCATTCACATGCGTCATCACTATTGCCATCGCAGAAGTTGACCCTGTATCAAAGCATGCCAGTGCCCGGTGTGTCCCCCTTTCATGTATTTCCTTCTTCCCGGTGTGTTCCCTAACCACACATGTGAAATACGTGTTTGCAACTTTCAAGGATGACGTATTAAAATTGTTCCCACAGTCCACTATGACAAACAGCACTGATTATGGAGCAGGAATATATTTTGTAATTATAATGTTCTTCCAATTTCTCTGACACACAGCATATTTAAACCAGGATGATCAAAAATGATGCTCACAGCGCGGTCCTTGTCTATCCTTGGGCAGCACAAAAGCTCACCTCAGTGGGTAACAGCCACCAGGCTGCCTGTGAGCAGCTGTGTTGAGATGGGATTCAGTTTCTTTGTGGGGGGAGAGTGGGGTGGAGAAAGACACCCCGGCTTTTAAATCAAAGACAATTCAGTTTAGAGAAAGATGTACCTCGTGGAAATAAATAAAAGGAGGCACACTGTATTGTCAGCTGGCATCTTAAATCAATAATGCAGGCAGTCCATCTTGCACGCCCATTCTGCTGTGAGGGGGAGGGGCACCTGCCGACAGGCTGGTCCTGGAATAAAAGCCCTTGCCCAGGGATGTCGGGGTGCAGGTGAGTCTTGCTCTGCTCTTCAAGGCCTCTCTGGAGCCTGCCTGGCAGTGTGCCTGCCAGGGGTCCAAGGATGTTAATCTCCTTTACCTCCAGATCACATCAATCTGCGTCCATTATTTTGCCAAGCAGGGACACCTGGACGGGAAGCTCTATTTTCTCTCAATGGCCCCTGGCTTATAAAACAAAACCAGCAAAGAGCACCGTAATCCCTTTGAGTATTCTTCTGGTGTGCCTACTGGGTTTTTTTTTTTTTTTTTTTTTTAGAGGGCCAGGTACTGTGGTAAGACTTTGGGTTTAAAAAAAAAAAAAAAAAAGGCAGCATTTTTTAATCATCTTCTTTGTTTACAAAGTGGTGACATTCAGTCTTGAATCAAAGAGAACAGTTTCCAGGTAGAAAAGTCTTGTGTTTGTTTTTCGTCAGCTACCAGCTACCCGCGTGTCTCTCCTCCAAACTTTGTGCAAAATCAACTTACCTTGATTTAAGCAACAAAAGAAAGGACTTGGGGATTGGAAGGGTGGGAAAGGGGGAAGCTTTTAAAAGATTATCCTTTTGGAGTTTTGATAGATTAACAGGGTGATCAAACTAGGCAGCATCTTAATAATAGGGCCATGTGAATTTTGGCTGGGCTAATGGAAGCTCTTTTGTCAATTTCCTGTAACCTGCACTTGACAGGACTCAGGAAACAGCAGGATTGGCCACCTTTGATACCTAGAAGGGGTTTAATGAGATTTAAAGGTGTAGTACCGTGACTGGAGTTTCCCACTGTAGGTATAAGTTACACAAAGTCCGTCTCTGCGCCCGTGCCTGGCTGGCTTTGTTGCCCGTGCAGAAATTCAGAATGTGTTTTCTCTACAGATGGAACAGCTAAGAGATGGGCAGTTGAGTTTCCAAACAGAAATTGTTTTTCTAGAAAGTTTTTTTTTGTTTCATTCAGGATTGTGCCTCTGAAATATTATCTATCATAAAAAACATGACATGAATTTACCATGGCAGTCAGCTGCAATTTTCAAATACACTCGTTAGGTTAGTGAGTAACGTCTTCCCTTCCCAAAGAGACAGGGATGAAGATCGAGAACATCAGTCCTGTGATGTCTAGGGGGTGGCAAGGAGGGACGTGGATTAGGCCATGCCAGGACACGTGAGCCCAGATGGAGCCCACGCGTTTCTGATGGAATATTTGAGCTGGAAATATTTAATGTGAAAGATCCTGCTTCAAGGAGTAGGCTGTCAGCTGCAGAGGGCTGGAGTCATGACGAGCCCATGTGTGCCTGTTTGGTCAGTTTGGGCAGGGTGCATGCATTACAAAGATGGTCTCCCTAACATTTTATGACAGTGGCTTTTCAGAAGACCTTGAGGGAAGCAAAAAGGTTTGTCTCTGGAGCTATCCTGTGAGACTGTGCTAGAATGGACAGAGCCCAGTTACAGTGGGTGAGAACTGCTCTTAGCATCCCAATGAGACTTGTCGGACCCTGAAGCTCTGAGACCTTGTTTCCTGGAGGCAGGAAGCCCCTTTGTGGCCCCAAGGCTAGAGGTCCACACCCCACTGCCTATTAAGCATAGCTTCCATCTCCAGGAGACTGCCAGACAAGATTTGTATGCTTTTCTGGAGCTCTTTCGGATTCTGGCCTTTTATTAAGGGTCAGGCATGAACTTGGCTGTACCCTGCTTTCTGATCCATGCCAAGTCAAAACTGAAGTTCCTGGTCTTCTCTAGAGCTTCAGTTCTCTGTACCATTATAGAAAAGGACTCTGAACTTCTTTGGTGGTGTGTCCATGGCACCCTGCCTGTATGTCTAAGAATCAGATAAAAAAATGCTGCTTCTAGCTTCCAAGTTGGACATCGAAAAGTTCACATTCTCCAAATACTCAAGTCCTGAGCTTCTGAGGAGGCAAGCTGATAAGAGCAAAGATTGATACTTAAAGGGGCAAATCGCCCAGGACTATTTAAAACTGATTTTCAAGGTATGCAGTATGCATATTTTACTTTGGAATTGTCCACAGATGCACTGAAGGAATCGATGAGAATAAATGGGATGGGTAGGTTTGGTTCAAGTGGGATGGGTAGGTTTTGCTCGAGTTCAGGTTCTTCTGTTTTGCCTCATCTGCCTTCTAAGAACAGGTTCTGCTTCTCCCCTTTCCCCTCAAGCCCATTTCATCCTCATAAATATCAGACCCCCTTTTGCCATCATTGCCTGGCATCAGCTCAGCTTCTTCTCGGGTTTTCCTTCAATGGTATTCAGGGCTCTGCAGGGAGAAATAAAATGTAAACTGATCTATTTTACAGATAGGCTGAGAGATTTGTGATTTTTTAGAACTGATATCTGTTTAAAATATTCACAAATAGAAGCTATCAACATTCTCACACAGGTCTCCCCAAAATGTGGGAAGGGCCAGGTAATGTTGAAGGCTGTGGGCCATTGGCTACCACCTGTCCCAGCTGCGATGAAGACCAATGTGCAAACTTGGAGTCACACTGACCTGGGCCCAAAAGCCAGTGCCACCACTTAGTAGCTCTGTGACTTTGAAAAATCACTTGGATCTTTCTGAATGGAGTCCTTCCCTTTGGAAAGGAGGTAATGGAACTATGACTACTTCATAAGATGGCTGTGAGATGCTCAACTTTTTGGACCAATGAGGCATAGTAAGAAATCACATTTTTTATCACAACCCAACACACATGCACACACACACACACACACACACATATGCACACTTATAAAACAAACTTTCTATGAAACAATTTTTACCTATACTCTAAAAATGCCCCTGATGTTTTCTTTCAATTTTTTTTCATGGGATGCAGTGATCACAATCCCACTAAAATTGATTTCATGACCGAATAATGAATTGCAGCACAAAGTCTGACAACCACTGTAGGCACTTAGTACATGTCCACTTCCTTACTATTTTGAAGGCTCAGAATCCTTACTAATTAGAATGTGATAAGCTATATTCCAGAACTGAAGTCTGCCTAGCTGTGGCAAAACACCAGGAAAGTGTGGAAAGTGTACTTCCTGCTTTCATCAATGTCCAGCCTGGGCTGCCAGCTTCTCAAGACAGCTCTCCTCTATGTGGGATCCAGGTAAACTCCAGCTCATCACTGTATCATTTCCACAAGTGGCCTTCACACTTGCAACCAAAGGAAAAATGAGGGACAGAGTATCTCATGGATGCCTGAAGGATTAGATCTGAAGTCCTTAAGGTAGATCACTGCCACTAAAGCTCCATTGGCTGGAACTCAGTCACATGATCTTGCCCCATCTGCAGGGGAGGCTGGATGGGCAGTCTTTGTGCTTGGGAGAAGGAAACTGCAGGATCAGTTTATGCCATCAGTTTATGCCATTTATGAATGGCATAAATCATGTGGGCCCTTAATATACTAACTCAGCAATCCACTAATGGAGATGAAGGATTATTCTCCTTTGGGGTACTGCTATCGAGTCTCAAAGGGACAGACTGAATTAATGATGCCAGGGGGTCCCTGTGCTTTTTAAAAAAGTTTTTTTTTGAGGATTCAAAAGTTTCACAGACGCTCTTCTGGGTACAGACTGTTTTCAACAACTAGTGTGACTTTACCTGTTGCTTGATCTTGGGACTCCAGCATGACATCCTTGTAGACAATGGAGTAGTGTTGAAAGTTCTGTTTCAAGTGGGCGAGCCCATACTGTGCATTTTACTAACTGATAATGACAATGACTATTTATTAAACACTTATTGTATGTCAGGCTTTGAGCTAAGCAATTCACAAGCTTTATCTTAATTTATCACCACCACAATGTTATTACACAGAATCTTAGACATCTTAGTTCCCTTGGAGGGAATTTATCCTGCTACCTTCACATCACAAGTGAAAAATAGTTCAGAGAGGTTGTTCTTCCTAGGGCTGAACTGTATATTAGGGGCTCTGTTAGAATCAAAAGTCAAGATCTCTCAATTCCTATAACAAGGACACAAGGCCAGTGTGGGCTGGAGTGGAGAAAATGACATTGAATATTTCAGTGGCCTTAGCAAAGTGTTAACTGAGTCTTCAATTTTAGAATCTTGAGCTTTACCTAGGCATATATTGAAAATGCTAATGTGTGCTGGGATAGAATACCCCAAACTCTATGACTACTATCAAACTTTTAGTTTTGGCTTGACAAATCATTCAAGAAATTCAGATCATTCAAACCATTCAGAAATAACAAAAACTTTCTTGGATTATTCAGGTACAGGTTAGGTAATGACACTATTCTCACCAATTTCAGGAAGGAACCCAAACTGAGACTGTAGAAAAAGATCCTCTTCTGTGATTTTTAGTTTCACAGAAGTCTTCATGTTGTCCTCTGATTCCTAAGCAGTCCTTGGATACCACCAGTACTGAAGAGAAAATCTGGAATTTGCCGAAGGAGTAAATGTACATTTGCTAGTGATAAAAGGAGATTTAAATCACAACTTAAAGGATGTGAGTTCTTAAGGAAGAACTTTTGAGTGACGGAATTACTAAACTCTCCTAGAAGTGACTGAAGAAGGTTCCAGCACATCCCTCTTTGGAGGTCTTAAAAGGTGCTTCTCCAGAATTGACCCAAGTTAGAGGTGTTGACCCATGACCTTCTGAGGTTTCCTTCCTGAGCCAAGAGATTCTATGACTTCAAGAAACCAGTGTCTCCTAGCTCAATGCCAATGCCTTCTTGAAAAGTTATAGGAAGTGATAATCTGCATGATGTGTATAACCACGTGTGTGCAATTTTCACACGTGTGGCTCAAAGCTCTCTTTGAAATGCCTTTCTGAGGAGGCCAGAGGGCCTGGATGTTGGGAATGGGGTGTTCCTTGCCCACTTTGGTTGGGATTTGTAGCCTAATTGTCAATGTGTGCATTTGCAAAGTGCTTTTATAATTTTAGGATCAACAAAAGGCAAAACTGAGACTAGTCAGGTAGGTGCTTCCAGTGTGGCTGCCCCTTCTCCCATCCAACAGTGGGCCTCTGCACGTGCGGATGCTCCTATAGCTCTCACATGTCCTAAAAGGGGTCTAGGAGAGAAGAGCAGCACCTCCCAGCTTCACTCTTAACCAGTGTTTGAGGGGGTGTGCTGGTTGTGGGGTGCCTGGGTTCAGGGTCTGCCCAGAGGTATGTGCTTGGCTAAGGTGGGGGCATTTTTGTGCTGTGTGTGTCCCGATGATTCTACTAACTGAAAACCAGGTCATTTCTCCCTCAATTCAGACTCCTGATATTCTTGCACAATGTTTGACATTCCTGAGGCCATGTAGTCTGAGAAGAATGAGCCCTGGATAGAGAATCAGGAAGGCTCGTTTTGTCCTGATTCGGCTGCTGACCTGTTCCTTTTCCCTGGGCAGCTTGCCTAACCTCTCTGTGCCTCATTACCTTCTTTCCCCACCTGCAGAGTAAGGACTGTTTCCTCTACCTGCTGTAACTCAGGGCTGTCAGGTGCATCCGGGCAGTTTGCTTGGAGCTGTTCATGGGGAAGGAATGAGACACATTTATGATGGTGTTTCTGTCTTTGTTACATTTACAGCTACTTTTATTTTTAATGTCACAGAATAAACTGTGAACCCAGTAAAAGAGAATAAACTCTATATTAAAATGAGAGGAAACCTTCCAGAGCTACTACATGGTTGGCAAGTATCACCTCCTAAATGCAATGTCTTACTAACCTTTGAGGGCCAGCCATGTGGGTCCCGATTCCCAGAGATGTGGTCATCCTGCTTTCACTTTTTCCCTGGACATGGCAGGCCTTGTTTAGCTTTTTTCCTATAAAGGTTTAGAAGTTCCTTCCTCTCTGCTGCCACAGCCCGACTCTTTCCGGTTTGCTTTGTATGCCCTGGGGAAGGAGCACCTCCTGAGACTCATCACCTGCGAGTGGTGCTTCAGAAAGTTCCAAGCACTGAGAAGGGTATGTAATGAACCTGTTTTGCATCTTTAATTATAGCATTTTCCACCGCGCATGCCGTAATCACATGCTTTCACTAGAGCCAAAGCAATGTGCAATTCCAGGTCCGTTCATTAATGAACTGGCAAATCAATCATGGGTCTTGTCAGGAAAAGCACTGCAGTGGGGGTCCCTTTATATAGACGGCAGGATCAGATCCATGGTGGATCCCTCCTTCCCAAGGCACTCAAAGGCCTTCTTAGCAAATGTCTTGTTCAAATTTGCAGGTTTTCTGATGCAGAATCTGTCTGTGTCTGGTGCCTTTTCTTCCCACTTTGCACTCTCATTTTCTACAGTGGCTGGTCCCTAGGAAAAAATGAATTGCTTCTGAAATTTGGCAAGTGAATATGTAAAGAGAGAGTAAGGGGCAGCCCTGGGGGGTCAGGGACAGAGATTTATAGGACCCCAGGAAAGTGCCCAGAAGACCTCTTGGCCTAAAAATATCTTGCTTATTCAGGTTTCAGAGTCTGAAATTCCCCCACTAGGGGTAGGCTTTAGGTTAAGCATTGCCCCTGGGAGGGAGTGGAGGGGGAATTCTCATTTTAAAAGCAAATACTTGCCAGATACAAACTAGAGCCCATTCAGTCATAAAGGAGAGTTTGCATTAAATTGCTTTCTCCCTGACCTGAGGGGTCTGAGGTTGGAAAAGTGAGGGTCTCTGGGTGTCAGTGAGGAGACTGTAGCTCTCTGGTCTCCAGGAAAGAGAGGGCAGGCTGCAGGGAGGAGGCCTGAGAGGCCTGGGGATCAGCCTGGCCTCCTGCCCTGTTATGCTGGAGCTCAGCCTTGCTGAGCAGAGACAGGGGTCAAGTTGTTGAGGAGGATGGAAGAGGTGATAAAATCAGACCAATGGTGTTCAGAGTTCATTCAGATGTCACAATTCTGAAATGATTGGCTAACGTCTCATTAGGGCCTTGGCTGTGCTTTAGGAAAGGTCTTGAGTTTCTAAGAGAAGACCTCAAGTTTTTCCAATGTATTAGTTAATATTTTTTAATGGAATAGTATTAATATAAAAACACATTATTAATTATTGTTTACTGTCCTTCCCTCACTGGACAACTTCTTTGCTTTGTTGACACCTTCAAGTGCCTGCCACAGGGCCTGGCACACAGTTGGTGCTCAGTAAATATTTATTGGATAAATGAATGCACTTAGTCTTTCCCTCAGTGTGTCAGAACTCACTCTTTTCCATGACAGCCCCTATGTACGACTCTCTCCTGCCCTAGAAATTCTGAGAGGTTTTTGCTTTGCACTATTATTCTTTTAGGGTCCTTGGCAGAATCGGTGTAATTGCAAATGCTTGATTTCCACCCCTCTTTCTTGAAATGAGAAAGCTTTAATCGCAGCTCCAGCAGTGTCCACTGGCTTCCACACGATGCCAGGGCCGTTTATTGCAAAGGGCGGGGCTTAGGACTGAACGTAAACAAACACAGCCCTGCGTTTAAAACAGGCCATTGAGTAGCTCATAAAATAGATCCCTTGTTTTTAAAAGAGCAGTGGATGCTCTCGAGAAATCATAAGAAATAATAAGTCTGGAAGCTAGAGAGAAAGCTCTGACGTTTCCTGGTCGTGCGTGTCCTTCAAACTTTATTTGCGTTTGGCACCCCTGGGTTGGAGCCGGCTGCCAGCTGCAGCCAGGGTCCACAGGCAGCAGAAAGTTGATCTGGGCTGCCAGAGGGAAATCGAAGTCTCTTTGGAAAAACTGCAACATGCTTGTTGTGCTAATTTTTAAGAGACACAAATGGCCTTTGCTAAGGAAGGCCTGTGTTCGTCCCAAGTGTAGCAAGAGTCATGGGGACTGTAAATACTCTGGAGCATGTGAGACCCAGGAATATGCATGTTCTTAACGCACCCAGGGGGTTCTCATCTGCAATGCAGGTATTACTATCCATCTCGAAGAGTGGACCAGTGCTTGGCCTATGTCTGGCATCTGGTAGGTGACAAACATACTAACCTCCTGCAAGGGGGTTGTGGAGGGCAGCAGAGTTCCTCAGTTTAAGGCACAAATACCATTCCTTTCCCTTCTTACCTTCAGATCAATACTCTTCATATAAAAAAGTCTACACATACCCAGAAATTATATGTTAATACATTTTCATTGTAAAAAGTTAAAGCAGTTAAGAAATACATCCCTACTTCTCCTCAAAGTGACCACTGTGGGAGTGTGCCCTTCTAGAAACCTCCCCGGTCATACTTCTATAGCTTTGCATCTGTCTATCAATCTGCCTAGCTGTTCATCCATTCACCCACTTATCTATGTATTTATCATCTATTTCTCTACCTACCTACTTATGATGGTTGATGGTTAATTTTATGTGTCAGTAGGAATGGTGCACAGATATTTGGTGAATTTTGGATGTTTCTTTGAAAGCATTTTTTTAAAAAGATGAGATTCACATTGAAATGTGTGGACTTTGAATAAAGCAGATTACCCTCCATAATATGTGTGGGCCTCATACAATCAGTTGAAAAATCATAATACCACAAAGACTAATCTTCCTAGAAGAGAAAGGAATGCTGTTGCAGCCACAAGTGGCAGTTCTTCCCTGGGTCTTCAGCCTGCTGACCTATCCTGCAGATTTTAGACATACAAGTCCTGTTGGTTTTGTATCTCTGGAGAACCCTAACATTCCCTGTCTATCCACCTATCTTAGGATATTCTACTGAGATATTAATTTGTGTTCATTTTTATTCTGTCATCTTCTATTCCGGAAGGTGACCAACTTTGTCTTATAAAACCAAAGCAAAGAGTGTCTGCCTTCCTCCTCTTTTTTTGAAAATCCCAGCAGCTTAATGGGATGCATTATTATTACTTGGGGTTGAGGGCAGAGTTAGGTGGGAAAAAGAGGCAGAGTCTTGAGGTACAGAGATGAGAGAAGCCCCTGGCAAGCATTTATGGTTGGACCTTTGTCCAGAACTTAGGTAGGGCCCAAAGAGGCACTTCAGTCATCAGGTATGTACCATGTATACACTTTTGAGTGTTCAAAGTGTTATTTATATTGAGTGTTCAAGGACTTAAAGTTGAGTGTTCAAGGACTTAAAGTTGGGTTTAAATTTTTCACTTACTATATCTAGGCAATTCCATAACTCAATCTCATTCTTTCAAATATTTTGTGAAATACTCCATGTTACTGATGTGCCATAATTTAATAAAGCTATTTCTGTTAATAAATATTTTGATTGTTTGCATTTTTCCATATTATACATTGTAGTCCAGTGACCATCCTTGACCATTGGGTAACTATTCTCAACTGCCTGAACAATGGAACCTCCTTTCCTCCCAGAATCCCTATTTTACGTCTGCACACCTCCAGGAGCCCGCTCTGTGATGGCTGGTCAGGAATCCAGAACCAACCCATGATGCAGTTCTCCCAGCTGGAAGCTGTGATCTTAGGAGGAAAGTAAGACCCGAAGACAAGGGATTTCTCTCTGTAGTCACAGGATGTCATGGGCTGAGAAATCAGGACAGAGGGCACAGTTTGGGAAGTCATAATGGATGGAGGCTTTGTGTGGATGAGAAGAGAACTCTCCCTCACTGATCCCACACCTTCCTTGACACTTCCCTGGAATCCATGAATGTGGCAGATCAGGCTTCCCTGGAGCTATGTGCCTTTCAGCGTTTATTTTTTAAAGACTGAAGACTTGACAGATCCACCGTCCCAGACCTCTTCTGCCGTGTGTGTACCCTTCCCGTGCATTCTTTGCACTTTTACTGTTATATGTGTGTTTTCATAAATAATGTAAACTCTTGTTTCACATGTTTAAAAGTTTTGCAGATCTTTTCAGCAAGATATAAACAGGCCAGAGACTTGGTGTTTCTTTGTAAACCTGTCAGCCTTTTGGAGTAGTTAGTGTGTTAATTGCCCTTGACCAGATTCAAGAAGCTGGCAACTGGGAAGCCACTTGGCCTTCCTTCCCCTCTTCTTGCCTGGTCCCCTCCTCTCAGGTACCTGGACCAAGGGCCTGGCATTTATTTCTGAAGGTCTCTGAAAGACTCTAGGCTAAGACCTGAGCTTGTAAAACCCAAAGGTTTCTTGATTCACTCTCCATGGAGTCTTTGTATTTTGGGGAAACATGTGAGAGTAAGCATTTAAAGATGGTGTTAGGGTTTGGATTGAGCTTGTCTCTCCAAGGCTCATGTGTTGAGGCTTGGTCCCTGGAGCAGCCATGTTCAGAGGTGGATCATGGGGGCTGTGACCTCATCAGTGAATTGATCCACTGATACATTCATAGCTGATGGACTATTGGGAGGTGGTGGAAACTGTAGGAGATGGGACCTAGTTGTAGGGAGTGGGTCCTTGAAATTGTGCCCTTGCCCCTGGACTCTCTTTCTGTGCTTCCTGGCCACCATGAAGTGAGCAGCCTCCTCCACCACATGATCCCACCACCATGGTGTTCTGCCTCAACTCAGGTCCAAAGCAATGGAACCAGTCAACCATGTACTGAAACCTTTAAAACTGTGAGCCAAAATAAATCTTTCCTTCTTTAAGTTGTATTTCTCAGGTATCTTATCACAGCAATGGAAAACTGACTAACATAGCTGGGGAATGAATGAACACACCTTTAATGAAAGATTTCTGTGAGTGGACTCACTGGGCCCCTCCCTGGAGTTTCTGAAGTGTGGCTATGTGATGGTTTGCAACTCTATTTACCTCTTTGGCCAAGGTCAGTGACCAGATTAGGTGACTAACTGATAAGACAATTTAGAAAATCTTATACTTTATCTTCTCATGATGAAAAGGGATAAAATTGTACTGTCTTCCTTTTTGGACAACCTTGTCTCCAGCAAGGGAGGAAAATTAGAAAAAAAGAGGATGAAATAACCCTGCCCCTGAATCTAAAAGGTGACAGGGCTGTCACTGTCTGACCTCAGAGGGAGGCATTGATGACCTCCAGGGCACAGGGGATGAGCAGCAGGACCTCGTCCTTCCTCCCTCCCTCTTTTCCTCCTGCCTTCTTTCCATGTGTTGGCTACGTTGAAACTTCCTGTTTCAGATACTTGCACTTTAGGATTTGATTTGATTTTTAGCTGAAGAATACTGTGTTGGCACCAGTTCTTTTGTGGAAGTAAAAAGAAGCAACAAGAGACACAAAAGTTCCCTTTTGATGCATGAACAATTACCATAAAATTCTGCACACCAAATGCTTCTCCTCAGAGGGAGGATTTCTGCCATCCGTCCTGTTATCCATACTGTGTTCTTTTCCTGTGTTTCTTTCGTTCCTCTTGCAACACTTCTGCATGTGGATCTGAATGCAATAAAGTTGCTTTTAGTTTTTTTCTCCCCCCCCTCAATTATTCAACAACTTTAAAGTTGAAAAAAATTGGGGCCTTTTTTTTTTTTTTTTTTTTTTTTTTTTTTTTTTTCTGCATGTGTACGCCTCCTTTCTGTTTGCTAAACAGTAATTGCGGATCTTCCTGGCCACCTTTAATACTCCCAGCTAATTATCCTGAAATAAATCTCTTTCAAGCCCGCATGCCAGCAGTTCTGGGATCCTAGCGGCTCTTTCAGCTCCTGGCCGCCTGTCACTCAAATGGGCCTCAGCTGCAACTCCGAATGATGAGCATTAACCTCCCGCTGGGAAGATTCGCCCAATCTCCCCACTTCCAACAGCAGCTCCCAGGGCCGCACCACGCTCCTACCTGTTAGCCTAAGCTGGGATTTTCTTTTGCTAACGCTGTGATTTTGAAAAGTGGAAGAGGATTCCTGGGAGAAAGACACTCAGTTAACCTTCCCTTAATTGCCATTCAAGATGGAAAAGGGAGAGGAAGATGGTGGCTGTCCCAGGAGGTTGGTTGGGCTGTGGAGTGGCCTGCGGTCTTGCCAGGAGGTGCATGGCTAGTTGGTGAGCCTGGGCGAGTGTCTTCCAGAACTGGGGGTCTATGTCTAGAGCTTCCTGCCTAAGGACAGTTGGTGGCTGTTGTCTGGGGACAGGCCTTGATTCCAACCTACTGTCTTCTCTGACGTCCTCCCTCCTCCTCCATGTCCCTCAGTGGTGGCCTTTTGGCTGCTCCCTGGATTCTCCCTCTTCTTCCACTCAATTGTTGCTGTTTCCGTTCGAGATTTTCTCTCATCTCATTCAGCAAGATTCATGGTGTCTTGACCCGTGGCCTGGTTATTTCTTCTCAATTTTGCAGCTGGGCCATTTGCCCGTCCTGAGTAGGCAGCTTACCCTCACTCCCTTCCCTCAGATTCCATGTGCCTCCTTTCTGAGAGATGAGGAAATGGCTCCCTGGCAGGCCACACAGCACTGTGGGTGACAGTGCAGGTGACAGAGCAGTGCTGCCCAGTGCCTGGCTCAGAATAGCAATCTAGTTACGTAAGTGAATAAATGAATAAGTAAGTACATAAAATAAATCTTATCCCAAATATTGCGCCACCTTCCTAGATTGACTCCTCTGACAATTTTTCTTGCCATTCTGGGCAGACGGAGTCATTATTCACCCATTTCCAGTCCCCCTCTTTGTGGGAAGAATTCCACTGCCTGGCCACTGACAGCCAATCATGTGGCACCGTGGTCAGTGCAGATGTCAACGAAAGCCGATGTGTGTCGCTTGTAGGTGGAAGCTGTGAGAAAGTAGTATTCCCTTGCCCTTCTGTTTTATCTGTTGGCAAAGTTCCAGATAGTGATTGCTCCATCAGCTTCGGCCCTGGCCTGAGAGCCCCCAGTGACCTGTGATGTAAACAAGAAATAAATCTTTGTAGTTTTGTACCACTGAGGTTTTGTGTTTTAAAAGTCCTGTAGCATAATATAACCTATCTTGACCGATGACCCCAATGTGCAAATATATTCACCTATGTTCATGCAAGCTTTCCTTTTTTGTCTTTAAATGCATAATTTTAAACTACCACCAAACAAAGATTTTTTTTTCTTAGCTGGCCTCTTATTCTTTTTTTAAAATTTGTTCTAACTAGTTATACATGACACTAGAATGCATTTTGACACATTGTACACAAATGGAGCACAACTTCTTCCTCTGGCTATACATGGTGAAGAATCACATGGGTAGTGTAATCATACACGTATATAGGGGCAATAAAGTCCTTCTCATCCCCACACCCCCTTCCCTCTCCTCACTCCACTATGCACAATCCAAAGTTCCTCCATTCTTTCCTACCTCCTCCTCCATTGTGGATCAGCATCCACTTATCAGAGAAAACATTTTGCTTTTGGTTTCTTGGGATTGGCTTATTTCGCTTAGCATAATATTCTCCAGCTTCATCCATTTACCTTCAAATGCCATAATTTCATTCTTCTTTAAGGCTGAGTAATATTTCATTGTGTTTATGTACCACATTTTCTTTATCCATTCATTTGTTGAAGGGTAGCTAGGTTGGTTCCATAGCTTGGCTATTGTGAATTGAGCTGCTATAAACCTTGATGTGGTTGAGTCACTGTAGTGTGCTGATTTTAAGTCCTTTGG
This sequence comes from Glaucomys volans, assembly GCA_020662805.1. Taxonomy (NCBI): domain Eukaryota; kingdom Metazoa; phylum Chordata; class Mammalia; order Rodentia; family Sciuridae; genus Glaucomys; species Glaucomys volans. The sequence continues at coordinate 431,774 of JAJEJO010002735.1, forward strand.
GTATAGACCAAGGAGTGGGATAGCTGGGTCAAATGGTGGTTCCATTCCCAGGTTTTCTAGGGAATCTTCATATTGCTTTCCAGAGTGGTTGCACCAATTTCCTCTTATTTTTTTCAATGTTACAAGCCAGATATAAGAAACCCAAATTCTGGCTAAATAGAAAAATAAATGGTTTTGTTTAGATCCATCATGGGAATCCTTAGTAAATTAAGTGGGTCATCAAAGAACTCTTATGCATTGTGTCTCAAAATATCTAAGCAGGGTTGCCACATACAGTTATGAGGATGTGCACTGAACAACTAAGGGGTGGGGCATTCTCAAGGACCTCAATGTGAATGGCTGTATAGATCCTTTTTAGGACTCCTCAAAATAGGATCTGTTGTGAGAAATTTGCAACCAGGCATTGCATGATCAATGTGAAACCAAAGAGTTCATTTTAAAAGATGCCTTGGACATTGCTGAGGTCCTCCAGGGAAGCATGACAGGAGAATCCCTTACCATTTGTGTCTCTGCCACAACTCAAGCAAAATGTGAGTGGCTGATGCTTCCAGGCCTTTTGCCAGTCTCGTCTTCCTCCTGAACCTTAGCTCTAGGTTTGGACTTGTGCTATATTGTGTTTTAGAGGACCATACTTTCTGATTCTCTCCTTTGTGGTCTGTGCCTTCTGGGTTTATCCAATATGGGGAGCTCTGTAGAATTCACCCAGTGTCCATCTCCTCTGGACCTCCCTTCAGTTCCTGCCCTGGATCGTTTTCATCTGTCAAGTCCCTGATCTTGATTAGTCTGGGGTCTACCCTAAGATGCAGTGTGTTTGTTTTAATTCTGAAAATCTCTTGTTCAACAGGGAAATGGGCAATCATGTGTTGATCTTGGGTTTTCTTTCCCCAATAGTGTTTTAGTTTCCAACTCAAGCATGAGGCATAGAATTAAAACTATCAACTGCCAGAGGACTATATTGCTGTTGAATATTTCCTGCATCTGTAAATCATCCTCCTACTGCCTGCCACGGCAGTTATGCAAGTGACCTTTGGATTTCCCAATTAAAAAAAAAAAAGTATAACTATGCTATCTATGTCATCCATGAAAATGCACCACACTGAGATGGTGAGATCGTCAGGGATGCCAAAGACTAAGTGAGAAAAAAATTATCAATGAAAACAAGAATGTGATGGCTTGGGAGTGAAGACATGATATTGAGATAGGAAAAGCTCCAGTTTTAGCTCTGCCACTGACTGTGTGGTCTTGCATGGATAACTTTACCTCTCTGGGCCTCAGTTGTTCTATCTGTGAAATATGAAAGGACCCTTTTCACTTCTTGAATTTTACAATTTTAGAATGTGATGGTGCTGAACATTAAATCATATTAACTTAAAAATATGCTTACAGGTATGGTCATTTCTTAGGTGCCCTGGAGAATTTTTGTTAATGCCTTGGACAATCCTTTTGTTGGGCATATTTTTTATCCCTTATAAAGTTCATCTCAGCAATCTTGTGAAATTAGCAAATGCAGTTGTGCCCACTTCATGATGGAGACCCATTGAAATCACATACTTTGTAAAAAATTATATAGACTTGCTAGTGGTAGAAGTGGGATAAGAACCCAGAAATTCTGTCTCCTATATTCTATGGTAGACAAAAGGGGCTTGTCTCTCCCATGCTATTACCAGCTTGGAAATTATTAAGGCACATTCAACCAGAATAACTTAGTTCAATTGATACTAATTGAATGCACTTTCTGTGTTCTATGATGAGTAAACAATGTGCTCTAGCCTCAAAGAAGGTATGGTCTTGTGAGGGTCACCTTCATTAAACAGATATAGGAACTGATAGGATGAAAGTATTTTTAGGACTTCCTCTCTCAACTAGGGTGGAGTAACAGGGACAAGGTTTACCTTCCCACCATAAACAACTGTAAGGCTGGACAAAAAATATGAAATAATGGCTATCAAGTTATTAGATATAAAGGCAACAATGGCCAGTGGCCACTAAATAGCCTGTGTTGGGGGGAATAAAATGAGTCCTATGATCACCCTAGCTTATTGCCTAGAGAATTTCTAGAACATAGTATGGGAAGGAGAAAGTCAGTGGATCCCATATGTTTTCCTGAGTTTAGGAGACATGGCTGGAAGTTTGGGGAGTCAAGGTGACCATAGGGCACAGGATAGAGTAACAGAATGGAGAGCCTTTTACAGAGAAAGAAGTTTGGAGATCTGTAGGGTGTTCCACTCAGATCTTCAGAGGACTGGTACTAATTAACACTTATAGCTGAGGAAACTACTCAAGGCTAGAGAAAGAGTTACCTAAAAGGATTAGAAGAAGAATATCTGTGAGGATAATGTAGGGTCAGGAATAGTTACTGTTTCATTCAGAGTGGAAAGCCTCATAATTTACAAGGCTTTGAATAGAATACTCAGAGTTTTGTCTTAGTTGTGGGAAAAATGAGCCCTAGATTACATGTTGATCCCATCTAAGAGGGGGATCAAGCTGTTTCCAAGCAACTTAATTTTGTCACAGAAGGCACCTCAAAATATTTTTAAGACTATGCAAATAACCAATGCACAGCAAGGTAAAATATCACAATATCTAGTAATCTAATAATAAATTTCAAGACATGAAAACAATCAGGAAAGTATTTCCAATGCAGAGGAAATCTTATCAATAGAAATCAACCAAGAAATTTTATAGATGACAGAATTTATAGACAAGGACACTAAAAAATTATAGCTGATTTAAATTTAAATTTATAAGTTCAAGAAAATACCTATAAGTTTGAGCATGTTCATAAACGCATGAATAATACAAAAGATAGGATATCTGAGATGAAAAATGCATTGAATGAGATTAACAGCAAGTTAGGTATAGAAGAAAGCATCATAGCAATAGAAACATAGGGAGGAAAACATATAAAACATACAAAACACAAAAAATTATCAGAGCACCAATGAACTGAGACAGTTATGGGGGTCTAATATATGTATAAGTGGAGTCCTTAAAGTGGAGGACAGAGAAGCAGAAATGAAAGATATTTGAGGACATAATGGCTAATTTTTTCTATTGGAAATGAGAAACCTAGTGAGAAATGGATGGCTATAGTTTTAAGATACTTACAATCTGTGTTAGAGTTCCCCAGGGCAATAGAACCAATTTATAGATATGTAAGAAAAGAATTATTTTGGGAATTGGCTTACATAATTCTGAAGGTCAAGAGGTTCCATGATATGCCACTACAAGCTAGAGAACCAGGAAAACTGGTGGTGTGACTCAGTTCAAGTTCAAAGGCCTAAAAACCAGGGGAGCTGATGGTGTAAGGTTGTGGGCTGCAGGTGTAAGTACTAGAGTCTGAATCCTCAAGAACCAGTAGCTCCAACACCTGAAGGCAGTAGAAGATGGATGTTCTAGTTCAAGAAAAATGAGCTTGCACTTCCTCCAGATTTTTCACTGTTCAGATATCCCTAAGGGATTAGAAGTTTAAATTATGCACACTCACATTGGTGAGGGCTAATCCTCTTTATTCAGTCTACTGATTCAAATGCTAAGGTCTTACAGAAATACCCATACAGACATACCCAGAAATAAAATTTTACCAACTATGTGGGTATCCTGTAGGCCAGTCAATGAAATTAACCATCACATAGTATATGTGAAGTGGCCAGACATTCAAAGATAAATTATGGTAAGTTAAAGATGAATAAGATACATCCTAAAGAAGCTACCAAAAGAGCAAAACAAAGAGTTACATATAACAAGTCAACAAAGCAAATAAAATGGAATAATGAAAGTTCAATTAATTCAAAAGAAGGTGGAGAGAAGTAAAAGGGAACAGAGTATAGAGAGAAGAAACAGAAAACTCAAAGCAATATGTTAAATCAGAATCCAACCATATCATTAATCACAGTAAATATGAATATTTCAAAAACCCCAAACTGTAGAAATTACAGATTTGATAAAAAATCAAGACCAGAAAATGCACTTGAGATAAAAAATACAAATAAACCAATTGTATAAGGATAGAAGAAATGATATGATGCTAACCCTAATCAGGAAGCAGGAGTGGCTACTTTAATATCAGATGAAGTAGATTTCTGAACAAAGAATATTGTTGAGAATAAAGAATGTCATTTCACGTGATGAAAGTATCAAATCCTCAATAGAATATTATAATCCTAAACATATAAGAAGCAGAAACAGAGAGTTGCAAGAAGTAGATAAATACACAATTATAGTCAGAGACGTCAATACTCTTCTCCCAGTACTTGATAGAACAAGTGGACAGAAAATCAGTAAGGATATAGCGACTTGGACAACACTGTAAACCAACTTGTTCTAATTGACTTTTATAGATCATATCACCCAACAGCAACAGAATATACATTTTTCAAGTTTCCAGTGGAATGTCTTTTTACTAAAATATAGATCATATTCTGGACCATCAAATAAACTTCAATAGATTTAACAGGATTCAAATCATGGAGCAAATAAATTAGAATTCAACAATAGAAAGATATTTAGAACCCCCCAAATATTTGGAAACTAAACAATACACTTAAAAATATTCCTGGATGAAAAAGGTAATCAAAAGGGATTTTAAAATGTTTTTAAAATTTCAGGTCAGGTGTGTAACTCAGTAGTAGAACACTTTCTTAGCATGTTTAAGACCCTGGGTTCAATCTCCAGTACTGAAAAAATAAAAACATTTTAAATTCAGCAAAAATGAAAATACAATGTATCAAAACTTGAGGGAAGCAGCTAAAGTAGCATTTAAAGGGAGATTTATAGTACTAAATATCTATGTTAGAAGTGAAAAAAAGGTTATAAATCAACGACTTCAACTTCCACTTTGAGAAGTTAAAGAGACCCAAAGAAACCCAAAGTAAGAAGAAGAAAATAGTATTAAATATCACAGTGGAAATGCTGTAAAAGATAAGGAAAGTAATAGGGAAAAATTCATTAAACCAGAAGCTGATTCTTGGAAAAGATCAATAAAATTGATATATCTCTAGTGGAACTGGTCAGGAAAAAGAGAAGATACAAGTTTCCAACATCAGGCATGAGAGAGTATTTATTACTATTGAGTTTGTAGATATTTAAAAGATAGCAAAGGATAACTTTAGTCAATAATTCTACACCTTCAATTAAATGGACACATTACTTAAAAGATACAAAATATCAAAGCTCATTCAAAAGAGATGTGTATATTTAATAACCCTATTTAAAATACGTTGAACTAGTAGTTAAAAATGTTCCCACAAAGAAAACTCCAGGCACAAGGGTTACATGGGGAAGTTCTACCAAGCATTTAGGTAAGAAAAATTATATCAGTTCTATACAAATGTTTCCAGAGAATTGAAGAGAAAATATTTTTCAAATCAATCTATGTGACAGTGTTACACTGATACCAAGATCAGACAAGAACATTACAAGAAAATAAAACTCAAGACCAACATTTCTCATTTCCTAGATGTTAAAAAAAATTTTTTAGCCAGTCAATCCCAATAAAATATAAAAAAAGATAATACCTCATGACAAATTGGTGTTTGTCTCTGGAATGCAATATTAATTTAATGTTTGACAATCAAACAGTATAATCACCAACTTAAACTTAAAAAGTTTAAAAATGATGATCTCAATGCATTTAAGAGAAGACAAAGCAAAATCAAATCCTCTTGACAAAGTTCAACTCTATTCCTGTAATAAGAAATTGTCTTATTACAATTGTCAAATGTTTGGAATTGTCCCACAAAGGCCTACGTGTTAGAAGCTTGGCCATCAATCCGCAGCACTGCTGGAGGTGTTGGAATTTTGAAGATGCTGGGCCCAATGGGAGGAAGTTGGGTCCTTGGGGGTGTACCCTTGAAGGAGATTCTGGGACCCTGACCCTCCTCTCTCTCTTTGTCTGTGCTTCTTGATCCCCTTGAGGTTGAGCAGGTCTTCCACCAAACACTCCTGCTGATACTGTGCCATCACAGGCCCAAAGCAACAGGGACAAATGACCATGGACTTACACCATGAGCCAAAATAACTTTTTAAGTTGATTATCTTAGGTATTCTGTCACAGTCATGGATAGCTTACTGACAAGTTATCCTTCAAACTAGGAATGAGAATCACCCCTAACAATAATAGATCTCTAGGAAAGACCCAAAGCTAACATCATATTTAATGTACCAGAGTGTGCAAGTTCAAGACAAGACAAGGATGTCCGTTCTTCTATTCAACATTTTACTGGAAGCTCTATGCATTACAATATGGCAAGAAGAAGAAAAACACAACCTGAAGATAGGAAAGGAAGAAGAAAAACTAAATGCAATGGGGTGAAGGCGGGGAGTGGCAAGGGGCACAGGGAACCTTGGTGGTGGTGTTTGTGTTCTCCATCTTCATTGTGGTGATGGTTTCATTTATGCCTTCTAATGTCAAACTTACTATATACACTTAATAAAGTTATTGTACATCAATTATACTTCAATAAAGCCTCTTGGAAACAACAAAAATTTATTAAACCAACTTCTATTTTTAACAAAATAGATTAAATTGTCTGTATGCAAATATTCATAGTTCTGCAAATTTAAATCAAGACTCATTAAAATAAGAGGGATGTTCACGGTTCTGTGGAGGTCTAGGACACTAACAGCACAGAGTCAGCAATGTCTTCTGTTCTTGCATTGCATTGTGCTAATGAGTGCCTTGCTCTGAAGGTAGGACTTTCAGAGCTTGGGGTTAGAAGGCACTCAGGTCTTGATCACTTCTTGGTTCTGGGTCCAGCAACTCTTAGCCAGGACATTAAGTCATCTGCTCTGCCCTTGAAAGCTGAGACTTGTAGTTGCTTAGCCGATCAAATCACTTCCTCACCTAAAACTTTTTGGAAGCTTTCTGTGGTGAGCAGGATGAAGCCGAAACTCCTGACCCTGGCTCTAATGATCTCCACCCTGACTGCACCTCCTCCTCCACACACCCACCAACCTTGCACTTGGCTCTCTGTGCTCAATCACAATGAGGAATCCCTTCTCAGGCTTGCCTCATGCTTTTCCCTCTTGCCCAAAGCTGTCTTTGGCTCCTGCAAGGCTGGCTCCTCCCATTCTTTACATCTCCTGTTACTCTCTGAGAGACTTCTCCTGACCACCGTCTCTAAAGTTTGCTCTCTGTTCTGCTCAGTCTTTGTTCCAATGTCACATTACAGGTTGTAACTTCTTCAACTCCGTATGTTTTTCCACTCAAATGTCAGCTCGTTAGGGCCCTATCTGCCTTGTTCACTATTACTGGTTGAATAAATGAATGATTCCTCCAAGATGGCCTAATTTTTACAAATACTACATCAATGGACTAATAGGATTCTTACAGCTGCAGGTCTGGAACACCAGCATGTTCAAAACAGTCACAGAAAGCTCTCTGTTTAGTGGTGATGACTCCTCCGTCCCCCCTCCAAAAACATAATGCAAAGCAAAAATCCAAACCCCCAAACCAGTTAAATGCACAACAAAGCAGAGCAAAGCATTCCTTGCAGGTAGAGGACAGCAGAGAAACATTTGTTACCAAATAATCTTCCCTCTCCTGTTTACCAGGAGTCAACCCCCAACTGGAGAAAATGGTACAAAAGTTGAGTTCAGAGTTTAGCTGATTCCAGTCCCAGTTTTGGGCTTCTCTGAACAGCACCCTAAGCAGGGCTGGGCTCTTGGCAATCCGGTCGGCCAGGGGCAGGGATAGGTGGCCTGTGACTTGGTTTCCCAGGAAAAAGGGAGATGCAGAATTGTTCTTATTCTTATGGTGGGGAAAGGGCTGTTTTGGTATGGAAACCCTGAGGCAGGAAAGGTAGGTCATGGTCCTGAGTTGATTATTTGAAATGAACAAATCCAGCAGCCTAATAGCATTTGTCACTCTGTGCCACCAAGTCTGGCCCTGGGTAGTGAAGAGCTGAACTTCTTGATGGAGATGCATTGGTGGAACCAATTCATTCTTTTTCTCTCAACAATTTTAATTTTACTTCGAGTTGCTTGCTCTCTAACCTGCTGATCCTCCTCTTTTCTTTCTCTTCTAGTTCATTTTTCCTAGACTTTTTCTTCACATACAGCTCCCCTTTAAGTTTTTCTTTCTCCATCTCTTTCTATTTCCATGACTTGCTTCATCTGTTTGTCATTTGTGGTCCTTTTCTTCATTGCCTTGTCTTCATTTAAGGTGATTCTTGGAACCCAAGGATGTTCTTTCTTATCACTTTGAACCTAGGCAGTAGTGACCTTCATGCAAATTAATGCCTACATATAAATTTAGAATGTTATACTTTTCTGGTTAATCAAATAATTTTTTATCACTATGAAGTGTCCTTCTTTATCTCAAAGAATGACTTTTGCCTACTTATTTGATATTAATTAGTGTTGCTAGTTTTATTTTGTTAGTATTTATACAGTATGTCTTTTCAGGCTTTTTGTATTATTATATTCATTGAGTGTCACTGGGAGGCTACAAATATGTTTGGGTTTGGGGTTTTTATTCAGTCTGATAATCTTTATTTTTTAATTGTAATATCTTGTTCATTTGCTTTTTAATATTGAAAACACCAAGAAAAACCACTCTGGATGTGTTTATTAAGCAGACAGGCAGAGTGTCTGCCTGTGGGGTGAGAGAGAGAGAGAGAGAGAGAAAGAGAGAGAGAAAGTGAGAGAGTGAGTGAGAGTGAGAGAAAGAGAAAATGAGAGAGAGAGAGAGAGAGAGAGAGAGAGAGAGAGGCAGACAACCAGAGTGTCTGCTCTCAGGGATGGGAGAGAGAGAGAGAGAAAATGGATGGCCTGGGAACTTCTCTTAAGTAGTTGAATTTCACGGGCAAATGATGATCAGGCCAATTGCTGGCAAGGAGGTTCATGGGCTAATGATCTGGACCAGTGACTGACTAGGAAGTTTGTGGGCTAACAATCTGGGTTGTAAAGTGGTGGGTGGAGGGGGTAGAATACTGGAGGCAGCAAAATGGCCTGATGCCAACAAATATATTTATGAATATATTTGGGTTTAAATCTACACTCTTACTATGTTTTTCTACTTGTCTCACCTATGGTTTTCCATTTTCTCTACTTTCTTGCTTTTATTTGGATTTATTATTTATTATTTAAATTTAATTAATATTAATTATTTAAATTTAAATATTTCTGCCTTGATTAATTTATTGGTTATATTTTTGGTAATTATTAGAATGGTAATTATTAGAATGCTCAAAAACTTCCATACACATCCTTTTTTTTTTTTTTTTTGGTGCTGGAGATTGAACTCAGGGGCACTTGACCACTGAGCCACATCCCCAGCCCTATTTTGTTTTTTATTTAGAGACAGGGTCTCACTGAGTTGCTTAGGACCTCGCTAAGTTACTGAGGCTGGCTTTGAACTCGCGATCCTCCTGCCTCAGCCTCCCAAGTGCTGGGACCACAGGCGTGCGCCACTTCATATACATCCTTGATACAACAAATACAAAATAAATTAGAACTTTCATTACTTACTGGAAAAAGGGAGGGTCCCAGGATACCCCGTATTTGCCCCTTTTCAACATACATGCTATTATGATCATAACATTTAATTTATGGATGTTTTAAATCTTACAAAGCAATATTATTATTTGAGATATTAACTATTAGCTTACCCACTTGTTTACCAATTCTTTTGATTTTATGTATTATTGCATCTTTAAGCTTCCTTCTGGGATCATTATCCTTCCATCTATACACATTTCCTTTGTTTTGAATCTACTGACAAATCTTCTTAGAGATATTTTTTTGTGTGTACAAAAATCTTGATTTCTTTGATAATTATTTGAAGGACATTTTAGCTGGGTATAAGATTTTTAGCATCACAATTATGTTTTCAGCACTTTTATGATCTGTTACATTATTGTCAAGCTTGTATTATCTCTGTTAGAAAGTGAGATGTGAGCTTGTTGTTCTTTCTCTAATTTTTATATTTATAATTTTAAAGAAGTCCTTCTTTTTGGTTAATCATTGGTTTTTCTGATGTATAAATAAGATTTTATTTTATATTTTTGTATTTATTTTACTTGAGATTTATAGTAAATGCTTCTTGGTTCTGTTTTTTCTCCTTTCTTTTTCTCCTATTTCTTTTTTTCCTAGATTTTTCTAGATCTGTTTGTGTTTTGGCAGTTTCAGAAAACGCTCTTAAATAATGTGCTACTCCATGCTCTCTCTCCTCTTCTTCTGTGACAACAGTTATATTACTTAAACCCTTGTTCCCATGCAATACATACTGATTTATCTTGTATGCTTCTATTTCATCCTTTTGTCTTTTATTGCCCCTTTCTGGATATTTTCTTTTGACCTATTTTCTGGGTCATCAATTAATATTTTAGTTGTGTTTAATCTATTCTTAAAATCATTCATTTATTTAAAACTTATATTTATTGTATTTTTTAGTTTTAAGTGTTTATTTCCTTCTTTTCAAAATATTTTCAAATAGATGGTTATAATTTTCCATCTTGGCTTTAACTTCCTTAAATAGGTTAGGGAAAGTTATTTTAAAGTCTGTGTCTAATATCTCTATTATCTGGGTCCTCTGTATGCATGGCTATTTTTGATTGAGTTCATTATTGTATATGAACAAATGTTAGAGAAAATTTGAATCTAGCGTAAACTTAACTTCCCCTAGAGATGATTTAATTTATACCTTACTGGAAGTTAGGATCCCTTAGAAATACAAGATCACCTAGTTATTGTTAGAGATGGAGGGTTCAAACGTGGCTTTTAGTACCTGTGAGGATTGGTTTATTTTCGACTCAAACTTACTTCTAGGATGAGGTTATATTCCTTTCATAGCCCAAAGCTCAGGATTGTTTTCAGTCCCTCCATCTATCCCTATGCTATACTCCTATGCTATATCCCTCAATTATTTTTCCTCACCCACAATACAGTCTGTCAAAAGGTCTATTCATTTTACACCTGTCGGACATCTCTAGGGTAGTTGGTTGAGCCCCTAGAGTCTGGGGAAACAGAGATGGAAATGTCAGGTTGACTTGTCTATGTTTTCTTTTTATCCCCTCAGTCTTGTCCTGTAATTCTTCCCTGTCTTGTAATATCTCCAGTGCCAGATAATTTTTATACATGACCCAGCTTTTATGGTTGTTCCCTGCGTGCAGATTTATCTAAGTTACCTGATGTGCCAGTACAAGCAGGTATTGCTGTCATGTTACTGTGTGATCCTGGAAAAATTATTTCCCATTTCTGGACCTCAGTTTCACATCCATATGATAAAGGGATTAGACTAGAGACCTCCCAAACTCATCTTTCATCCAGTGTTAGCCTATTCTTGATCTGTAGTCCAGATGCACTGGACATGTGGGTTAGATTGCTAGTTCTCACAGGGAAGGCCCAGTTCTTTTTATGCCTGCAAACTGTTCCACCTGACTAACGTAACTAGAAAGGCTTTGGAATGATGGTGCTGAACACACATGTTACTTGTGGGAGACTTTAAACGTGTACTATGAGGCTGGAATACAGCTATCTTGTAATAAATACCCTACTAACCATGCTGGTGTGAAATGTAGGCAGGAATGTTTCATTTTTCTCTTGACCCAGAAATAGGAAGGGTTCCCTTGGGCTATTTATCACAGTCAGAAGGGAGATAAATAAAGAACAGGAATGTTGTTAATTTACTCAGACTCCAAACTCAAAGTCCCTTTGATGGAGCAGGGGCACCAGGAGAGCCCTGAAGTAAGGTTTCTGGTGAGCCATCTGGAGGGTCTGCCACTCATCTCACTGTCCATGAGCGCGTGCACGTGCGCACATGCCATGCATACACACACACACACACACACACACACACTCCAAATGTGTGGCTAATGATGATCACATTATGGATGGACACATCTGGTGGAAAGAGTTTCCAATAGGAATTTCAAAGCACTATCACTTTCATTCAAAAGGACTAATTTATTTACATTTTGCCTCTGGTTCTTTGTTTTGGAGAGTGCTGAGAACTGTACATCACTGGTTTTTAATATACTTCTGTGGAGTGATGGAAATGGACACTTTTTGCAAAAAGCAGTAAGCATTCTATGAAGACAAGGGGCTGTCACTAAGGGGAAGGAAGACCCATGACCCTTATAGGAAAGGCTGAAATGGAGACTATGGTAGAAGCAGGTCATGAGGATGACTTTCTAATTTAGTCTCTAGGCTGGCAATGTTTCTGTGTGACTGCACTCCCAGGCTCTCTTCAGGGGAGATAATACCCTGCTGTGCTGTGGGGAAGGGACCAGCTTTTATGTTTGGTGGTCCTTTAGGGTCAGTCTTGTATTCCACTGGGCCTTGTCCTCACACTGGGTCTTGCCCTGGAAGCTCTGAACTAGACATCTGGCAATATGTTCATCTTGCCCGGCAAGGAAACCCAGGTCTTTGCTCCCAGGAGTCAGCAGGAGAATTCTACGTCCCTCCGGAGTGATGGTGTAGGACAATAACCTGTCGTGGGGTAGGTCAAGTGTTGTGGTCAGGGATTGGTCAAAACTCCAATGTGGTCACAAGGTAAAAGTCAGCAAGTTTAATTTTAATTTAAAATTAAAATTCCTGTAACTGCTATAACAAATTACCAACAGCAGGCTTTATTCTCTTATGACTTTGGAGGCTAGAAGTCTAAAATCAGTGTCCTTGGGCACAAATCAATATGTCATCAGGGTCATCACACTCCCTTGGGAGGGCATTCCCTGCCTCTCCCAGCTTCTGTGGCTGTGGGCATACCATGGCTAGTGGCCACATCACTCTGATTTCCATCTTTATGGTCAAACTGCCTCTTCCTCTTCTCTCTTTCTCTCTTCTACCTCTTTCTTCTAGGGATGCTTGCTGTAGTATTTGGGGTCCACAGAGGTAGTTCAAGATAATGGCCTTAGCTCAAGAGCCTTAATTTAATCACGCAAGTGAAGACCCTTTCTCCAAATAAGGTAACACTTACAGATTCCAGGGATGGGGGTATGGATGTCTTTGGAGGGCCACTTTTTAGCCTACCATAGGTGGTAAAGCAAGAAATAGGCAGAACAGGAGAGAGGCCCACACTGCACACCCATAACAAAGGCTACTGGAATTGGGGGACCTGTCCTAACGGAGCAGATGAAATTAGACAAAATGAGAAAGAAGACACTGAGGGTTGAGTGACCAAGAAAACTCTATAACTGCCTGCCCTATGGTAGACACTGAATGAAACATCAATGTTCACTGAGCACCCACCAGGGAGCCAAGTTCTCTTCCCAGGGCTGGAAAGAAAGTTGCATAGAGATTGCATTCATTTAATGACTGTAAGAATAAATGAATTCCTGGGCACAATCTTTGTCTAGCAGGGAGGGTCTTTGTTTCTTATTAGGTCCAGTATCAAGGCTATCAGGAAGGCTGACTGAGACCTGCAGCTGGGAGTCAGACAGCAGGCAGAGAGAGGAAGGCCTGTGCCTCAGTCTGCACAAAGACGGGGTCTGGTTTATTCAGTTGGGTGGTTCTTAGCCCTGGCTGCACTTTGCTCAGGTGGGGATTTTCAATGGGTGTCTGGCCTTACCCCAGAGATTCTGATTCTGTTGGTCAGGGTGGACCTGGACATCTGCATATTTCAAGATCTCCAGATGATTCTAGTGTGCAGCCAGAGCTGAGCATCAGGCTTAGGCTTTCTCTGGGTAAGAGCATTATGATTGGGAGTCTGGCTACAGAGAAAAGCTCTGTGAGTTACTTTAAGCTGTGAGATTGTCTCCATATTATGTAGCATCTTTGAATCTATGTCTGTAAAATGGGATCACAATCCTTACCTTGTACATCTCTGACAGGATTAGAATATATCTGACTATGATGGCTAGCAAATGGTGAATGCCAAATGGGAACCCTTGCAAGCCCTTACTGAGATAGGCATTATTGTGCCCATTTTGTAGAATCAGGAATTGAGGTTTAGACACATTGCTAAGTCACATTGTTAGTAAATGATTTGGTATAAGATTTAGTCCAGACCTCTTTTCATGCCTATTTCTAGCATGTTTTTTATTTTTAGTGGTATGGGTGGTGGAACCCAGGGCCTTGCACATGCTAGGCAAGTGCTCTACCACTGAGCTATATCTGAGCCTAAGTATTTTTGATAATGGGGTGTTCAGGTCCAGTTATCTCATTCTCTTTCTTTTGGCCTTTGTGACTGTGAAGGAGTTGATCTTCTGCTGATCTGTTAAGAACATTGGCTCCCCTTCAACACCTGGGCATGTAGAATGGAAGAAGAGCTCACCCCATTTTCCATCTTAGCTTCATCTCTTCCCCTGAGGTAAAGTAGGCAGAAGATTGCAATAGGCTAAATAGTCCACCACCACCAAGGATATCCATATCCCTGGGTCCTGGAGATGTTACCACATATGGCAAAGTCTTTGCAGATGATGGTTAAGGATGAGATCTTGGGATGAGATTACCTTGGGTTATCCAGGTGGGCCCTAAATGCCATCTCAAAAGTCCTTATATGAAAGAGATGAGGGAGAGATTTGACATACACACAGGAAAAGGCAATGTGACCACGAAAGCATAGACTGGAGTGACAAAGCTAATGCCAAGACAAGTTGACAGCCACCAAGAACTGGAAAATTCTCTTCTAGGCCCTGATGACGCCTAGATGTCAGTCCAGTGTGACTGGTTTTGAACTTTAGCCTGCAGAACCATGAGACAATATACTTCAGTTGTTTTAAGTCATCCAGTTTGTGGAAATTTGTTACAGCAGCAATAGAAACTAATACTGGAGGTCCTACCTAGATAATACCTTCTATGAGGTGATTCTTCGTCACCATAGCCTCATGGGGCTAAACTTGCTTCTCTTCTGATTGCCTATCCCTGACTCTTTCTGCAGGGAGAAGTCTAGAGGAGAGGACCTACCTATGGCCCTGGCCAGCAGGCAGAGTTTACTGCAATGTCACACTGCTGTCCACCTGAGCTGTGGCAGGGTGCAGACAAGAGTCCTCTCATGGACTCTTTGCTACTGCATGGGGTGAGCAGGGATGAACAGACTGACAGCAGCCTGAGTCACCTTTCCCTGCTGACATTAAGAATCGTCAACCAAGTTTCCTTCCATCTTCCCAGCTCCATTGCTCAGGGCAGAGGCTTTCTGGAACAATTTTACTCCATGCACTGGGAACAAAGGAGAAACCAAATGCCTTACTTGGGAGCAACCCATATGGAGGAGGCCAGGCAAGGCCCAGTGACAGGATAATTGCTTAAATATCTGCTTAAGGATAAAGGCAGAGTCTACCTCCAGCTGGAGTTCAGGTTCCCACAGGTCATGAAAACAAAGAGGGGAACGGAGAATTAAAGAGGAATAGAAATGGAAATGATTAGGAAAGATTGCCACTACTTGGGGAGGGGGAAGGGGAAGTTGGGACTTAACCCTTTTGAGATTGTGCAGGTGGGTTTGGGCTCACAGTCTTCCTGCTCAGAAAAGCTGGAGGCCTTGCAGAGCAGGTGAAATGCTCTGCTCTGGGGCGCGGCGGGGGGGAGGGGGGGGCTCTCCGAGACTTGAGAAGTGGGCATGGGACGTCTCCAGGGGGCTGGGCTCTGGGACAGTGTGAGCTGGTGCTGGTATGGAGCGATCATGGAGAGTGAGACTATAGACAGCAAGTGCGGGCTCCCTGTGTTACCAGGATACCCCTTTTCTCCTCTGCCTTGAGCCCTGTGCTCTGGCTGGCAATGCTTCCCAGCTCTGCCCACCAACATTCCCATGTTTCTGTGTTCCCACGTGCTTCTCCACCCACTCCCAGAGCATTCTGGGTCTTCTTTGCCAATCCTCAGGGTGCTGGCTAGAGTGAGATGAGTTATCATGACCTCCCTCCTCATCTTGAAGAAGCCTAAGTTCTCCACACTATAACATTCCTGGATTCAAGGACGTGTTTAATGGGCATGTTAGTCAAAGTTTTCCAGAGAAATAGAATCAAGTGGAAAGAAAGACAGAGGCAGGGACAGACAGGCAGGCAGACAGGGGAGAGGAGATTTTTAAGGAACTGGCTCACACAATTGTAGTGCCTAGAAAATCCACACTTTGGTAGCTGCAGACTGGAAACTGAGGTAGAATTTCAGTGTTGATGTCTTCAGGCAGAATTCTTTCCTCTTCAGGAAAACAGTCTGTGCTTTTAAGGCCTTCAACTGATTTGATGAGGCTGACCCATATTATGGATGGCAATCCACTTTGCTCTAAAGTTACTAATTTAAATATTTAGCTCATCTGAAAAATACTTTCAAAGCAACATCTAGACTAGTGTCTGACCATAGCTTAGCCAAGTTGACACACAGAATTCATCCTACAGTAGTGTACATGTTTATTTTCATTGATTGAGTCATTCATTCACCCAGTTCCTCCAAAAGAGAGAGTGTGTACCACCTTGATAGATGCCTTGAGGGTGGAGCTTCATGGCATTTGCTTTGAGTCTGCCTTCCAGTAGACTACGAGCTCATTGAGTCACCCATAGTGTGGCTTCCTTGCACATAGTAGGCACCCAATATTTGTTGGCTGCCTGCCCAGCTATTTGACATAGTGATAAACTACTTGGATTTGGGTGTTCCTTTGACTATTAGTTTCCTCCCTTTGGGGGTGTCACAAGCCTTCCTCCACTTCCTTTTGCCCCCTTGTGCAGATGCACACTCCTTTCCTTCTCTTCATCTCCCTGTCCTTCTGGCTCCTCATTACCCACCCCTTTTATTTGGCTAATGCTCTGTGCCTAATCACATTAGCCAGCACTGGCAGTGTAGAGATGCTTGCAATCCAACCCAGGTCTGATTATGAGCTTCAGCAGCCCGAGGCTACTTTAAGAATGTGTTGATTGGTAGGGGGTGGGGATCCCCCAGAGGGGGCCAGTGTTGTTGGCTGGTGGAGCCGCCCACATGTGTATCTGGGCACCGCTGGGCCAGTTGGTTTTTGGTTCTCTCCTTGATCAGGCTCCTGGTGGAGTATTTATCCTGGCTGGGCGTCTAAGCCCTTCCTGATTGTATTAAGCCTCATGAAAGTGAGGCCCCAAACAATCCGGCTAGTGTGGCTAGCGCAGTAACCACAGCAGAGTGTGGCCTGTGTTTCTTGTCATTCTCTGTTCGAGCTCATTTCAACTTTCTCCCAAGTCTGGGAGCATAAAGAAACTGCCACGTGTTTCTCTGCTTTGCAAGCATGACCTCATTTCCCTTGTCCAGGATATTAATTCAGAAATATTTATTAAGTGATTTCAGGATTGGGGGAGATTTTGAAACCCTTCAGTTCAAATTCCATGAGTGGTGCATGGGTTTAAAGGAAATTAGCTCCTTCTCTCTCCCCTTCCCGCCATTTTCTCAGAAGCACTCTGTATTTTTCTTTAGAATACATTGCTTTCTTAATTATTTACATCGTTCACTTGATGTCTGTCTTCTCTACAGATTGGAATAATCTCCATCTGGTAGGAGCCCACGTGCCTTCTTCACTGCTGTGTCCTTCGCAGGTAGGCACAACAAGTTCTTGTCCATCTACTGATTACATTCTGGTGGGCAAAGGTATGGAATTCTATCTGGAAGGTGTAATCATGTTTCTGGAAATTTTCATATCTCAAGGAAGACTATTCATGCTGTTACATGACTGAGAACTGGATTCTTGGGGCCCAAACCAAGAGTCCCTGCTGCTTAGCTTTTTGAGGTGACTTAAGATGGTCCCTTCTAGTCTTCCTTAAGAAAATCTAAGACAAATTCACCTGAGCGCCCATCCCAAGGTGTGAGCTGAGTTGGGCAATGAGAAGGTGTGTCTCCACGGGAGTACATGCACCAGCACCTCCCTGAGCTCGGGAGCTCTGGGAATCCTACTTCCTGGGCTCACAGTCTGGTTCTACCAGGGTCTAGATATCCCATAGGGATGTCATATGCACAATATTTGCCAGGTTTTGGCCTTATCCTGGTCATCTCTAGCAGGGTATGATAATATTCCTCATCTGATAGACTTGTTTGAGATTAAGTACTGCCGAGTTCAGTGTAAAGGCAATAAATATTAGTCAGAATTATTATTTCCATCAACATGTAATACTAATGTTATCTTTCCATGTTTGGTTAATTGAGAGAGAGAGAGAGAGGGAGAGAAAGAGAGAGAGAGAGAGAGAGAGAGAGAGAGAGAGAGAGAGAAAGAGAAATTAATTTTGTAAGAGGAGGGAAAACTGAAAAGCACGTGATTTCATAGAAATGGATCCGGCCCTGATGTGAGTGGAATGAGACTGGTAACCCAGGATGCGGCACGTTGTGGGCAAGAGACAATGGGGGCAGTATGGAGAAGACAGGGGTACTGTCAATGCGTGTGTTAGCAAGGCGTTAGGATGACAGAATTAAAATGTGGATGATGCGGTCAGCCACTGGCTGGGATCACCGAATGGAATTGACTCATTTGGCATCTGCGTGCTTCCAACCGTTTGCCTGGCATCTGCACAACTGGTCATTTCCATCCAAAAGTTCAGTCCAACCAACATCAGAGAGGGCTGGTGGTGGCTTCCCTGTGTGAGGCCCAAACTCCAAATCCTCATCTGGCCTGGCCAGCTCTTGGGACTGGGCAGTTCTGATAGCAGCATTTGCCAATCCCACTGTGACAGTTATCAGGGTCAAAAACTGCATTGCTCTGAAATTACGAGCTGCCCTCAAAACATTTCTGATTTAAGAATATGCTTTCTAGTGAGAGAGCTGATCAGAAAGTGTATTTTCTTGCCACTCCGAGCAAACACAAATGATTTGCCTTGGAGCTGCTGTTGTCCCCACCAGGATTCATTCCATAGAGTGGGACTGAAATATCCTGCTAGAAGTCAAAACCAAGCTGGCTCACTCCTTCCAAGTCTTCCCTCAACTTGGCCCATGGCAGAGTTTCTGGGCAAACTGGAATTGGTCTTTTTATTTTTAATTCCTTTAAAATGAAGGATTCTGTTCTAATTGACTAAGTGTATAGTATTCATTATATTAAAAAGTAATGTATTTCAGATATTACTGTAAAGCCTTTTTCTGTTTCAAAGAACTTTTCATGTCAATTGGGTCATTTGATCTTTTCAGCCACCCTGTGAGGTATGTCGGGAGGATAAGTAGATTATTAATTTCGTTTTGCACGTGGAGGCTCAAGGAGAGGAAGTGATTACTTATCTAAAGTCATACAATGGCAAACAGGCAACAGTAATAGCGGATACTTAGCAGTTACCATGTACCAGGCACTATTGAAATGATTCAGTTAATCTTCACAATGACCCAGGGAAGAAGGCATTATTATCCCCACTGCACAGGGGGAAAAGCCCAGACACAGAAGGATGACATAAATTGCCCAGGAGTATAGCTGGTCAGTGGTGGAGCTGAGAGAACCCAGGGGTCTATCTCCAGAGTCTAGGAAGCAGTGGCCTTGAGATGCCGGAGCACGCAGCACACCACTCTCAGGCAACTGGTGTTCCACATGCTGCCTCCCTTCCTGGGATGTCCTGATCTTAGATGGACAAAGGATTTTCTGAGATGTGATAAGAGCAGAGATTTAGAAGAAAATATGTTTGTCTATTTTAAAGCTTGATCATTAGCTGGAGAAGAAAATAGGAACCACCTTCAAAATGAGAATGGAATGAAACATGGGTATGAATGAGGAAGGGACCCTGGAGAGGGTTGTCCCACTTCTTTGGTGGTGGCCACAACTCCTGTTGGCTTTCTGCTCTGTGACAGGGTTTTTGTTTTTGAGGTAGAAGGAGGCACACTAAGACCCAAGTCTCCCTGGGAGAGGGGGCAGTGCTAGTTGCACTTTCTTCTGTGTGACCCTCAGAGAACTGTTGGCAGCTACTGGATTGGAGACCCAGTGGGGGAAGGGGTTTGAGTCCAGGGGTGAGCCTGTTTTTCTGGTGACCTCCTGGCTCCTGGTTTGTGGGATGTAGAAATCAAGAGAAAACCTGTTACATCTAAAGAAAGATAGGTGAAAGACTTGACTTTGTAAAATCAGGGGTCAAGAAGGCAGTTTGGGGGTTCCTCTGAGAAAAGGAGAATGCGCTGAGAAGGAGGTAGCTGCCTTTGGGTTCTGCGGCCCACAACATTTTTTGTTGCTGTTGATTAAAATAATTCAGTGTATACTAAGGAGGAAAATTATCATTTCCTCAGTAGCAGAATTCGTCCTTGGAGGAGGCTGCTTTTGGTTGGATGGGAATGGGTTGGGGAACTGAATGGGAATTTTCAGGGCTCTGAAATGCCCAACAGTGTGTTTCTTGCCTGACTTTGCCTGCAGGTGGGATAACTGACTCAGAGTTCCATGGGGGCTTCCCCTGGGCTTCCGGTATGGTGTTTAATTTGCTTCCTGCCCAGAGTTATTATGTAATCATATTATGTTGTCAAATCTTGGATAGTGGGAGAGAGTAAGGCAAGAGAGAGAGGCCCAAATTCCCTGGGCACTTCTACTTAACATGATTTTTATGACCTTTGGCGTAAGTATTAACCCGAGGAGACTGACTTTGTCATGACAAGCACGTGTGCGTGGGGTGGGCGGGGTCAGACGGGTGACATTAGACATTTATTATAATCCACATGGTGCCAAAGCAATTGAATAATGAAGTGTTTGCCCAACTCATTTATTTGACATCTTTAGACAAAAAGTTGTGTTGCCAAAGAAGATTTTACTGTTGAAAACTCAGAACTGATCGTTGTATGGCCGTGGCGTGTCCTAAGTATTTGTGTGTCTGTAAATATAAGGAAGAGGTTTGTGCTTGTGTGTTCGCCACTGGAGTGTAATAATTAACACTGCCCTTCACACAGACTGTTATATTTGTTTAATTTTTGTTGATCTAAGAAGTTATACAATTAATAGAGCAAAAACATAATTTAGGAAAACAAGAAAAAAATCTCCAGCAGTCCCACCGTTCTGATATCAGAACTTTTCCCATACTTGAGTTTTTCCATTTTGCCATGGACTGATGTCCCTTTCCCTAGTTAGAATCCTAGCTATGCAGACTTCCAATGTAGGCACCAAACAACTTCCAGCAACAATCCCTGGGTGGACCAGCAAGGTGGAGCATCACGGGCAGTGGTATGATGTCCTTACTCTCTAGGTGGGACAGCAGAAGTCCAGAGAGGTGGAGCGACAGAGATTAGGGGCCGTGGACTGGGGCTCTCCCCATGTAGTGCTGCTCTGACCACTCAGTACCGGGTCTATCTAGAATTTAGTCCTGACACCCACCACACCACCCCACACTCTCCCACTGAGTTTTTAATATGTATACGTATCCATGCGCATGTATCTTCGTGTGTGTGCTTATGGATATAATTTTTTATTTACAAACATATATTCCTAATGTGTGGAGAATCTTAATTGCAGCAAAGTCCAGTTTCATCAACAATTGTACAAATCAAAAATAATAGAAAAAAGTAGCCCTGGGACAGTGGAATTTGACACTTCTCACATAACATTTTTCTTTCTAAGTCTCCTCAAAAAGCCTTTCCTAAGGTTTGACACAGCAGACTGTTAGGTTATTTATGACGAAATGTCCCTGCCTGGCAATGTGGAAACCTTAGCGGCACAGGGAGGTGAAGCCCAGAGGAGGCAAAGACCAGGGTGAGGCCATTCCTAGTGAGCTCATTACAGTGGACAATTGTCTTTCTCACGAACAAAACTGAAGTTGATTATTCTATTAAAGGGAAACTCTGGTTTTGTTTATTTATTTTTTTTTACCCTAAGTGGTAATAAAAATTGATTCCCCTTGGGGAGGGGGATCTGTTTCTCCCCCCAGATTATTAACATCAGCCTTTAGCAGAGGTCTATGGAAATGCCTACCACCTTGAAAATATTTTCATCCATCTAGATTAACACCTTCTCTTTTTTCGGTGTACTTTGGCATACTTCAACAAATGAGTAACTGCAGAGAATGAAAGAGAAGGACAATCTCTAAGCAGATTCACTTGGAAGATACATTTGTCGATATTTTGCGGGAGAGGATTTTTTTCCCCAAGATTGCAAATAGATTTTGGTAGTTAAAAATTTATGCCAAAGGCAAATTCTTTTTTCTAATTTCAAATGAACCCCTTAAAAGTATACTGCTAACTATAATAGAAAATGCCCTTTCAAGCTGGGTGTGGTGGTGCATGCCTTATTATCCCAGCAACTTGGAAGGCTGACGCAGGAGGTTCACACATTTGAGGCCAGCCTCAGAAACTCAATGAGACCCTGTCTCAAAATTTTTAAAAAAGGTTGGGGATGTAGCTCAATAGTACAGCATCTCTGGGTTTGATCACAAGTATTAAAATTAAAAAAATGCCCTTTTAGATTTTCCAGTTCAGAATGAATACTGTGTCTCTGGTACACTGGCACATTCTGTCATAAAAATAGGTGCTTAATAAGTATTTCTTTAGTGAGAAGATCTTCTTCATTTGATTTCTTTACTTTCTGGACTGTTTCTCCCTCTTGATACTCTCCAGAAATAGGCCTTCCATGCAATTTGTATCTGTCAGAGGGAAGGGGTTATAGTGTAGTAACAACTACTCCCAACAGCCCTGACTT
Organism: Glaucomys volans; assembly: GCA_020662805.1. Lineage (NCBI taxonomy): Eukaryota > Metazoa > Chordata > Mammalia > Rodentia > Sciuridae > Glaucomys > Glaucomys volans. Next base: position 454,227 of record JAJEJO010002735.1, read on the forward strand.
CATGTTCATGTTTGCATATACATCACAGATCAGCAGGGAGACTGCTCGGCACAGTCACTGGAGGGTTGAAGCAGATGGAGTCTCAGTTTCATCCTGTCCTTCGGAATTGTGGCTTTGAGGGGAAGCGATATAACCTATTGTGTTGGCTTTTGAATCTTCCGTGCTGAACACGCACTTATCATCTGCTGCCTTGACCAAGGTAAGACACCTGCCCACACCTAAGTTCAGTTGTACTATGGCATCTAGAAGGAGGAAAAGCAGAATAAACAGGAACAGCCCTGATTACTACAACATGGTTATAGGGTAACAATGGCAATTCTGTTGGACTCGTTTTCTGAAGAATTTAAAGTGATTTTAGTGTGTATAACAATTGCACACTAAAGACAGACAGGAAGGTTTCTGGTCCTACTGTTCCTAAAAGATGTAAAAGGGCATAGGGAGAATTAGTGGCCTTCTGAAGCTCATGGGATGTGTTAGCATAAATTCTGACACTCAGGACCCCAGGTTCCCAATGTCCACCTTCACAACCCATTCTGAGGCTTTGGCATACTTCAACAAATGAGTTTAAATAAAGGAATAACCTTTTTTAAAAATTTATTTTTTATTTAAGCATCTTGAATACAAGTCTTCATGGGATGACTAGCTAGAGTTTGCAGCTTACATAGACTTTGGAATGATCTTTCTTAGAGTAATTCTAGGAGGCTGGATTGTACTGGATAAAAATAAGAAAATAAAGTATGCATTAAAGTCAGGAAGATCTGTATTTGAATTCTAGTGTTCTCTCTCCCCATGTGTGGCTTCTTAGAAGTCACTTCATCTCTCTGAGATTCAGTGTTCGGGATGGTACTTCCTCCTTGCAAGCTGTGGTGATGGATGGAAAAGGAAAAGGTCATGAAGTATGTTGCAGTTTTGATCAACAACCAACACCCAGTTTTTCAGTTTTGTGTTTTTTGAGCACTAGAACAGGCCTAGGAATATCAGGGTACTGCTACCAAGTGAGGCTGATACTGTTTCATGAAAAACTACTTGATTTTTTTTTGTTGTTGTTGCAAGCTACTCCATTTATTTTGCTAAAATATCATAAACATTAAATTCCACTGTGCTCTGTTAAGTTCCACCATGCATTCCAACATACATCCATAATACATTTCAGGCTTTTTTTTGTTCTCCTTAGACTGATTTCAGGGAAACTCAGTGGTTATGACTTGGGCAAGTAGATACCAAGAAATTAGTCAGGTCAAACAGCAGCTTTCAGAAATGGCTTCCAGAAAACCTTTGGATACTGTGCCAAGGAGCCTGTGTTAGCTTGTCATTGCTGTGACCAACATACATGACAAGAACAACTCAGAGAAGGAGTTTCAGAGGCTCATGGTTTCAGAGGATTCAGTACATGGTTGGCCAGTTTTATTGCCTTGGATCTGAGGTGGGGCAGAACATCCTGGTGGAATAGCATGGTGGAGGAGTGCTGCTCAGCTCATGGCAGCTGGGAAGGAGAGAGGGAAAGGGGGAAAGGTAGAGAGGGAGAGAGAAAGAGAGGGAGGGAGAGGGAGAGAGAAAGGTAAACCTTTCCAGGGCATGTTCCCAAGGACCTACTTCCTTGAACTAGGTCCTGCCTCCCAGTATTCAGTTATTGGTCCAACACATGGATTAATCCATTGATGAGGTCAGAGCCCTTAGGATCCAACCATCGCCTCGAAGTCCCACCTCTGTACACATGAGACTTTGGAGGGCGTTCCAGATCAAAACCATCAAACAGCCCATCTCTCTGTTACTTGTGGGGAAACTTGTCACAAAGAGGAGTCTCAGCCCTGAGCTGACTGCCTTGTTCAAAAGCATAACTTTGCTCTAGGTGGAAGATGGTCTGGCCTTGGTCTCCTCACTTCATAGGACGCCAGCCTTGGCCAGCTTCATCCGTGGTAGATCCCATGTTTCAAAGACATTACTGGATGCCTTGAAGTTCTGACTTCACTCAGTCTCTTCACCCCACTTTCGAGGTGAGTGACAATTGAGATTTCTTGGACGTAAAGCCAAGGGTTTGTGGAAAAGAAATCAAAACATCATTTGGTTCAACAGTTGCCTTAATAAACAGCTACTGACTAGGAGTCCACTACTTGTTTTGAATAACATAAGCCAACTAGAGAAAATCCAAACAGGTTTATGAGTGTAGATACTATCTCAGTTTTTTTAAGGTCCACAAATAAAATCCGATCTTTAAAAATGTGAACCTATTTATAAACAGACATATATGTTTGGTCAAAAATCTGAAATGTACTAATTTTGCAACTCAAATTCCAAATTAGTTAAAACCACATTTCTTAGAATTTATTTTAAATAAATGCCTCTTTCCTGAACTCTGACTGGCCCAGTGTCCTTCCCTTGCTCTTCTTGCACTGCTGAAATGGACTTCTGTATTAGCAAAATCAGATTGAAACTGGGAAGGTCAAGGATGCTTTCCTTTCAGTGGCTTGAATAAAAGATAACATATTTGCTCAATACCCCTCCCCCCTTTTTTGGTAATATATGAAAGAGAAAAGAAAACCAAAACTTTCCAAACACATAACTTTATGGCTGGAGACAATTTGGCTGCTGGAATAAGCAGGCTACTCCCTCCCTTCCCATTCCATCACATACTCCGTCCTGGGAAGCCCGCGGCTGCCCGCAATAGTTCTCGGTTGGCAGTAGGGAAGTCTGCCAATGTCCTATCAGGCTTGTTTCTTAAGCAAAGTTGTATAAGTTAACAGGTTTTATTGTTGGGGGTAATCTAGGCTGTTCTTACAGGAGGAAGGGACCAGGCCCCCAGAGTGTTTGCCAGCAACAGCCCTTGGCTTTACTCATTCCCTCTCCTCATTAATTTGTGTGAGCTCAGCTCGGATAACAAACGGTGGGGCAGGGGGATCCTATTCAGCCAGGCCTGGCCCCTGTATGGCCTGTGAGCTAATTGCTCTAATTGAGTGGGAGGGACTGCTTTCCTCTGGATTCCAGTCCCTTCCTGGCCTTGTTTGGAGAGGAATGAATGGAGGCCCACTTCAGCTCCCGCTGGCAACCCAACCGGCCGGCCCTGGGATCCACTAGGTGGGATCCACATCTTGGACAACTCTTTCAACATCGGCTCTGGTCCTTCTTTGTGTGACAGTGAAGTATTCCTTCCTTGCTCACTCAGGGCTTTGCTTGCTTGCTTTCTCTTGCCTTTTGGGTTGAGAAATGCTGTGCTATAATTTATATCTGAGAGATGGCATTAGAAATGTGTTAGCGTGCTGCTCCAGATGGACAGATCATTTACAACTAGCACAATATATTATCAATGCACTCACTGCTCTTTAGGACCTGCTATACAATAGATATGTAACGAAGCATATGAAACATGGATTTCATTTCCACACCCTGAAAGGGGAATCTGATTTGGGGAAAGAAAAGCCACCCCAGGTGAGGGGCAAAGAGTGGGGGTTTGGGGGGACAGGGAAAGGGTCTGTCTCTTTAAGACTGACTAGTAGGAAAAGCAAAAGTCATCAACTCTGAAAGTAACAAATGAGAGCCCAGAGCTGTGGAGCTAATGTGCAAACTTGTTTCTGTCCTCTATGGCGCCATCATTTATTCAGGAGGTAGAAGCAGAAGACGGGGACTTGCATTTGCTTGATACTCAATTATACATTAGTGTACATCACTTGGCAATCTGTTCATATCAATTTAATTGGATTTTAATATTGCCTCTGATCTTGTTGTCCAATTAACAGTACTGGCTGGCAATAAAGCAGAACCACACACTATGTAACACCTTTGATCCCTGCCATATGGAGCTCTTCCATTGATTACCACATTTTCAAAAAATTTCACTCTCTCAATATGGGCTGTGATAAATGGGAGAAAAAGCACATCCCTGATGTGATAAAAATTTCACTTCAACTCGCAACTTCATTTATTTTGTTGACATTCGGCTCTGATTAAGAACAATAAAAAAATCATGCCCTGAATATCATATGCAAATACAACCCTGGGCATGAATCTAATCATGCCATGGGAGCATTACCATGACTAGCCTGGCATCGGCTCAATTTTTTTTAAAGTGACAGCATACACTTCTGGGCTGGCTGTGCAAAGTAGTCGCCACCGCTCTGTCATTTAATAAACATCTGATGTTTCGGTTCCCACCAAGGCATAGAGAAAGCATTTGAATTTCTGCCTGTTATTAGGAGGCCCTGGTGTTCAGGTGGTGTCCGTCATTGACCCTCCCTTGATCCCTATCCCCCTGCCCCATGCTCAGGGAGAGTCAGACAGCTGGGAGCCAGAACAGGGTGAAGTTTCTGTGTGAACCCTGGGTTTCCTCCTCCTCTTGGGGCGGTCCCTTCGAATGGGTGGGGGGTGGAGTTTGGGTTTGGAAGGGGCTACAATGCCAAGGACGGGACCTGCCTGCTCTAGGAAGCTTATGAATGTGTGTGTGCTCCCAGCTTCCTGTTTGCCTCTTGGAGTTATGCAAGCAATTATGGCTTAATGCCCTGGAGACACTCCCAAATGACAGGATTAACCCCCAAGGGAAACAGGCTTCTGTTGTGAAGGATTACATCAATGTTCTAAAAAGCCCTTCCACAACTCAGAGGAATCGCTGATCCTTTTCATGCCTCAACACGAAGGTTGCCAGTGGCCAGAGCTGGGAAATGCTGGAGAGAGGCCCCTTTTGGGATCCCACAGGCTCTACGTGCACCCTTTCCAGCTCTCTGGAGCAGACTGCCCCCGCCCCACCAGCCAGCTCTGTGGCTCTGTTTCTGGGTTCCACCCAGGTAGTGCTGAAGAGTTGGACTCCTGGCTTTGGGAGCAGGGCCTTCTGCCCCAGCACTCTCATGGTGACTTGGGAGGCAGTGTTTGACAGCGGGGTCCCTGTGTGTGGCAGCCAGGGCTCACCTGGAATCCCAATAACTTTGGAATGTGGGAGGAGGGCTAAGGCTGTCGGTTACACATGGCATAAATTATTTCTTGACCATTAGCGGTGTTTCTGCCTCATAACTGTTCTTCAGGCATATTAAATCAGCGAGAAGGAAGAGCATGCTAGGACATCTGGGGCTGCCAGATAATTCAGTTAATTTCTATTCCCTTGAACCTGGAGGTGTTAATTTGGAAGCACAACAGAAGAGTCTGAAGAATGCTAATACGTCATTTGAATGATTAATGCAATCAGGGGGATTGGGGGGACCTCTGTTTACTCTTTAATTTTGACATGGCACAGCAAGGAAGAGAGTGGCTAATTTTCTAAAGTTAAGGACAAGTTGGTTTCATTTCAGTCACGTGGCTTTGACTGGGGTTTGGGGAGCTGGGTGACTCAGAAGGGCTGTATTGGGCAATGGGGGCCAGTTTTGCTCCTGTAATGGCCACAGCCAGGAAAACAAATGAAATTGTTTGTGATCTGAGGAGCCCCGTCCTCCAGGGTGAGGAAGCTCTCAGAAGCTGCTGGGAATGGCAAACAGGAGAAAAAAGGAAGAAAGAAAGGCAAAGAAAGAGCTTGGAAAAACATCGCTGAAAATAGGTGATAGCCTTGTAACGTTCGTGTATTTTTATCTGACATTTCCAAATTGAGTGGCTTTCGTTAAAAGAAGGAAAGAATTTCCAAATTTATTTAAATGGAACCTTATTAGGGAAAGCTGAGGACTGAGCAACTATTTAAAAATATATTCTGAGGAGAGACGCAGAGGAAGGCATTTAATTCTTAGCAGACTGTGGGCATTTTAAAGAAGTCTTGAGTCTATTTATTGCACTGCCTCTAATCAGAGGCGGCTATGACTGCGATAACAGGAAATTTCAAAGGGCACTCCCCCCCCCCAGCCAGCCCCTGTAGTATCTCTTTTTTAAAACAAAGAAGGTATTGTGAGAGTGAAAGGGATTTGGCCCCAAGCACTAAACAAATTCTAGAGAGCAGAAAAAACCCTGTAATTATGTTAATAGTAAATTAATGTTTTTGCAATTTACCCATATCACCTCAGAATAGGTGTTGTTCAAAAGTACCTACTGGAAATATTCGGCAGACATGCTGGAGAAGGGATGAAGTCAAAATGTTTAGTTCCCCATATAAAGCCTCCTGTTTAATCTACAAATGGAGCATTCCAGTGCCAGAAATACATGTTTTTCTGAGGTGTCACCCAGACAGGGCTTATAGAGGCTGGGAGGAGGGGCCATGTTTCCTGAGTTGCCTGAGCTTTGGGGTTTCCTTGTCTGTAAAAGATAGGGCTGTGCTCTCTGGGGGTCTCATGTCCACCCACCTCTGAATTCTTTGACTCTGTGATTAGCCCAGAGTTTTGGGGTCCGTCACACATTGGCTTTCATCTGGGATGACCCACGTGGTCTCAGTTCAGAGACAGTCCTGAATGCAACAGACCTTAATTTTAATTTTCGTGGAAAGCTTTCTTAGGATACATGAAGTTCTTTGCCCCAACCCAGTGCACAGATTAAGTAAACATTTACCAAGGAATTATATACATTCATCCTTCCGTATCTTCAGGTTCTGTATCCGCAGTTTCAGCTGACCTCCGATGAAAATACGTGGGTGGAAGAAAGCCAGTTGGGTTTGTACTGAGCATGACCAGACATTTTATTTTCTTGCCATTATTTCCCAAACAATGCAGTGTAACCACCATTTACATGTCATTTATATCGTATTAAGTATCCTGTGGAATCTAGAGAGGACTTAAAGTATATAGGAGCATGCATGTTGATTATATGCAAATATTACACTATTTTATATAAGAGACCTGAGCATCTAGGTGGAGGTGGAGTTGATACTGAGGAACAACTATGACAGGAGCTGCACCAGGTCCTTTCTTGAACACAAGATTTTTCTCAATTAATTTTGAAACAATCCTGAGCGTAGGAGTTATCCATATTTTTTCAATGAAAAAGTGGATGCTGAAGAAGTAGCTTGCCTAGGCCTGAGCTGGGACAGCCATGTTTTCTGACCAGACTTCCGTCTTTTTTAAGCATGTCCGAGTAGTCTCAGGCACAGCTATAAAGTGGACAGGTATTGTTGGTACTGCATGCTCCCTCTGTTCATTTTGCCTCCTTCATTGATGTTTCCTCTTGTCTTCAAGCACCCAGTAATTTTTGTTTCTTCATGCTTGTATGCTTTCCTCAAAACCTATTCTCAAAAGAAGTTCTTCTGTCAGTCATATATTCTTCGATATGAATTTAAACCCAGTCAGAAACTGCTAGTTCTTTTTTATATGACTTTTCTTGATTAATTCTCAAAGGATCCCAGTATTTAAAATTTTATAGCTAATAATGGAATAAATATTTGACCTGCCTTTTAAAGTGGCAGAGGCATTAATGAGTAGGAGCAATTAGGGCAGATTTGCCTTAATATTTCAAGTAAAGTAAATGTTGGCTTTTTCTGCCATATGCCCGTAGAAGCACTGTATAAACCAGCATCTCTGAAAAACCTTATTATAAATAATGAAAATTGTTATACATAAAGCACTGAAGTAGGAGTGAGGAAACCTGGGTTTCAACCCCATGTCACTAAAATGTGTGTTTTTTGGGTATCAGGATTGGAAAACAAAGGGTTTGGGTCATAGTGTTACTCTCTCTACCTCCTCATCCATAATAGATATCATCCGTTACTTTTGGGGCTGTATCTGATAAGCCTGGGTGCTGTTTTGGTGTCTTTTCTGTTGGCTCTCCAAGCAGCCATTATTTATCATTTGTAGTTTGGTACTCAGTATGAAATCAATTGTCATCCAAGGGCTAGATGGTGTCCAACATTTCTTCTAGTTATACATCCCTGATATCCAGGTTCCCAAGCCTGTCTGTACAAAAGTATGGAAGTGTCATAAATATATCCCTTTAGTCAGATTTTCTAGGAGTAAAGCTTGGGAATCTGTCTGATTATAAAGCTCCTCTGGTGATTATAATGTAGCCAAAATATGGACTAGCATTTGGGCACTGTCACTTTAGATTATGTGATTTGGAGTTTTGCTTGTTTTAATAATGAGAATTTTTAAGCTGAAATCATTGCCATTTCTATAGTAGCTACATGAATTTGACTTTTAATTGGCTTCAAATTTGAGGTGACTTTCCACTTTTTCTTTTTTCTGTTTCTCCATCAAGCTCTTGAAGAGTACTATGGAATATTGCTGAACACTGAGTGCATAGAGCCCTGTTCTGACTGGGTTCAAATATTGCCACAGGAGCTTATTGGTTAAGTGGCCTTGGGCAAGTCATTTAATATAGATTAATAATTTAACCTTATCTTCTATAAAACCAAGTTCAGAATATCTACCTTGGCAGAGTTGTTGAGGCTCCAAGAATCTATTATTTTGATTTTATATAGAACAGGTAATGAACACCTGTGATGAACCAGGTATCATAAAATCAAATGATGAGGCAAGATGAATATATAGAATTATGGTTTTGAAAGTCATCTAAACCGGTGGTTTATTTTTCTTGCCATGATCCTCACATTAGTTAGGTACATGTGTTTATACAGACAATGAAACAACAATTTTGCAAAACAATATTTATCCTTACTACATGCAATGCACTTTGAAATTTTCCATTCCATTCCATTCCATTCCATTCCATTCCATTCCATTCCATT
>JAJEJO010002735.1:462808-474850 GCA_020662805.1 Glaucomys volans
TTCCATTCCATTCCATTCCATTCCATTCCATTCCATTCCATTCCATTCCATTCCATTCTATTATGACCTCTATCTTAATGTCATGGGCCATTAAACACATTATTACCTGGCTAGACACCTCTCCATTTCCTCTACCATCAACATGACCATTCAGTCTCTGCCTGTATACCTCCAGCAATATAGAACTCTTTGAAGCCAAGACAAATATCTCTCAACTTGCTCTAATATTAATTGAGGCTCACTTATTAGCAAAGTTATAAAGTACCTTTATATTGCACTTTTATCCAAAGGTCTGGAAACCCATTTGTTGGGAATGCTGATTTGGTTTTCCCAGTTCCCTTTTGCAAGTCCTTGGCTCTCCTGGACCTACTCTGGCACCATTTTCTGTTATAGACCATGAAGTCTTCATTCCTATCAAAACTCAGCTGTCCTGTGACCCAGTGTTGATAAGCTAATTGCCACTGAGAGGTTCTTGGCTGATGGTGACAGAGGTTGCCTTATATTTTAGGAGTAGCCTCTTCAGAGACAAAAGCAAGGAAACTTTTTGTTAGATGAAGTTAGTAAAGAAAGAATTTTGATCATGACAGAGCTCTGTTTAAAATGAGGAACTAACTTCAATAGTTCAGAACTAGGGAACTAGGACTAAGAGCTGAGACTGAGTATGTGGCTGCATGTTGGAGTCCGATTGGACTTGAGGAGTGTCCTGTCACAGTTTCAATGAACATACCAAAGTGTAAGTGGTACTTTCATGAGGCATTTTCCAGCTGGAGTGTAGGTGACAGGACAGTTCACCTATGCATTATAAAGCATGAGGCATGATTAAGAATTAATTCCGTTATACATGATATATCAAAGTGCATTCTACTGTCATGTATAACTAATTAAAACAAATTAAACAATTTTTAAAAAAGAATTAAGTCCTTGAGCTGGGTGTGGTGATACTCATTTGTCATCCTCACACTCAGGAGGCTGAGGCAGGAGGATTGCATGTTCAAAGTAGCCCTCAGCAACTTAGTGAGGCCCTAAGCCATTTAGCAAGACTCTGTCTCAAAATGAAAAATGAAAAGGGATTGGGGATGGGGCCCAGTGGTTAAGCACCCCTGGGTTCAGTCCCTGGTAAAAAAAAAAAAAAAAAGAATTATGTCCTTGGATCCTTGAAGGAGGACTGCATTAAGAACAACCATGTAGTTTATGTTTGAGGCAATGACAACATACTTATGTCCGTTGTACAGGGAAAGCACCATGTCTGAAACTCAGAATTGTGTCAAGCGAACAGCAGCAGGGTTGCATTTCTTCATATTGGTTAAGTTGATGATTAATTGAATTAGTTATGTTTTCATTTTAAACTCTGATCCAAAAGAATGTCTCAGTTTTAAAATGAGATATAAACTTGCTGATTTCATTTGGGTGCTCTTCTTAAACCATTAGAAGCTTTATGATTGATACCCCGGTCCTGAGGGTCAGATGTTTGTAAGATTTTTAACTCTGCAGTGATACTGCACTATCGGAGGATAAATGGAGATGGAAAAGGAAAACACACACACACACACACACACACACAAATATATATATATATATATATATATATATATATATATATATATTCATATAAAGTGCAAAAGGGAAACGGAAGAAAGTGAGAAAATGGAGAGGAACAGCCATGAGAGACAAGGAACCTGAAGATTAACTAGGCTAGTCTCCAAAAAATGTGTAGACATTAGCCACTACATAATATATTTAAGTAGAAATAAGGTAATAATAAAAGGAGTTCTGATTTAAGAATTCTGTGTGACCTTAGGCAAGTTAATGGACCTCTTTGAGCTAGTTTCCTCACTTAGAAAATAAAAGGGTTGGGCTAGAAGATTTTTTTCTAAGTTCTTTCTGCCACTCAGAAATGCTATTATTAAAGGAATTTATACAAGTTACACATCAGTGAAACATCACAATGGTTTCTAAGCAATGCCTTCTAAATTCACGTATTTATCCATTCAACAAATATTGAATACGGGCCTACTCGAATTTTAGCTTCTCAAAAAAGTGAAGCTAGTTCCTCGGCTGTGCTTAGTACCGCTTGGCTTCCACACTTTCCTGAGCTCAATCAAAACCCAGGGCACAGCAGGTAGAGGATAGATTCTGTCACAGGAAGGAGGCAGGGTAGTTTCAGGAGTTAATGCCAAGCCTCCTCCAGGCCACAGACCTCTCACTTCCTTCTTCAGAGAAACGGTATCCAGAAAGGACCTTTCCGCTGACTTCTGTGGGGCCGCTGGAGACTGGTGGGTGTGAGGGAGGAGCCTGGGAAGGCAGAGGCAGGTCAGCCAGCCATCTGCATTGAAAGAGAACTATGATATGGACACACACTGCTCCTGCCAATATAGGAAATGAGATTCTTATGTTGTACCTGACTCCCACTGGGTGTCAAGGGTCAGAGACAAGGAGAGAAGAGTCTGGTGGTGGTGGTAAGAACACGTTTAAGGCATAAAATAAGATGGATCTATATTGGAGGGAATGCTGATAAAATAAGTGAGAAAGTGTGTCATGAAATGCTTTCTGGAAAAAAAAAGTAGAGAAAGAAAGATCACACAAAGCCAGCCGACTGGAGTTCTTTCTTACTGATTGTGCTTTCATATTTTAGGATACTGTTCTGTAAAAGTCTGTATGTTTTGACAAATGTGTAATGTCATGCATTCACTATTACCATATTATAATAATGTATGGTACAGATTAATGGCCATAAAAATTTCCCTGTGCTTCATTTGCTTAGCCCTCTCCCCTTCTCCGGAACCTCTGGCAATCACTGATCTTAGCTGTCTCTGTAGGTTTACATTTTTCAGAAAGTCATATGATTGGAATTAGATAGTATGTAGCCTTTTCAGGCTGGCTTCTTACTCTTAACATATGTACCCAGGGTTTATCAATGTATTTTTGTGGCTCAAAATCTCACTTTTTGTTTACCATTTCATGGTAGAGGTGTACATAGTTTATTCATTCACCTATTAAGGATATCTTGGTTACTTCCATTTTTTGGTCATTATGAATAAAGCTTTGATAACATTTGGACGTAAGTTTTGGTGTGAGCTTAAGTGTTCTATCAGCTCTAAAAATACCTAGGAGCACAATTGCTGGATTGTGAGGTGATCTTTGTTAGAAATTGTCCAACTGACTTCCATGTGGCAGCTGACTACCTTTTTGCCTTCCCATAAGCAATGAATGAGCATACTTACCACTTCATATAGCTGGCATTGGTATTGTCTTTTTTTTCCTCTTAATTTTAGTCATTCTAATATGTATTAGAATGTATAATTGGAACAGTATACCGTTTCAACTATATGACCTTCTGAAAAAGGCAGACCTGTACTGGTATTTTATTGTTGCTTTAATATGTAATTCTCTAATGGTATGATGCTGAAAAATTTTTTGCATTTTTTTTGTCATTTTATGTCTTCTTTTGTGAGGCATCTATTTCACACTATTGGTACCATTGTAAATGGTATGCTTTAAAGAATTTAAAATACTAGTTATTCTTTGTTGGTATAGAGGAAAGCAATTGAGTTTTGCATATTTACCTTGTATTGCTTGCGTAGCAACCTTGTTATAATCATTTGTTAGTTTCAGAAGGGTTTTTTGCTGTTGTTGTTGATGATTTATTGGTATTTTCTGTTGGCAACTATATGCTCTGAGAGCAAAAAAAATATTAATTTTTCCTTTCCAAACCTGTATAACGTTTACTTTCTTCCTTTTATTATTGGACTATGTAGGACTCCTAGCACAATAGTGAATAGAATGGCAACAGGCTACATCCTTGTCTTGTTTCTGATCTTAGCAGGAAAATACCTAATTTCTCACCATCGCATATGTGAACTATTGGTGTGTGTGTGTGTGTGTGTGTGTGTGTGTGGATGTGGATGTGGATGTTCTTTATCAAGTTGAGAAAATTTCTGTCTATTCTACTTTGTTAATAGCTTTAAATTATGAATTGGCAAAGGATTTCATCAGGTGCTTTCTCTGCATCTACTGATATGATCACATAAATTTTCTTCTTTAGCTTGCTGATGTGGAGGATTCTATTGATTGATTTTCACTTGTTGAACCAGCCTTGAACATCTGGAATAAGTTCAACTTGATTGTGGAATATTGTTTTTAATATATTGTTGGGTTTTATTTCTTAATGTTTTAAGAATTTTCATATGTAGGTTCATGAGAGATATAGATCTATACTCTTTGCTTGGAATAACTTTATTTGGTTTTGGTATTAGAATAATACTGGTTTTCTAGAATAAGCTAGGAAGTTTTCCATCTAATTCAATCTTCTGAAGATATTGTGGAGAACTGCTGTAATTTCTTCTTTAACTCTTTGGTAGAATTCACCAGTGAAATCATCTAGGTCTTGTGCATGTATGCGTTTCTTTCTTTCTCTCTCTCTTCTCTTTCTTTCTCTCTTTCTTCTCTTTCTTTCTTTCTTTCTTTCTTTCTTTCTTTCTTTCTTTTTTTTTCTTTCTTTCTTTCTTCTTTCTTTTTTTGAAATATTTAAAAAAATTTCTTCAATAAATATAGGCCTATTCAGATTATCTTTATCTGTATGTGTGAGTTTTGTTAGTTTGTGTTTTTCAAGAATTGGTCAATTTTATCTAAGTTATAGGATTTGTTGGCATAGAGTTGTTTATAGTAGTCCTTTATTATCCTCTTTATCTTCAGACAATCAGTAATGGTGATCTTTCTTTTTTTTCTGATATTGGTAATTTGTGTCTGTTTTTCTTCTTTTCTTAATTAGCTTGGCTAGAGCTTTATTGATTTTATCAATCTTTTCAAAGAATCAGCTTTTGGTTTTGTTGATTGTCTCTATTATTTTCCCATTTTAATTCCATTGATATTTTTGTTCCAATTTGCTTCTGTTCACTGTGTTCTTAAACTGCCCTTGTTTATCTAGTTTCCTAAGATGAAGCCTATATTATTGGCTTTAAATTTTTCCTATTCTCTAATGTATTCATTCAATGGCATGAATTTGCCTCTAGGTACTGCTTTTGCTACATCCCACAAATTCTGATGAATAGAATTTTCAGATTCTTTTAATTTAAAATATATATTTTATCCTGATGACTGCCTTTTGATCCATGTGTTATTTAGAAGTGAGTTTTTTAAACTCATTATTTGTGGATTTTCTAGGTATCTTTCTTCTTTGATTTATAGTAGTGTTATTCTGATATAATAATACATTTTGTATGATTTCTATTATTTTAAGTTTGTGAATATGTACTTTATGGCCAGAATATAGCCTATTTTTGTCAATGCTCCATGTGAGCTTGAGAAGAATATGTATTTGTGTTCCCTTGGGATTTGCATGCTGAAATTTGAATCTCCAGGTGCTGGTATTAGGAGGCAGAGTCTTTGAGAAGTAATTAAATAATGATATCAGTACCCTTAGGAAGGCTCCAGTTCACTCTTTTGCCTCTGCTGCTATTTGAGGATCCAGAAAAAGGGTGGCCATCTGCGAGTCAAGAACCAGGCCCTCACTGAAAAGAAATCTGATAGCACTTTAATCTTGGACTTTTAAGTCTGTAAACTTCTGGCTATAAGTCATCCAATTTATGGTATTGTGTTTTAGCAGTTTAAATAAGCTAAGGTATGCTGTTTGGGGTTCAAGTATTCTAAAAGTGTCAATTAGATTCCATTGATTATAGAGTGGTTTAGGTTTACTTTTACTTATTTTCTGGTTGCTTGACCTGTCCGTATTGAAAGAGGAATGTTAACTTCTCTAATTATAGTAGTAGATGTGTTTAATTCTTCTTGCACTGTGATTCATTTTTGCCTCATGTATTTTAATGCTCTGTTTTTAGGCATGTAGATGTTAAGGGTTGCTTGGTCTTCTTGGAGAGCTAACATTTTTATCACTATGATAATATCCACTTTATCCCTAATAATTTTTCTTGTTCTGAAGTATACTTTTCTGAAATTAATATACTATTTCAGATTTGTTTTTGTTACTATTATCGTGATATTTATTTCTCTATCCCTTTACATTTAACTCAAGTTTTCATGTTAAAAGTGGGCTTCTTACAGACAACATATATTTTTGTGTTTTAAAAGATATCTACTCTGACAATTTCTATCAGTTGGTGTGTTTCGACTAATACTCTCATTAAATTGATTATTGAAAGAGATGGGTTAATATCTATGATATAGCTTCTATTTGTTGCACTTGTTGTTTGTTCTTTTATTCTTTCTCCCCTGGTTTTGGTTGAGCATTTTGTGTGATTAATTTTATTTCCCCTTTTAGTATACTTCTTTAATTGTTCTCTTTGTGTTTGTAATGCACATTTACAACTAATCTAGGTCTATCACAGATAACGCTGTGTTAGTTACTGTGATAAAATATCTGAGCTAACCATCTTGTAAGAAGGAAAGGTTAATTCTTGGTTCATAACTTTGGAAGTTTTGGTGCATGATCAGTTGACTGTTTTTGTTGGGCCTGTGGCGAGGTAGCGTATCATGGTGGGGAATGCATGGTGGAGGAAACTTCTCACCTGATGGTGGTTGGAAAGCAAAGAGAAAGGAGGGCCTAAGTCCCAAAATTACCTTTGAGGGAATGCTCCCAATGACATAACTTCCTTCTACCAGGCCTCACCTCCTAAAAGTTCCTTAATCTCCCAAATAGCACCATGGATTGGGGACCAAGCCTTCAATAAATGGGATTTTAGGGGAGCACTTCAGATCCAAACAAGAGCAAACACTATATTGCTTTATGTGAAGTGTAGGCATCTTATAATAACATATTCCCAGACGGTCTTCCTTCCTTCCCTCATAATTTTACTGTGATTCATTTCACTTATCTATGTACAATAATAACTCAATACCTTGGTACTGTTACTAAGCAGTTGTCATTTAGATCAATGAAGAATAAGAAAAATAAGATTCCACCCCAACGTCCTCTCCTGTACTCTTCTTCATACAAATCCAAGTTTCTGACATCTCTCATTTTCCTTCTGCTGAAGAACTTCATTTAACATTTTGCATTGGACAGGTCTGCAATAAATTCTGATTTTGTTTATTTGAGAGTAGTTCTTTATATTTGAAGGAAAAATTTGTTGGACTTGTAATTCTAGGGTGCTGTTTTTCTTTCTTTCAACAATTTAAGTATTTTTGCACCACATGGCTTGCTTGACTTCTGATGAGAAGGTCATTGGTTTTCTTATCCTTGTTCCTATTTGAGATAAGATGTTTCTGATTGTTCATTTGATTTTGTTTTCCTTTTAAGGTTTTCCCCTTTAGTCTGAGTTTCTTTAATTTGAATAGGATATACCTAGGTGTAGATGGTTGGTATTTGCTGAGCTTCCTGGATCTATAGTGAGTCCTGAATTTTTGTTTGTTTTTGGTACTGGGGATTGAACCCAGGGGTGCTTTACCATTGAGCATTTACTACATCTCCAGCCTTTTATTTTTTTAAATTTTTTTTCTTTTTCACTGTTCGTTCCATTTAGTTACACAAATACAGTGTAACTTTTTCATTACTTTGGTTGTACACGATGTAGAGTCACACCATTTGTGTAATCTTACATGTACATAGGTAATGATGCTTGTCTTATTACACCATTTTTCCTTCCCCCTGCCCCCTCATTTCCCTCTACACAATCCAACATTCCTCCATTCTTCCCTTACCCTCCTATCCCACCATTATGTATCAGCATGTACTTATCAGAGAAAACGTTTGACTTTTGGTTTTCTGGGATTGACTTATTTCACTTAACATGATATTCTCCAGCTCCATCCACTTACCTGCAAATGCCATAATTTTATTCCTCTTTATGACTGAGTAATATTACATTGCACATATATACCACAATTTCTTTATCCATTTATCTATTGAAGGGCATCTAGGTTGGTTCCACAATCTAGCTATTGTGAATTGAACTGCTATAAACATTGATGTGGCTGTGTCACTGTAATATGCTGCTTTTAATTCCTCTGGGAAAAAACTGAGGAGTGGTATAGCTGGATCAAATGGTGGGTCCATTCCAAGTTTTCTGAAGAATCTACATACTGCTTTCCAGAGTGGCTGCACCAATTTGCAATCCCACCAGCAATGTATGAGTGTACCTTTTCCCCCACATCCACGCCAACACCTATTGTTGTTTGTGTTCTTGGTAAGAGCCATTCTAATTGGAGTGAGATGAAATATTAGGGTAGTTTTGATTTGCAGTTCTCTAATTACTAGAGATGGTGAACCTTTTTTCATATATTTGTTGATCTATTGTATATCTTCTCCTGTGAAGTATCTGCTCAGTTCCTTAGCCTATGTATTGATTGGATTATTTGTATTTTTGGCGTTAAGTTTTTTGAGTTCTTTATAAATTCTAGAGATTAGAGCTGTATCTGAGGTGCATGTGGTAAAGATTTTCTCCCAATCTGTAGTCTATTTCTTCACGTTACTGAGTGTTTCTTTTGCTGAGGAGAAGCTTTTTAGTTTGAATCCATTCCATATATTGATTTTTGATTTTTTTTTTTCTTGCACTTTAGGAGTCTTGTTAAGGAAGTCTGGGCATAGGCCATGTGATGAAGATTTGGGCCCACTTTTTCTTCTATTAGGTGTAGGTGTTCTGTTCTAGTGCTTAAGTCTTTGGTCCACTTTGAGTTGAGCTTTGTGCAGGGTGAGAGATAAGGATTTAATTTCATTTTGCTGCATATGGCTTTCCAGTTTTTGTAGCACCATTTGTTGAAGAGCCTATCTTTTCTCCATTGTATGTTTTTGGCACCTTTGTCTAGTATGAGATAACTGTATTTATGCAGGTTTGTCTTTGTGTCTTCTATTCTGTAACATTGGTCAACCTGTCTATTTTGGTGCCAATACCATGCCATTTTTGTTACTATGGCTCTGTAATATAGTTTAAGGTCTGGTATTGTGATGCCTCCTGCTTCACTTTTCCTGCTAAGGATTGCTTTGGCTATTCTGGGTCTCTTGTTTTTCCAAATGAGTTTCATGATTGCTTTCCCAATTTCTATGAGGTACATCACTGGGATTTTAATTGGAATTGCATTGAATCTATATAGTACTTTTGGTAGTATGACCATTTTGACAATATTAATTCTTTCTAACCAACAACGTGGGAGATCTTTCCATTTTCTAAGATTTTCTCTAATTTCTTTCTTTAGTGTTCTGTAGTTTTCATTGTAAAGATCTTTCACCTCTTTTGTTAGATTGATTCCCAAGTATTTTATTTTTGTTGAGGCTGTTGTGAATGGGGTAGTTTTCCTAATTTCTCTTTCAGAGGATTCCTCACTTATGCATGGAAATACATTAGATTTATGCATGTTGATTTTATATCCTGCTACTTTGCTGAATTCATTTATTAGTTATAGAAGTTTTCTGGTGGAATGTTTTGGATCCTCTAAATATAGAATCATGTTGTCTGCAAATAGTGATAGTTTGAGTTCCTCTTTACCTGTTCATATCCCTTTAATTTCTTTGGTCCGTTTGATTGCTCTGGTTAGAGTTTCAAGGACTATATTGAATACAAGGGGTTAAAGAGGGCATCCCTGTCTTGTTCCAGTTTTTAGAGGGTATGCTTTCAATTTTTCTCCATTGAGAATGATGTTGGCCTTGGGTTTAGTCTAGACAGCCTTTACAATATCGAGGTATGTTCCTACTATCCCTATTCTTTTTAGTATTTTGAGCATAAAGGGGTGCTGTATTTTATCAAATGCTTTTTTGGTATCTATTGAAATGACCATATGGTTCTTAACTTTAAGTCAAGTGATGTGATGAACTACATTTATTGATTTTTTGAATGTTGAATCAACCTTGCTTCCCTGGGATGAACCCCATTTGATCATGGTATATCTTTTTAACATATTTTTGTATGCAATTTGCCAGAATTTTGTTAAGAATTTTTGCATCTATATTCATTGGGGATATTGGTCTGAAGTTTTCTTTCCTTGATATGTCTTTGTCTGGTTTTGGTATCAGGGTGATACTAGCTTCATACAATGAGTTTGGAAGGGTTACCCCCTGTTTTGGTTTGGATGTGAGGTGTCCCCCAAGAGCTCACATGTGAGACAATGCAGGAAGGTTCAGAGGAGATTGGGTGGTAAGAGTATTCAGCCAATCAGTGAATTAATCCCTGATGGGATTAGTTGAAGTGGTAGGGAGGTGGGAAATGTGGTGTGGCTATGGGGTATATATTTTGTATCTGGAGAGTGAAATCTCTCTCTCTGCTTCCTGATGATGCAAGCTGCTTCCCTCTGCGACACTCTTCCACCATGATGTACTGCCTCACCTTGAGCCCTGAGGAATGGAGTCGACCTTCTATGGATTAAGACCTCTGAAACCATGAGCCCTCAAATACACCTTTCCTCCTCTATAATTGTGCTGGTCAGATCATTTAGTCACAGCAGCAAAAAGGCTGACTAAAATACCTCCTTTTCTATTTCATGAAATACATTGAGAAATATTGGTATTAGTTCTTCTTTGAAAGTCCTGTAGAACTTGGCTGAGAATCTGTCTGGTACCGGGCTTTTCTTGGTTGGTAGGCTTTTGATGGCATCTTCTATTTCATTGCTTGAAATTGATCTTTTTAAATTGTATATATCCTTCTGATTCAGTTTGGGTGGATCATATATCTCTAGAAATCTGTCAATTTCTTTGAGATTTTCTATTTTGTTGAAGAATAGATTTTCTAAATAGCTTCTGATTATCTTTTGTATTTGATAGTGTCTGCCATGATATTTCCTTTTTCATCATGAATTTTAGTAATTTGAGTTTTATCTCTCCTCTTTGTTAGTGTGGTTAAGGGTTTATCAATTTTGTTTATTTTTTCAAAGAACAAACTTTTGTTTTGTCAGTTTTTTCAAATGTTTCTTTTGTTTCAATTTCATTGATTTCAGCTCTGATTTTAATTATTTCCTATCTCCTACTACTTTTGGTGTTGATCTGCTCTTCTTTTTCTAGGACTTTGAGATGTAGTGTTAGGTCATTTATTTGTTGACTTTTTATTCTTTTATTGAATGAGCTCAATGCAATGAATTTTCCTCTTAGTACTGCTTTCATAGTGTTCAGGAGATTTCGATATGTTGTATTAGTGTTCTAGTTTACCTCTAAGAACTTTTTTGTCTCTTCCCTGATGTCTTCTGCTATCCATGTATCATTCAAATAGCATGTTATTTAGTCTCCAGGTGTTGGAGTAGTTTCTATTTCTTATTTTATAATTGATTTCTAATTTCATTCCATTATGATCTGATAGGATGTGAGATAGTATCTCAGTTTTTTTTTTTATTTGCCAGAAGTTGCTTTGTGGCACAAAATATGGTCTATTTTAGAGAAGGATCTGTGTGCTACTGAGAAAAAGTGTATTCACTCATTGATGGATGGAATATCCTATATATGTCCGTTAAGTCTAAATTCTTGATTATATTATTGAGTTCTATGGTTTCTTTGTTCAGTTTTTGTTTGGAAGATTTGTCCAGTCATGAAAGAGGTGTGTTAAAGTCACCCAGTATTATTGCATTGTCTGTTTGATTCCTGACATTGAGAAGGGTTTTTTTCACACACATAGTGTCCCATTGTTTGGGGCAATAAATATTAACAATTTTTATGTCTTCTTGATTTATGGTTCCCTTAAGTAGGATGATATAACTTCTTTATCCCTTCTGACTAACTGTGGTTTGAAGTCCACTTTATCTGATATGAGGATGGAAACCCTGCCTTTTTGCTGAGTTCATGCATGTGACAGGTTTTTTCCCAACTTTTCACCTTAAGTCTGTGGATGTTTTTTCCTAAGAGATGAGTCGCTTGAAGGCAGCATGTTGTTGGGTCGAATCTGCCAGTCTATGTCTTTTGATTAGTGAGTTTAGGCCATTAATATGCAGGGTTATTATTGAGATATGATTTGTATTTCCAGTCATTTTGGCTTATTTTTTTTAATTTTTATTTTTTATTTACTTTTTGATTCATTGAACACAAATGGAGTACAGCTATTGTTTCACTGGTTGTACACAAAGTAGAGTCACACCGTCTGTGCGTTCATACATGTACACAGGGCAATGGTATCTGTCACA
>JAJEJO010002735.1:479850-574850 GCA_020662805.1 Glaucomys volans
TTGTTTTCAAGATTAAATATTTTGTCTTCATTGTCTGAGGTTCTGTCTTCCAAGTGATCTATTCTGTTAATTATGCTTTCTATTGAGTTTTTTACTTGGTTGATTGTTTCCTTCATTTCCTTGTTTCCTTCAAGGATTTCTGTTTGTTTTTTTCTCAGAACTTCTATCTCTTTATTGAAATGATTTTTTGCTTCCTGCAATTGCTCTATTAGCTGATTATTCATAGCCTGAATCTGTTCTCTCGTCACATCATTCTCTTCTCGGATCATTTTAATTATGAACATTCTGAACTCCATTTCTGTCATTCCTTCTACCATGCTGTCTTTGGGATCTCTTGATGTATCATCTAGGTTTGTTTGGGACACTTTCTTCCCGTGTTTTCTCATGCTGCTCATGTATCTTCCCCTCTAGTAGTGCAAATCAGAGGGATTGCAATTTTCCTGTAAAGACTTAGGGCGTCCCTGCAGATTTCCAGTAACTCACCTGATGTTTGAGAGGTGTTTGATCAAGTGGTGACCCAAGATAGCTGCTGTCCCACAACCTCCAGGTTGGGAATGATCAATGCTTATGGGCAGAGGCAACCAGGAGACGCAGCACCGTGGCCCTGGAGCCGCAGCGCCGTGTCCCCGCGGGAAGGGCTGAGCTTAGGTCCGAGGGCTCAGACAGCTGAAGATGGAGTCTCGCCGCCAGGGAAGCTGCAGAATGGTGCCGATGGGCCCTAATTCCACGCTGGAGCTGGCAAGCAGCTCCACTCCCGGCCAAATCTCACCTGGAGCTGCAGCTGTGTCCCCGCGGGAAGGGGTGGGCTTAGGTCCGAGGGCTCAGACAGCTGAAGATGGAGTCTCTCCACCAGGGAAGCTGTAGAATGGCACCGACAGGCCCAAATTCCCTGCTGGAGCCGGCAAGCAGCCTATTTTGGGTTTTTAACTTGAGTTGGTTTCCCCTTTGATTGGCTTTTCCTTCAGTGTAGTTCCTCCCTTTGCTGACTTTCATTGTTGTTTTTCATTTTCTCCTCATGAAATACTTTGCTGAGAATGTTCTGTAGTGCAGGCTTTCTATTTGTAAATTCTTTTAACTTTCATTTATCCTGGAAGGATTTTACTTCATCATCAAATCTGAAGGTTAATTTTGCTGGACATAAGATTCTTGGTTTGCATCTAATTTTTTCAGAGGTTGGTATATATCATTCTAGGCCTTTCTAGCTTTTAGGTCTGGACTGCGAAATCTGATGATATCTGTATTGGTTTCCCTCTATAAGTGATCTGATACTTTCTCTCATGGCCTTTAAAATTCTATCTTTATTTTGTATGTTGGGCATTTTCATTATAATATGCCTTGGTGTGGATTTGTTGTAGTTTTGTACCTTTGGTATCTTGTAAGCCTCTTGTATTTGATTTTCTATTTAATTCTTCAGGTTTGGGAAATTTTCTGATATAATTTCATTGAATAGATTGTTCATTCCTTTGGTTTGTATTTCTATGCCTTCCTCTATCCCAATAGTTCTTAAATTTGTTTTTTTCATGTTATCTCATAAAACTTGAAAGTGTTGTTCATGATTTCTTACCATCTTCTCCATGTGGTCAGCTTTATTTTCAAGATTAAATATTTTGTCTTCATTGTCTGAAGTTCTGTCTTCCAGGTGATCCAGTCTACTGTTGTTGATGCTTTCTTTTGAGTTTTTAATTTGGTTTATTGTTTCCTTCGTTTCAAGGATTTTTTTTTTTTTCAGAATCTCTATCTCTTTGTTGAAATGATCTTTTGCTTTTTGCATTTGCTCTTTTAACTCTTTATTGAGTGATCTTTTGTTGCCTGCATTTGTTCTTTTGTATTATCCTTTACTTCGCAGATCATTTTAATTATATATATTCTGAACTCCTTCTCTGACGTTTCTTCTATTGTGCTTTCAATGGATTCTATTAATATAGCATCTTTGTTTGTTTGGGCCTCTTTCTTCCCTTGTTTTTTCATGTTTTCATATGTTTTCCCCTCTAGCAGTACAGATTTGAGGTATTTCTAGTTATATTAACAGCACCCAACGCAAATAATATGCAGCCTTAAACCAAATAGCCCCTATTAAGAAGTTAATAGTTTTGTCTCAATAAACACAGATGATATGTTTGATTATTATCTACAACATAAACATTTGGTTTGAAATAAGGTCAACAATTTCTTATAGTGGATAGAGAGAACAGGGAAAGGGTGTAGGATGTGATATTAATGAGGTAGGAGATGAGAATATAGAGGTATTAGATAATAGGAAGAGTGAAAGAGGAATCCAAAGAAGTGTTTGTTAGCAGGAGAAAGGAAAGAAAGACTCATAGGAAACAGATAAATAGGAGGAAAATAGAGTGAGTTAAAAATTAGACAAGAAAAAAACATGTAAAAAATTAAAAGAATCTACAGCCAAACTGTAATACACTATTCAAACCTCCCAGTCCTCAGTTGCCTGATGCATGAAAAGTACTTGGTTTAAAAAATGTTGGGGATATGATAGCAGGCAATGAAAAAAGAAAAAAACCAAAAGCAAAAGAAAAGAATCTTGAAGGAAAATTGAACAATTATTTCTGTTGGAGATCAACATCATCTCTGCTTCTCTTCTCATCTGATAGGTGGGGTTGTCTGGTGTGTTTGCTGGTAACTCCACCCTTAGGATGGTGACAGTTACTAAGGTGGGAGGATTAGACTTGGAGGTGGGACTCCTGGAGGTGGGGTATAGTAATTGCCAGTCCCACTGGAAGACTGCACCCCAGTATTCTCCTTTGGGGTCCACTCATTTGAAACTGGAGCCTGGTCTTAGCCCCTTACCTCACTCGTGGACCCCACAATTCCTGGCCTCTAATTTAGTCTCTAAATCGTATCTCTCCTGTCCACTCTTATTCAACTTCCCAATCAGGAACCTCTCTCCCTGGAGGTCCTAGGGGCGGGGCACTGGGACCTGTGTGCCTCTTGAGGAAAGTTCTTCTATAATGGGCAGATCAGGATCAGGTGTTGAGCGCTGTAGGCCAACCACATAGCTTCAAGCACTGGGCTGGGTTGGTACCTAGGGTGTGGTTGGGAGACTGGCGATTGAGGGGCCGGAGAACCCTGTTGATCACCAAACTGGTGGGACCAGGTGGTTGGTGGATGCCATATTGGAGAAGTCATGGACCAGGCTGATGTCAGGTTCCCGCAAGTGCTGCCTGAGTTTTCTCAGGGATCTTGGTGGGTGTTAGGCTGGTTGGCTTGGTGAGCTGGGATAAAGATGCCCTAACATCCTCTTCCAACCTACTGACCCCTTGTAAGTCTCTCTTCTACCTCTTCAGCAAGATGGTGGCTATTAGCACACCTAGCAGGAATACCTCAGATGTAACCAAGCCTGCAGGGACCTTGGTGATGTTCTTTCAGTTCCTGGCTGTTATCCTTAGATGAAAACAGCCATGTCCTTAGTTGGTGGTGGGAGTGGCAGCAGCTGACCTGTAGGTACCTTGACACTGGGTTTCTAGCCTCCAGCTCATGTCCCAAGATGGACCCTGCTTCAATTAAAAAGGCAGCGGCAGTATTGGAGGTAACCCTCAATGGTGTTGGAGGTATCCCAAGATGGAGGCAATGCTTTCAGAGATGTGTGCAGTGATTTTAGGCAGCCTGTTTGGAGATGCTGTGCTGTGGCAGGCAGTCTATGACAGGTGGCTATCTTCAGGTCCTGTCCAGTGTCCTAACGTGGAGGCTGCCATGTTGAGTGGGTATGGAAGATGCTGTAGTGATCCAAGATGGAGGCTGCCACACATTGGTAGATGGGGGGCTGCAGTACTGGCCCCCTATATTATTTTTTATTTTGAGATGGGGTCTCACTAAGATGATTAGGGCCTCATAACATTGCTGAAAGTGGCCTCAAGCTTGTAGTCCTCCTAGTCACTGGGGTTTCAGGGGTGTGCCATCATGTCTGGAGTTAGTCATAAATTTTGTTGAAGTCTCAGTCATGGAGATTTGACCTTCTTGCTTTGCATGATTTTGTTTTTTTTTTCTGGGTTAAGTGGATTCAAACCATTTTTACAGATCACTTGAGGCTGCTTTCAAGGAGAGTGGTATATGCCATTCCTGAGCCTGGTTCTGATTCTATCTCTTCAGCTTTCTTTCTTCTTTCTTTCTTTCTTTCTTTCTTTCTTTCTTTCTTTCTTTCTTTCTTTCTTTCTTTCTTCTTTCTTTCAAGTATGTCTTATTTTTTGTTGAAAGTTGGACATTACATATAAGAACTGGGGTAAAAGGTCTTTAGTGTGTGCTTTTAAGCTAAAATGATCTGAAGTTGGGCTTGTCTAACATGTATCTAACATGTTGTTTTAGGTGCCGGGACTTTACAATTCCTCTATTTTCCTTCTGCTTACGTCCTCAGTTTCCTTTGGGCTTCCCTAAGAATTCCTCCTTAAGTAAAATTTGCACTTTATGGGTCATTTAGCAGTAATTTACTGTCATTATACTGGAGTCCTATTGAAATACTGGTAGACATGGAGAAGGAAGAGTGTTCTATAGTTTTATGACAAAAGGAAACCTAGCCTTTCAGTGGACCTGTGCTGTGACCCAGTTACATGTTTCTTAGTTTCCTTCCCTTACAGGGAAGGTCAAAAAGAGCTAGTGGTGGGTTAAATGACCTTTCTTCTATATGGAATAAAGCTTTAATGAAGTAGTTTTCCTTCCAGAGCAGGAATTTGTTATAGAGAATATTCTTGACATATTTCATAATGACTACTTTTTTCCAACCTCTCTCATAGCCTTGAGAGATCTGTCTTAGTTGTTCACCATGAGAACTTTGTGGAACTCCTAGTGGTAAGACCTATAAAACTGTGAGGGTCCCACTAAGTCTGTGGTCCCAGGGGTTTCTTCCTCCACCTCCTCCTCCTGCTCCTGCTCCAACTCCTCCTTCTTCTTCCTTTTCTTCTTCTTCTCCTCCTCCTCCTCCTCCTTCTTCTTCTTCTTCTTTTTTTTTTTTTTTGATACTGGGCACTGAATCTAGGAGTGTTTAACTACTGAGCCACATCCCCAACCCCTTTTACTTTTTCTTTTGAGACAGGGTCTCTCTAGGTTCCTTAGGGTCTTGCTAATCTTCTGACAGACAATAGCCAACCCTCAGAAATTCATCAAAATTGCTGTTTAAGTGTTTCTTTCAGCTGTTGACTGCAGATCTGCTCCTGGTAAGCAGATCTTAGTGTGACTCTTTGTATTCATTTGTGGAGGTTTCATTTTAGAGAATTTCAGAGGTACAAAAGAATTCAAAGTGATTTTTGGAAAATCACACTTAAAAATTCAATGGCTGTAATCAAATTTTAAACAACCAAGGTGATGATCTGGTAAATCAAAATTGAAACCCATACTCACAAACTAATTGAGAAAATTCTAAAACTCATAAAATTAAAAAAAAATTTTAGCCACCCCTCACCAATGAAAGAACATGATGTCATTTGAATAGCCAGCCATTTCAATGAACTAGCAGACTTTTTCCCCCCAACTTGAACTGTGCTGGTTCCCAGTGGCAACTATGTTATTACCAGTGGTGGTGTGCTAAACGAGAGACAATGTTTTCTAAAAAGTAATTAGTTGACTATGTTCAATGTATACCTTAAACAGTATAAGAATTGCTTGTGCTCTATAAAATGTAATGGCTTTCTGGAGTTCTCTGTCAAATGAGGCAGGGTACAACGGAATAAATAATAATGTAAGTTAGAAGGTAAGGTGATATTGAATTATATATTCTTAAAAGTACAAAGAATTGGCTGGTTCATTTATTATATAAAAGTTGTAACTTTCTACTGGTAGCCTAGGGGCCAGAAAAAGTCAATGCCGTTTCCAAGCGTGCTTTCCACAGTCATAGTGAGATCAGCTCTCCTTCCCAGTTCCTGTCTCTCATGAATTCCTATCATGCAACCCTAAAGCTGGAAGGAAATCTATGGAATATAAAGGGACATATTATCATGTAAAGGCTGGTGCCTGCCCATCTGCAGATGAAAGGTCACAAAAAAGATATTTGCAACGAGGAACAGCAAGTTGTGACCACTCTCCAGATCTGTACCCGTCAGACAGAGGTTGACACCTGTGACAGGTACATTCTGATTTCCACGTGTCTTGTGCAAAATCAGATATACTCACAACAGCATGGCAGCCCAATGTCAACTGCTTCACCTCTCAGCATGGAGACACTCAGAAACTCTGGCTTAAAAAGTCCCTTGGATTCACCTCTTGAAGCACATGCCATGCAGGGGAGCCAGACCCAGTGAGGGTTCTGTTCGTCTTGTCAGACAACAGGCTGGAGGAGTCATGCATGGTGACACTCCTCGTCCCCAGGATCTGCACTCCTGTACCTCTCAGACCCGGTCCATGAAGGTGGAAGCTGTCGGAGGGATAGTGAGTGTGTCTTTTGGTCCTTTTGCTGTTCCTGTGGTGTTCTGTGATCTGAGAGGGAGGAGGGTGCGTGATTTCGGAGAGAGAATGAAGCTTTCATGCAGAGTAGGGTCCTGAAATCTTAACCCTGACTAGATTGTTCCTTGGGATCAGGAACTTCCACAAGAAATATTGAGAATTTTTTTTTTCTAGAATTCTTTAAACCAGAAGATAGGTCTTGGTGGGCACTTAGAATTGCTTTAGGTGGAAACCTGAGACAGATGTCAATTTTTCCAGGTCCAGAAGCTACTCCTGAAGGGAAGGAAGGTGCTTCTGCCTCCCCTTACATGTGACCCTGGGTCTTTAGAAAGGTTTCCTGCATCACCTTTGATGTGCAACTATGTGGCTGACATCTAACTTCCAGAAGGCAGATACTTCTCTTTTGGAGAAAGGTTTGCAGGGATTCATGCACAATCTTTTCTGAACTTTCTTGTGACTAGGAACAGGTATCCCCAGAAGACATGCTTGCTGAGATGCTTGCTGTTCTCTTAGCAGGGAACTCCTCAAGCAGCATGCTTGACAGGAATCATTTTGTTTGTATAGGGTGAGAGCTGATTTATGAACTAGCTCTATGCAATGTGTCCTTATTCTAAGGATGTCATAGTGTTATTAATTTATATTTTTCTTTTAATTTTGAGGACCTAGTGAATTCAATAAACCCACTGTCCTTCCCTTCCTTTATTTCTTTCCTTTTCCTCTTTTCTTTTTTCAAATCAACACTAGAAAGCTCAGAACCCCCGCTCTGTGGCCTACTGGCCCAAAGGTATTCACCACGAGGGTACACATTCTCCTTGGCTCCATTTCAGTTTGTTCTTTGGTGTTGTTTTACAGAATCGGGATAGCTAACTTTTGTCCTTTCTGGAAGAAGGCGGACATGAAATTAGTAAACGAGCTTCTTCATTCAAACCTTGAGATGAGAACATACGCTTTTAGTAATTGGCTCTGAGGACCAGGCTAGAGCAGAATACGGTTAGACTCACAGGAGAAGGCCGAAGGGACTGATTGATGATGATGGGAAAGGCTAGGCCTGGTGAGCAGCTGACCCACTGACTTGGAAACGCTAATTTTTCTGGTAAATGGTAGAAAGAGCCTGGACTTCAATGTTGGAAAGACTTCTGTTGGATTTCCACTTGTTATGTGAACTTCAGAGTGCCATGAAGCCTCAGTGTGACCTCGGTTTTCTCAACAGTTAAATAGGAGTAACAACACATATATGGTTGTTATTAGTATTAAACCAAAACTTCTCCTTAGCACCTGAAGTGTGGGTTCATCGTCCCCAATCTCTCCTGTGAGGTTGGGATAAATGTGCTCTAAATGCCCTGCTTTTTCAAATCTCTGGGAAGATATGGACATTTGTGCCTGCTTCTGAGACAATCCTGGCACCCTGGGGCCTCGTGCGGAAATCCAGCTCGTGTTCGAGCCTGTTTAAGGGGCTTTTGCTTTCATCTTCAGGGGCCACATGCCAGTGGCTGCTTTTAATGAAACCAAATCCTCCTTAGTTCTGTGTGATTTGGGGATTTGCTTCCCCAGGCTGGGTAGCAATCGGATACATTCTGTTTTCTTTATTTTCCAAGTGACCCCAGAATACTTTGTGATTCTAAAACTGACCTACTGGGAGAAACAAAATAAACTCTTCCATTCCAGTTTTTTCCTCTGAATGTATTCGGGAATTGTCTGGCTTTATAGACCTATCATCAGGCTTGCTGGTTGCAGAGTGGTAATAAGGAACCTAAACAGAGGTATTGGTTACATATTCTGGGAAGGACCTGCAACTTGTCCTGAACGTTGAGTTCCTCTTCAGCCATTCGGGGCTCAGGAACCCAATGTGGAAATAGAGAAAATAATGGGACAGATCTCCAGGTAAACATAATTATTAAGTCTTTTTGCCCCCAGGGGTTGCATATCCTGTTTTCAGTTCTCATGGATAAGTTTGTAATCTCCTGGGAAACCGGGTGTCAGGATAACACAAACATCCCTTGACTGGGTGCTTCTCTGGAATTGTTCTGGAGAGGAGGTGGTGTATGATGAGGAAAGGTGAGGCTCCTGTGTTGTGTTTAGCTTTTGATGCTTCTCTTTTTCTCTCTGCTTTTCTCTTTGGTCCTCTGCCAAAAGGTGTCCACCTGGCCTCCCAGGAGAAGCCCACAGTCTGTGACCCTCTCACCCCATACTCATCTTCTGCAATTCAGTCACTTGGGTCCCACTTTTTTTTTCTGTAGAGCCTGGGGCCATGGTTTTTCCTGTCTGTGGCATTAACTTCTACAAGACCCGCTTCAGTCAAAGATCTCGTAGGCAGTAGCTCTATGGCCAATACCATGGCCTGGCTGTTCTTGTTACTAGCTGTGACTTTGGGCAAATCACTCAGCTTCCCCGGGCTCAGCTTTCTTGTTGATGAAATGGGGTTAGTAAAAGCATCTGCTTCTTAGTCACCCAAGGATTGGATAAGGTAATGCAGGTAGAGGACTTAGCACATTGCCAGCAAGGTTTAAGCACCCCTGCATTAACCACTGCGCACCACCGCTGCCATGCTGGTTTGTCCACCTGACAGAGACCAGGGGATGGACTGTTTATTCAGGGAAGAGATGAGCATTAGAATCAATTCATCCAAGAGCTTAAAGGAGAGGGGGTAGGGGGGGTAGGAAGGATAGTAGAGTGAAACAGACATTCTTACTTCATGTACATATATGACTCCATGACCGGATGTGATCCTACAGTATGTACAATCAGAAAAATGAGAAATTACAATCATAAATTATGTATGATTTATCAAAATCTATAAATGCATTGTCATGTACAACTAATTAGAACAAATAAAAAAATTTAAAAAATTGTTAAAATCTTGGCAAATATTCTTCTCAATATATTCCCCAAAAAGAATATAAAATCTTCAGGGAGAAGGTGAATGGAGGAAGGTCCCACTCTGAGGACAGAGTCTCTGTTTCCTCTGCATGTTTCTCACACCGAAGTCATCAATTCTGGTCTACTGGGCTTACCTGTGGCCACTCCTCTTGGTCAGTAAACTTTCATTCTGCCCTACATTTCAAAGATTTGCTGGGTTAATCCTCCAAAATCCTGCTTGAACCCTGCTGTTGGCCCTTTCTTCAGATTCATCCACTGTTGCTGAAGGCTAGTTTCACCTCCTTTACTCCTCTGCAGCCCACCTGGTCTACTAGACTGGTCTGCCCTGCTCATCCCCACTTCTGTGCTTAGGTCTGTGTTATCTATTCCTGTCACCTGGAGGGCCTGGCCTGAGTATCTAAATCAACAAATCCATACATCCCCAAATCAGGCCCTACCTCTTTTGTGAAGCCTTCCCTGACTGCAGCAGCTCATTGCTCTCTTTGTTTCTTTTCTGCCACTGTAACCACAAGCTATCATTAATTTGGTGCTATCTGGGTTCTCTCTAAATTCATGAGACCAAACCACAGATACACCTTCAGCAATGTATAGTCATCCAACCTATTTTTCTTTTGTACTTAGGCCTCCTCCACACCCTTTCCCTCCTCCCTCTCCTTTACTAGCTACTTGGTTTCAGGTGTCCCAGGGAGGACAGAAGCAATGGTACACCTCCCTCTGCTCTACATACTCTCCTGCATCTGCAGCTGTACCCTCTGCTTCCTTTACAGAGGCCAACCTGCCCCTGTGCTCCAGACCTCAGCTCTGAGGCCTGCTCAAGAGCTGCACCACCAATATCCCCCTGTTTACAGATCATTTTTATTAGCACAAAAACATACTTTTCAAACTTACCACTTAAAATAATGCTGTCTCTTGAAGATGTTTCTTCCACCAATTTCTCTGCTTTCTTTGCTGGTAAATCAAGAAAAATCTGTCTATAATAACTGTTTATACTTCTTTACTGCACTTTAATTCTCCACCCACCTCAATTGGGCCCCAACCTATTAAACCCAAACTGCTCTTTTCAAGTTCACCACTGACCTCAATATTGCTTCTCTGTCTTCATCTTACTCAACTTCTTGCAAACATTACAGACATTGGTCATGATCTCCCCTTGGAATACCTACATCTCTTGGCTTTCATGCTACCCCATTCTTTTGGTTTTTCTTTCACCTGTTGTCCACTTCTTCCTGAAATTCTTTGCTGGTTTTTTCTTCTCTGATGGTACATTAGTCATGGTTCACTACAGAAACAGAGCCAACAAGACATACATTTGTGTGTATTCAAGGGAAGATTTATTATGGGAATTGACCTGTTTGATAATGGGGGCTGAGAAATCCCATGATATGTCATCTTAAAGCTGAAGAACTAGGGACATCAGTGGCATTGCTAATTCCTAGTCCAAAGTTCTGAGAATCAGGGAGCTGATGGTATAATTCTCATTTCGAGGCCAAAGAACTGAAAATTTGGGGAACTACTTGCTCAAGTCCCAGATTATGAAGGCCAGAGAACTTTCAGAATTCTGATGTCTGAGAAGGGCAAGGGCTTATGAATAAAGGATGTCTCAGAAGATAGATAGATGATAGATAGATAGATAGATAGATAGATAGATAGATAGATAGACAGACAGACAGATAGAAAGATGATAGATAGATAGATATAGATAGATAGATAGATAGATGAACATATCTATCATTTCTCTACCTTTTTGTTCTATCTGGACCCTTAGGCAATTGGATGGTGCCCTTCCATATTGGGTGAGGATTGATATTCCTTATCAAGTCCCCCAATTCAAATAACAATGTCTTCCAAAAACATCATCACAGACATACCAGAAATATGCCTTACCAGCTGTCTGGGCATCCCTTAACCCAGTCAAGTTGCCAGCTAAAAGTAACCATTATGGATAGGAATGTTAGAATGCACCAGGACTGCTTCTCTTCCAAATCCATTCCCTCTTTCTGGGTGATTCCATCCAGGCAAGCAGCTTTAACTATAACACTGATGACTTAAAATTTTATATCTCTAGTCTTAAATTCTCCCTTCAATCCTCTGTTCTTCTCTCTGATGACTAACTTGACATTCCCACTTGGTTAATAGGTACCTCAAGTCTTATTTCACCTCTGCCTTCAAAGCAGAACTGAGTTGACCCACTTCTTATCATTTTCCCTTCTACCACCTCATCCCTACCATCATCATCTCTCTACTATGATAGCATCAGTGGTCTCCTGACTTTTCTTTCTGCTTCTATCCTTGCCTTGACCCAGGACCCCAAAGTGGGATTTTAGAAAAATAAATCAGACCATGCATCTTCCCTAACCCCAATCCTCCAACAGTTTCCCTGCACTTTGCTACCAGGCCAGGGAGCACTTCTAAGACCTGCTTGCTGCTCTCCTGAGCTAGTTGTCCTCAAGTATGCTGTGCTCTGGGACCTTGACACTTGTAATGTGCTTTTCTGGGAATGCTCTGCAAGATCTGAACCTGAATTTCTTCCCTACCATAGTTTTGGTGTTTCCTTGTTTTGTTGTCTGTGGAGAAGGGAGGTCATTTTTTCATAATACCCCTTGGCTATAATCATAGCATGTCCCACTCCCTGGTGCTCATTGCTTATTTGCTTGTTCATGGACTTTCTCCTCCATTGGAAAGTGACCACTATGAGGAGAGAGAATTCTCAGACTAATCATTTCTCCCCTAGGAGAACCACATCCTTTTATCATTTCTCTACTTGCTACCCTTTAAAGTCACTCATTTGTCAAACATGTTTTGAACCCTATTGTATGCTGGGTTCTTTCCTAGGTTCTGGAATCTGGCTATAAGCCCTGAAAAGATTTCTGATACTTTGGAATTTAGAATCTAATGGGAAAGAAACTGTGTACCAGTAAACAAATTAATGAGCAAATAGTAATTTCACATAGTGATAAATTCTACAAAAGAATAAATTTGGCAATGTGATGGTGGGGAGATCAGATGCAGGACAACATTTCAGGAGTTAAGGAAGGCCTCTTTGATGTTGTGACTTCAGGCTTAACCTTGAATGGGAACCATGGGAAAGAAGCCATGGGAAAACCGTCGGAAGAGGTTTGACTTCACTCCTCCTTAACAAGGATGCCAAATTTCAACTGAAGATTGGGTGAAGGGATGATAAGAATCATACCCACAATGCATATTGTCTGAACCCTGAATTGGAATTGTCCTCTGTGGACTGAATTGTGTCCCCCTAGAAATTCACATATTGAAGTCTTAATCCCAATACCTTGGAATGTGACTGTATTTGGAAATAGGGTCTTCAAAGAGGTACTGAAGTAAAAATTAAGCCATTAGATCAGATGGCTGGTGTTTAAGAAGAGGAGGTGGAGTTAGAGACACATAGAGGAAAGATCACATGAATCCACAGGAGAAGACAGCCATCTTTAAGAAGAGAATTCAACCTTGCCAATAGCTTGTTTGTGGGCTTCTAGCCTCCAGAATTGTGAGGATATACATTTCAGTTGTTGAAGTCATTCAGTCTGTGATATTTTGTAATGGCAGCCCTAGCAAACTAAAACACTATCAGAAGAAGGAAATATTTGAGAGAATCCAAACTGAATGACCAAACCTGTCAGTCCTGTTGATGGTTCATGCCCAGACTTCTACTCTTACATTGACTTCAGGATGGCAACCTTCTCTTCCCCAGGATACCACTGACTACATCCCTATTGACATAGAGCATCTGTGAGGCAGCAGCCACCTCTGCTCACCAGCATTCTTCCTGGGATTTGAACCACCGACCTCACCATTAGCAGTGAGTCAGATGATAGACGAGCGTTCTTACCTGCATGCCCAGACTATCAAGGTATAATTAGCTGTGAGTTACAATAATGATGACGATGATGTGAGATGCTCAAGGGCCTTTGGAATTTGAGACTTATAAAAGTACAACTTATTATTATTATTATTATCATCATCATTACTATAATCAGGTACAGATACCTGGATAAAAAACCATTTCTCACTAGTGTAATAATATAAGGTCATAAAAGTATCTAAAAATCTTTATTTTTCTCCATTTAGAAATCTGACCAGTGGAGTCATTATCATAACAATTAAAGCATCTTAAAAATTCTGTTCAAGACCTGCATGAAAGTTCACACTGCCTGTTTTCAAGGTACATGTTCTCACTGGCTCCTATTAAATGGATTATGAGGACTGGGCCCTTGGCACTTTGTCTTGGAGACAAGACATTGGAGACATCTGTTTTGGAAAAAGGAAATCATCTATAAAATATAATCTGCCTATAATGGTACACCTACCAACAATGAGCAAGTTCCAGAAGATGTGGGGTTTGGGTCATGCATGCTATACCTGGAGAACATGCTGTATGAATAAGGAAAATTTTATTACTTAGAAAATGTAGTAAAATTTGAAGCCAATTTGAAGGGCGTGTGTAACAGGTGGGGCAGATGTTCTAAGTGGCCATGAAGCTGTTTGGAGGCTGTCTTCCTAGGGGCAAGGAGATCCTGAACCATGAGACTTTTTTCTTTTCTTTCTTTCGTCTCTTCTTTTTTCCTTTCCTACCACCTTTCTTTCTCTTTCTTTCCTTTTCTCCCACCCCTCATTTTAAGTGATTTTCAAGGGTTTAAAGAAATTCAGAAGTAACATCTCTCCATAAGCATCCTTCAATCTGGCTTCCTGTCCCAGGGTTGGAAACTGAGGAAGGCAAGCCACCAAACTCAAAAATGAAACAAAGTCATCCTTCTCTCCTCCCTCCCTCTTCTCTTTTCTCCAGCCCTATTGGGCTTTGTTTTTTCCACAAACCAAAGAAGGAATAGAACAAAACAGATTGCAGAGGAATCTTTCAGAGCTTAAAGCAGATTCTGAGGAAGTATGGCAATTCTGAAAAGTCTTAATTAATATCCAACAGGTGGTTTCAGTACCCAGGGGCTTGTGAAGAGCGTGAACTAGAAATGGAGTAGTTCAGTTACAAAAAGCTCCAAGAGCCTTGCAGACAGTGTAGTTAGAGACAAGCCAAGCACTCACACACCTATGGAAAGCAAGTAATGAAGGCTATTGGTTTGGCCAATGGGGAGGGGAAATGGAAGTCTACTCATTGTCAAGCTTTATTAAAACTTTCTTTCATTTCTCCAGTCTTCAATGTTCTCATCTATAATGCAGCTTAACTTGTCTGTTATGTCTGTACAATTAGCAAATCAACAAGAAATAAGTACCACCACATTCTCTTAATATTCCATTAAACCAATCCTGAAAACCTGAAAAGCAACTAAAAACTCACAAAACCAGCTAGGCAAATGAACTGAGAGAACAAATTTATAGATAGAGATTTACTATCATACAGAACCTAATACATTCAATGTTTGGTTCAATGTTTTTCCCATTGGTGACAAATGGGTTGGTATATAGACATGTGAGCCTTGGCTCACAAACTTCCCTGAGTATCTCCTTTTCCCAAGTTTAGTCTCCTTTGCCTCTGGATTTTGAAGTCTGCATCAGCTGGCCCCACCTTCCTCT
Organism: Glaucomys volans; assembly: GCA_020662805.1. Taxonomy (NCBI): domain Eukaryota; kingdom Metazoa; phylum Chordata; class Mammalia; order Rodentia; family Sciuridae; genus Glaucomys; species Glaucomys volans. Next base: position 494,653 of record JAJEJO010002735.1, read on the forward strand.
CTAACATGACTGCTCACAACTCCCTAATATGCATCTTCAACTTGAGTCAGGACAATGTTTTCTCCCCAAGTCCTCTTTAGTCCTCTTTATGTTCCCATCTCTATACTCTTGTTCATGTCATTTGCTTTTCCTGAAATCAGCACAATGTCCCCATCAGTGTCTCTAATCATTCATTCTTTCATTCATGTCTTGACTTCAAGAAGTAGGTGTCAGATGTTGTACAAGTGTCCTTGGTGGCATGAAAGACTTAGGCAGAATCACTCAGTTCTTGACTCCAGAGGATTTTTCTGCCTAGAGAGTAGGATGGGGAATACATGCTCATCTCACACCAAAACAAGTCAACAAGTGCTGTGACAATGGAACCTGCATGTCTGTATTCTGTTCCTGCCTCATCACCCAGCCAAATCCCTTCCTGGCATTACTAGGACAGCCAGTGGTCTCCTGTGTTGTCACCCCCAAGCCTGGTCAGTTAATAAGGTATCTACTGTTTATTCTTCTTTTTGCTCTGGCTTTGTTATGGCCATTGGGTGGACTTCAGTCTCTGGGCTCTGCTGCCCCTGCTGATGGACAGTACCCTTCTCTAGATGCTCTCTCTGATTCTGTCTCCTTTGACCATAACTGCTGTCTCAAATGTAGACTTCTTATGTGCAAATGTCACACTAAGTACCATGAAGGAGGACCCAAGGAGAGCTGTCACCCAACATCATGTAGAGGTTTAAAAAGGAATAGAGTTATTGGGTTTTGCTCACAAGTCCACTGGGGGCTAGGTTAAGATATCCCATCTTGATTGGCAACTCCTCCTCCAGTGAAGACTCCATCTTCCCTCAGGGGAAGTTCTGACCCAGGAAGCTCCTTCCCCACTTACTCATCAGATATCTTCACACAGATCTTATTCCCAGCAGTGGACTCACCCTGGGCATGGTTCAAATCTCCTTTTTACTTTTGTTATGTTCCAAATACTATGTACAGTAAAACCATTTCAGGCAAGAATGGAAGGAAATGTAAAAGGGGGTGACAGAGAAGGTTCAGAAGAATAATTCATTAGATAGTGAATGGGGAACATCTACTTTGGCAGAAGGAGCACATGATCTAAGCCACCAAGTTCTGGAAGACTGTGAGATGAAGCAGCCTATGGCTGAGGCATAGTCTGAGTTTTATGAAAAGGAAGGAACTGAGGGTCAGTGGTTAGGCTGAAACCAGACTTTAAGGCACTTTGAGTTCATCACAAAGCACTTGGACTTTGCAATGGAGGCCACACAGCCAGTCAATACATGTTCTTTGGATTTGAAATACTTGATTTTGTGCCCTGATTCAGGTTTTATTACACATCCAGATTCTTTCTTGGTGTAGGTTCCTTCTCTTAAATATGTTTCTTTGAACATGTGAGTTTAATTTTTCTAAGTTCTAATAACCTATACAGGAAAAGTGAACTTTGCTTAATATACTATGGTGTACCTGGATTTCCCAATGGAAGAAGAGACTCTTCTCATCCCTAAATTTTAAAATTCTGCAGGAAAACCAGAATATTAGCCATGGGTGGTAATACCTTAAACACTGAGTAATTTCTATGTTCTTCCAAACATAGACTCTTCATCTTCATCTTGAGGTACCCATGCTTTTGACTCATCTCCATCTGTCAGACCACACAAAAGGAGGGAGACAGTTTGCTCCAGTGCTAGTATGCAAGCCATTTCAGTACTGTCTCCATTCATTAGTGATGATGTTCTTGAGGGTAGGAGGTCAGGCCGTTCACTTCTTTTGTTACTTCCAAATGAACCAACATAATGTTTTGTACTTTGTGGGTGCTCAGAAAAGACTCACTGAAACCAGGGAGGTAAATGGTGGGACAAAGAAGTGACCTGGAATACTGAAAAATGCAGGAGCTTTGGAGTCAGCGAGGTCTAGATATGAAGCACTTCACTGGCTACTGTCTATGTGGTCTTGAGAAGCAAATTAGTCTCTCTTAATGTCCTGAACTGTGAAGTGGATGTCATAATATCTGGCATATAGACCTTATGGGAGCATTTAATAGGATAACCTGTGAGCCACATGTAGCACATAGTAAGTAAGCACCAGACTGCTTAAAAATCAGCATCAAACAAACAAAATCAGAAACGCCACCATGAGGCATAGAAATGAGAACAGTGACCCCATCATCGCCTTCTCAAAATAATGCTACCTGTGTCATCTGTAAAACAGAATCTAGACCATTGTGACTTATTCAGCACTGTGTCTTGTTTCTGTGTGTTGCACAGAGCAATTTCTTCTTCGTTCAGCTTTCCCCTCAGTACTGAGTAATCCCATTGGACTCTACCACGCCCTTGTGTCCAAATTAGGGAACACTCTTCCATCCCAGTCCAGGCACATTCCTGTATTTCTTTTGAGAATGCTGACCTGGTAGGGAGGGCAACAGGCAGTCTCGTTTATCCCTGGAGCAGACATTCACGGTCTGCCCAAATAGTGCCAGTCATTTCTGTCTGACGTCTATTCTTTCAACGTGAACAACCAGATCTGCTTTTTGAATCCTTTCCATGTTAGTGGGAGGGGAAGGTGAAGCTTGGGAAAAATCATAGGAACCATCCTGGGACTCAGTGGTCCCCCATAAGATGAGCTGGTATTAGGACTTGTAACTTTTCTGTCCTGATTCTGGACTGATTGTACAAATTTGCTCCTTAAGGAGAAGTGAAGAAGCCTGTACTAAAACACAGCTCAGTTCTGGAATATGGGATTCAGGTCTTAGGACTTCTGTGGCTGGTCCTTCGGCTTTCTATCATTGCTCCATACCCTTAAGACACTGGGACTCCAGCTGTCCCAGAGCACCTGTCCTAGTTGAAGACCTAAAATGAGCTAATTCAGACTAGGAGTTTGTGATTTAATGTTTTCCTCTTGCCACAGGACATTGCAGCCACCCGAATTTCATTTTCACAAATATCTGTCAAACTTCTATGTTACTCAAGTTGGGTGCTGGATGTATAAAGATGAGAAGAAGGCAGAAGGTTCTGAAACTGTTGACCAAGAATCTAGTGGGAGAAAATGGGTCTATGAAAATAATTTCAATACTATGCTTTAAAAGTGTGTGTGTGTGTGTGTGTGTGTGTGTGTGTGTATACCTGCGCACATGTATGCTTCAAAAGAATAAGAGACCCTAATTTTGAATTTTTAAAGTCCTAGGGAAAATTCTGATATATGACAAGTTGAATTACATCTCTGAGAGCAGAAGCTTGAGAACTCTGATGGCAGAGACTGGGCCACCTCTTTCACCCTGTGTGGGAGCACTGGCTATATTGGCAAGCCCAGTATTTCCCCATTCTGCACTGAGCTCATAAAAGCCAGTGTCTGCCTGCCTCCTCCCTCACCACACTGGTGGAGAAAGCTTCCTGAGGACACAAGTCACCTTCACAGGTGGGCAAGAAGCCATCTGCTGTTGCAACACCCACATGAACTCTTTCAGCTCAGGCAGTATTATGGATTCCAGGTTGAGAGAGAACTTGGGCAAGTCAGCACCTGAGTTCTCATGGGCTCTGCTCCTACCCTGGAAAGGCATGCGACCTTTCAGAGCTTAGTTTCCTATTCTTGAGCTAGATTACCCCCAGCTTATCAGCTGTGTTGATAAAGGTGGGCTTGTGAAGGTGAAAGCAATTGGAAAAATTACACTAGTGCCCTATAATGTTTTATTAATAAGTGATCAAAAATTATTTATTGAATGTCTGCTGTGCCTCCAGACTCTGCCAAGACACTCACTAGTACCCATTCATCCCAGAGATTCCTAATAACAAAGTGTTTATTCTAACCCATCTGGTGCAGATAAATGGTCAGCGTGGGGTACAAATGGCAAAGAAGACAGTAATGGCTTGAATTCTATCACTGATCTGATGTGTGGTCTTGAGCAGTGGCCTTTATTTTTTGAGCCTCAGTTTTCTGATCTGCAAAGTAAGATTTTTCACTGATCTCTCTTGATCCATCTTTCTCCTAGCTTCAATTACTCCTTTTCTTCTGGTTGTTGTATTAGAACAGGCTTACTAAAACAATACACATTAAAATAGAGGAGTCTTTACATATCAACAACTTAATGTGTCGATTCTTTGGGGAACAGCTTAACCCTTAAGGTATGATACTCTAGCAGCTGAAATTCAGTATGAACAATAGACTGATGTAGAATTGTTTGGGTGCCTGGAGTCCCAAATAATGGATGGAGCCTGCTGCCATCTTCTCTTTGAGGAAGCCCATTGAGTTTCCAGGCAGACAGAAAGTCACCCTAACGTGGCTAGGGTCTGACATTACTGCCGATTGACTGTCAACTTTTCTTAAAAGGAGGTCAGTAGCAAAAATCTTCAGGGAAGAGTCTAGAAATACCTTATATTTGTATTCACCTTTGTTCTTCAAAAAATACTCTCAGGGACATTATCTCACTAACCCTCATAACAAGTCTATGAGTAGTCAAAACAATATAAATGTCATTTAGTGTAAGAGAGAAAGAAGAGAATGTCCAGATAGATGAGTGACAAGCTTGACATCATGGAGTAAGAGTGGCACAGCTGGAACCAGAAGTCAGATGATGTCACTCCTGGTCTGGGCCTCCCTGTGCCACCTTCAGCCTGGGAGAAACAAATGTGTTCCAGGGGATTCAATACATTTGTGTATTGCTTAGAATAAGGATGTTCCCTTTTAAAAAGCTGTCCATTGCTACACTATAGGTGATCAATCAATAAAGTTGCCACAGCCTGTGGTTGAGGAAAATTCTGGAGCAGACCCACTGGTGAATATACTGGCTACTCTGCTCTCCTTCTTTGCTTTTCCCTTCCACCTCTTGACTTAGCCTAAAAGTAAAGCAGAGAGGAAATTCTCGACTTAGGGATCCACATTTGTCAGCTTGATTCTCTGAAACTTCAGTTCCATGATTTAGGTGGAGACTTGACATTTCTTTCACAAAAAGGAGGTCCAATCAGCCAGTAAATACTTGTTGACCATACATGAAACACACTTTGTCACCAAGGCACGTGCTACAAGGATACAGAAAAGAGAACTTTTTTCCCCTATAAGGAACTTAGGATCTCTTTGTGAAGACAAGTGATGTTCATGCTGATTTCAATGAATAGTGAGTAGAAAACCATGCAAAACTATGCGGCATTAGTAACAAAGTATGGAAACCAAGCCCATATATAATCAATAAAACATACACTGAATCATGTGTATATGTATATGCATGTGTGTTTGTGGGATGTCCTATTTCCCTCATGGCTCTTTTCCACTGCTCCTTATATTTCTCTGGGGTGGGGTGATGTCTTAGGAATCCATGGTCCCTGTCCTTGTGTAAATGTTCTGAGTGTTGCAGGGCCTCCATTCTATTCTCCTGTGCTAACCCACACCGTAAGGGGCCTCATGACTTGCCTGCCTACCACATGCAGCTTCATCTAAATCCCCTGCAAACTCTACCCCATGGCTACACACTGGGACCTAAAGACAAGCATATCAATGGCATAGTCTACCCTCAGAAGGTGAATGGTCTTGAAAACAGACTCAGGGGTTTGGGAGCAGGACATTTTTGGGTCCTGAATATCTGCATGGAAGTACAAGTCGGTGGAGGTACAGAGCTGGGCAGCCAAGTGTGGGTCCATGTTGTGGCCCTTGTCCTATGGGAGGGCAGTGCTGATTTCTGGTGTCATCCATTTATGCCTGAAGCATCCTCCGCATCCTTGTGTTGCCCTGAAGGGCCCCCACAGATTCTCATGGTGATGCCACCCCTACTGATTTATTCCTCTGGAGCCCAGCAGGTTGAGGTAGAGGGACAGCCTGAGAACTCAGCCTTTGTAGGTCGGGAGAATTCAGACAACCAAACGTTCCGTACACTACCTATGAAAAGCTGTGATATGAATAAGAGAGGAGACAGAATTCAGCAGAGACACAGCGATTTCCATATGTTGAGGTTTTAGTATTTCTCTCTCATTTTTAGAGTTGTTTTGTGAGGTGAGTTGAGCTCATGGAAAATTCTTCAGCCACAGGACAGCCCTGGAAAAACCTACGCTGGCCCTAGTGGGCATTCCACTTCTAAAAGACTTCATTCACATGTCTAGACAGTTAACTTGAAAGTAACCATCTTATTTCATAAGAACCAAGCTCCAAATCCATTTATGTTTTTTATTACCCCACATATATCCTAAGGCTTAAAAAAATCAGGGAGGGAGGTCAACATTATTTAAAAATGATCACAGGTATGGAAATAATAATTGCAAGTCTATATTTAGCTGGAGAATGTGTGGATTATGCTGGAGTTTGGCTCCTTCTGAACCTGTCTTATGTGAAATATCTAATAGATGCATTCCATCTGCAATCTCCTTGCCCACTCATTTTCTTCTTCACTCTTTTATTTCTTCTCTTTATCTGGGTTTCTATTGAAGCTGAAGTAGTTAACAAGTTGTTTTTGTTGTTGTTGTTTTTAAGTGAATAAACACATTTGCATGTTGGTATCATTGCAAAGGTCAAGGCTGGACAGAGGCTTTTCCTTATGGAGTTCTCCTAAGTCTGATAAAAGACAAGGCTGAAGTCTTTGGGGAGGAAGGAAGTGAGTGGTACTCATTCCCTTAGTAAGTGCTGCTTACTAAATGCCAGGAGGGTGTATCTCCCAGAAGGGTGTATCTTCCAGTGTCAGTATAGGGACTCTGGTTTTAATCTTAAACTTTGAGGACTAGAGAAATGTGTCCATCCTACTCACTGTGTTTACTATTACCAACACAGAGATCAGTGCCCATAGTCTAATTTTAAATTTGTGTGGCCTTCTTGTTGCTTTTGTGTATAGTTGGTAGAAACAACATTGTTGGTAAACCATACTTAACATATTAGAATTTCCTAAATGGCATATGACATACCAATTTTTTAAAGATAAAACTAAATAAATGTCTTAGGTTCACAGTGAGCTTGCTTTTTCAAAAATCTTTTTAAAAAATAGAGCCAACTCCTTATCCAATAAAAAATATATATTTCCTATTCATAAAAAGATGAATCATGCCTCTTTTATAATATTCTATTAACTTACACAATTCATATTCCCTCTCTTCTTTTATGTGTGTGTGTGTGTGTGTGTGTGTGTGTGCACATGCATGTGTGATTATATGCATCTTGGGGTTAAAATGAAAATGTATTCATTAAACCATATTTTAACCTTGACTTCAATTTTGATTTCTGAATTGGAAAAAAAAGTCTTAGTAATGAATCTTTATATTAGGTATGAGAATTACTGTATTTTTTTAAATGTGCAAATCATGTGTATCAATGGAGAGGCCATCTTTTGCAGAGAAAGGAGAGTAGGTGTTGACTTCGGAAGCAGTGAGTTAAATTCCATTTCTTTCATCTTTCCTGTGGCCCTGAGTCAGTTGTTCAATCTTCCTGAACCTTGGATTCATCAGTGGCAAAGTAGGACTAATCACATCCCTGTTACTAAGTTAAGGTACCATGTAATGCTGGCCTCTGCAAAGCAAATACAAACAATGTCAGGTTGATCTGTATGCTGACCCTCAGGAGCTCTGGCTTCCAGCATCCGGGATTATCTTTAGATAGGTGGTCCCAGGCAGAATGAGCATTTCCTACTTTGTGGAGCTATAGGGGCCCACCATGTCCTTTCCTTTTTACAAAGGGGAATGTCACTCTAGAGGGGAATCATTATTCAAGTTGCTTAAGAAGATTCAGAAAAAGAAACCAATTACAAGGCTACACAAAAGTTTAAGAGAAATGTAGTATGCTTAAGTTTTAAAAATTTGTGATCTCCTATATTGTTATGGTTTGGATATGTGGTGTTCACCAAAAGCTCATGTGTGGGACAGTGCCAAGAGCATTCAGAGATGAAATGATTTGGTTATGAGAATTATAACCTAATCAGTGGATGAATCCACTGATAAGGATTAACTAAATGTTAACTGTAGGCAGGTAAGTTGTGACTGGAGGAGGTAGGATACTGGAGGAGTGCCTTTGGGGTATATATTTTGTCCCTGGTGAGTGGAGCTATTTCTCCTTCATTTTTCCATGGCCTAAGCTGTTTTTCTCCACCATGCCCTTCTGCCTTATCATTCTTCCTTACCTTTGACCAGAGTTATGGAGTGGCTGATGATGAAGTGAAACCTTTGAAGTTATAAATCAAAATAAACTTTTCCTCCCCCACATTGTTATTTTGGGGTCTTTAGGTCACAGTGATGCAAAGTTGACTCAAACACATATAATGTAGTTGAACTAAACACCTACCAGCAATACCCATGCCACTGCCTGAATGCTGTGCTGCTTTGAAATTTCCTCTGCCAGAGTACTTAGTCCATCACTTTTAAATTCAGTCTCACAGAAAATCTCAGGACATGGGTGAATTGTAGGTAAGTTCTTTGCTAGAATGTAGCATGAATGGCCTCTGTTCCAATTCCCAGTAGAGCCCTCTTTCCCTTCTAAAACCTCATGAGCACAGTCTTTACTGTCTGCATTCCTATTGGCATTCTGGTCTTCTGAGTGCTCGCCAGCATCACTCATTAATTTTCACTTACAACATTATAAGCCTTCTCTAGTCTGTATCTCCAGACTTTTTCAAACTCCTCCCACAAAGCAGTTCCAAATACTTCTAAACCACCTGTTTACATATGTCAGAGCTATGGCCCATCTCCTGGTACCAATTTCTGTGTTACCTTTTCTTACGGTGACCAAAATGTCTAAGAACAACTTAGAGGAGGAATTGTTTATTTTGGACTCACAGTTTCAGAAATCTCAGTCCATGGTTGGCCAACTCCATTGATCTGGAGCCTTGGAGCCTAAAGTAGGGTGGAACATCATAGTGGAAGGGCAAAGGTAGAGAAAAGCTGCTCACATCCAAGAAGGGGCGGGGGGAGAGGAAGGGAGAGAGAAAAGGGTCAGAGACAGATATATTTCATGGGACAAGCCCCCAGTGAACTACCTTCTCCAGTCATGTCCCATCTGTCTATAGTTACCACCCAATAGTCCATTCAAATGATTAATCCATTAAGTGAATTAATCTACTAATGAGGTTATTACTCTCAGCATTGTCTAAAAACTCCACCTCTGAACATTTAAGCACTGGGGATTATGCTTTCAAAACATGAGCTTTTGGGGTGACATTTCTATATTACATGATAAGGATAATTTTTTAATGAAAATTTATATAAATATTTTATACACCCACATGTATCTACATATACATATAACAGGTTGAGCTGTGATGGAAAATGTTTTTTCTTTTAGGATATGGTACAAAATGTTTGTACCACTACTTTACATGGCCAAGTAACAGTTACAAAATTTACAAACCACAAAGTGATTTTATGATAACACACACACGCGCGCGCACACACACACACACATGCACACACATGGGTGATGGTTTTCCTGCTGTGCCACCCACGATCCTGGCATCTTAGACTGTAAATATTAATAAGGCTAATTGTAACTCTGTGGTCCTCTGATAAATCCAAGGTAACCGAGGAAGTCAGAATAAGGCTCTGTCCCAGGGCTGAAGGCCTAAATGAAGATTGGCATCTGCCACTGAGATGAAAATCGCCTTGTAAAGTGGGGAGGGCATCCTTGAGGCCCATTCCTGATTATCCTAAAGACAGAAAAAGGAACTGAGAAAATGGGAAGGATTTTAGGGAAAAGTGAAGGTATCAAACACTATTGCCCTTAACATATGAGCCCTGAGAAAACTGTGGAAGTAGATAACGAGGGACAAAGAAAAAATATTCCCTTGCAGTCAGTGGTATGGTTTCTGCAAATTTCTAGATGAGGCATTAACGCCAGGATCTGTCTCCCTAAATGCTACCGTGTGGGACCTTGTGAACGTGGCTGGCTGAAGCTGCTGATGCCATAATTAAGCTGACAAGGTATCCACGCTGAAAGCGGAGAAGGATGCTTAGCCTGGTCCAATGGGGTATGTCGATGAATAATGGGATGGAGCTTAGAGAAGGTAAAATTGGGCTGAATATCAAAGAAAAAAATTACCTAACAGAAAGATCTATTAAATAGTGGAGTGGTCCCTCCAGGGGGACGGTGGCAGGGCCGGTGTGCGGGAATCATTTACAAGTCGGCTGCTGAAAGCCCCTGAGAGTATGCTGTGGGGAACAGACTGAGTTGACAAGAGAGTGGACATGATGACCTCAAAGGTCTTTTCCATCTTTAGTGTCTACGATTTTATGATTGTCCGCCTTTCACTGAAGCACTCCAGCTCCGATACTCTCTGGGGCCTGAAACACATGAAATAATTGTGAGGAAGATACACAGCAAAGAAATATTTTTGAGGAACCATCCATTTCTGGCCATCTTTTTCCATTCAAAACTGGCTGAAGAGAAGTGAGCAGTATAGAGGAAACAAGGAGGAAGCTGGAGTTTATTGTTCTCAAAGCTGACCTTGTTATTTGTATTTATTCATTCAATATATTTAATCAAATGGAACTCTATTCTTAATGGTTGAATTTAAATACAAAGGCAGTTTCTTTGGGACTACACCATACTAAATTTCTTATTTCTCAACAGGTTGTGTTAGTGGTATAGAAAGGAGCCGGTGTGAGCAGCGGTTTAGCAGATGAAATGAGTTCCTGGATGAGAGGCATTGTTCCATCGGCAACATGGTTAGAACTCCTGTACATTTGCATTTCTGTGTTTCAGAATTATTCAGGCAATAAATTACTCAGGATGTCAACCTTATGCTGAAACAGAAATGACCTACTTTGTGAGGATCTCTTGTATTGGAAATTTAACCTCTTGTCTTCTCTTCAATGGGGAACAGGAGAAAGTGAGTTAAGATGGTGAAGTTCTGCGTGTTACAACCACGATCACAAGCAAACCAAAAGCAGCTCAGAGGCACTAAGCTCTTACTATGTGCTAACTACTGTTCTGAGGGCTTCATGTGCATTAATTCATATAATTTCTTGCAGTGACTCAGAAGGTAGGTGTATTTATTGCAGTTGAGGAAACCAAGGCAAAAGAGGATAAAAAATTGTGCTCAAGATAACAAAACTGGAAAAATACAGAGTGTGAATTGGATCAGGGAGTCTGAATCCAGCACCTGTTCCCCTGATCATTATTATTCTACTGCCTCTCTAAGTGTAGTTTCTGACTTCCTTCAAGAATAATGATGAGGGCAGGGATTTTCATCTGTCTTATTCACTGATGAAACTTCTGAACCTCAAACAGTTCCTAGAACATAATAGGAACTCAAGAAATATTGGTTAAAAGGATGAATGGAAGTTGGTTTTGGAAAATTCTGAATTTTTCAGTGCCAAAATCATTGACCACACATTTTCGGTTTTAAACACAAAAGAGGCAACTCTTTTTGTCTCTCTTAACTTCTGGTCATCTCAACAATCTCTTTGTTTCAGAAGGTTTTCCTCTAGCAGACCTTCCTTGAGCTCTTAAAATAGGCTACTTGAACTTAATACAGGATCAAAAACTACCCTGACATAGAAAATTTCACACTTTATTGTAAATGTGTGTTCAGTTGTCCTCTGGCTCCATTTGAGTTCTACGAGGGCAGGGTCTGTGTTTTGCTTGTCCGCTTAACTGAAGACTCAGCACTGATTTGAGCACAGAGAGCTCTGTTGGTGGATAGTTGGCAAGTGAATGATTGAAAGAGATTATGCTTTCCAACTTACTTCTCTACTTGTTCTCTTATTTATGTAGAACTTTCACATTCCATATGTGAGTGAGTTATTGCAGCATTACAAATCACCTTAAAACCTGGTGACTTAAAGCAACGATATATATTTGTAACTCTTATAATTCCTGGGTGGTCTGGTTCAGTCTTCCTTGAGGTTAGGGTCAAATGTTAACTGGGGCTGCTGTCATCAGCAGGCTCGACTGAGGCTGGAGAATCCACTTCTAAGATGGCGCACTCACGTGGCTGCTGTTGGGAACTCTCAGTATTTTCCATAAGGTCCTTTCTACAGGACTGCTTGAGTGACTAGCTTCTCAGACTCAGATTCCTCAAGGATATAGATACTAAGATTCAGAGATTTTTGAGGGCCATATTGAAGATTTACCATTTTACATCTCCTCTTCCCATCAAACCTATAAGATGTTATATCCAGAGATGAAAAAATTGAAGCTGACTGTGACTTGCCTAATATTCTAAACTGTACTTAAACCCTAATTTTTTCCCTCCAAGTTAAGTGTTCTTTCCAATATATCAAAGCTGCATGAATAACTGAATAAATTATGTATAGCTTTGATAAAATCTGAGATATGAAAATGTAAAGACCAAATTGGAAGTATTATTTGCATTTTAAAAGGATTATTACTTAAATGGCATATTCAAAAATGATTCAATTTATCTAAAATGTTTTATTTTATTTTATTGTTTTTATTAACACATATTAATTTTACAAATTAATGGTCTTCACTGTGACATTTCCATATATGTGTATATTGTGCATTGATCATGTCCATTCTCCCTTCTACTCCCTCTCATTCTTCCCCCCTTCCCTTGTTCCTTCTTTCCCCTTCCTTAATAGTCCTTCTTCTACTTTCAGGTCTTTGTTTGTTTGTTTGTTTGTTTGTTTTTGTCTATGAGATAAAATGTGCAATAGCAATACTTGTCTTTCTTTGTCTGATTTGTTTCACTCAACACGTTGGTCCCCAGTTCTATCCATTTTCCTGCAAATTACAGGCTTTTGTTCTTTTTTTATAGCTTAATAATATTCTGTTTTCTTTATCCAGTTGTCTGCTGATGAAGTCAGACTGATTTAATGTCTTGTCTTTGTGAATAATGCCACAATAAGCATGGTCATACAGGTATCTCTTCCATATGTGGATTTGTTTTCTTTGGATATATACCCAGGAGTGGGATAGATGGATCATACAGTGGTTCTTTTTTTAGTTTTTTGAGGAAACTTCTTGCTTTCCATTGTGGCTGTGATAATTTGCATTCCTGGTAAGTGTTCCTTTTCCTCTCCATCTTTGCCATCACCTGTTATTTTTTCTTTCTTTTATTGATAATGTCCATTTGACTGGGATGAGATGGAATCTTAATATAGTTTTTATTTGCATCTCTCTGATGGCTAAAGGGTTTAACAGTTTTTCAATATTTTTTGGCCATTGGTACTTCTTTTCCTCAGAAGTATCTAATCAGGTGATTTGTCCATTTTTTTTTTTATTACCTGTGGTTTAGCTGTTAAGTTTTTTGAGTTCTTTATATATCCTGGCTATTAATCCTGTGTCAGATGAATAGCCGGTAAAGATTTCCTTCTGTCATTTGGATTGTCTCTTCATTATGTTGATTGCTTCCTTAGCCAAATAGAAGCATTTTAATTCAATGTGATTTGTTTGTCAATTCTTGTTTTTGTCTCCTGAGCTTTATGAGTCTTACCCAGGAAATCATTACCTGTGTCAATATCTTGAAGTATTTATGTTTTTTTCTAGTAGTTTCAAAGTTTCAGGTCTTTCATTAAGGTCTTTGATTAAGTCTGAGTTACTTTTTTCAAGGTAAGGGAGAGGAGTCTAGTTTCAATCTCCTACATGGGGGCATCCAGTTTCTCCAGTACTATTTGTTGAGGGGACTGTCCTTTCTCTAGTGCATGTTTTTGTTTCCTTTATCAAAGATGAATTCTGATAACTTATTTTTTGACACTTGAAAGACATGTCCTTTATGTTTTTATTTCTTAAATTTTTAAAATTTTAAAAAATTTTTTACAGACTTCATTTTGATTCATTGTACACAAATGGGGCACAAATTTTCATTTTGAAGGTACCTTTATTAGTTGATGAGAAATATACATTTGGATGCATGTATGTGTTGGGAATACTCAGGATGTTAGACTAGCTTCTTGAAGGAGAGGTAGACAACTGTGTCTTCAATACCAAGCTTGAGCCCTACCCCAGAGGGAACTTTCAATGAAAGTTCATTAAACAAATAAATTATTATGGCAAAATATCCACAGTTATAGTTTCTCATGAAGATTTTGCATATAAAAAGTTGGCACATTGTTTTTAGGATACATTGATTCTTATTTATAACGAGCCTGAACCCCACTGAGCTTTACGTTACTAGACTCTCCAAAACTTATTTAGATATCAGTACTGACCCAATACAACATATTTTAAAATTTTCATCCCTGATAGGTTATGAAGCTAAAAAATGGACAGATGTTTAACAAAAGCAAAGAAAAAGGTAAAAAGTAAAATCTCATGTTAAGGATGGATAAACCAGCTGCTTTTTGAACATGTATGTGAATAACATGGAGTATTTTTTCTCCTTAATTAAACATTATGTAAATAGCATGGAGTATTTTTCTCCTTAATTAATCAATCAAATTAATATTCTTTTTCTGAATATGAGGGGTGGTAAATTGATTCATTTCAGTTTAAATTTGAAAAAATTTATGTGTGATGGTTCTCTCTAACCCTCACAAACTTTCTGATGTTATATAGTTTCTTATTTTTGGTCTTTACTTACTGTAAACACCACCAGGGCTAGTTCTGTATCTATTTTATTCTCTGTTTTATCTGCCACAATGTCTTTCTCATTTATTGAGAATATAGTGCATGTTAGAAAAATATATTGTTGAATGAATGAAATGAGATGAGGCTCAGAATCTTTGCCAATCTTGTATTCCAGGTAGTTGTCAACTAGTTAGTTTTCTAGTAACCTGTTTGTAATCCAATTGCCTTGAGAGTGGGTGTTATCCAGGGCTGTGTCTACCAGGAGACTATGGCAAAGGTGATGGAATGGGTGTGATTACATGTACCCAATTCCATTACCTAATATTGTATTACCTGTCTTGCAAAGTCCTCCCTTGCTGATGTTGAAGAAATAAGCTGCCACGTTGGGAGTTGCCTATGGAAAGGACTGGTAGGCAAGAGTGACAGCCAGGTAGGGCCTATAGTCCAACAGTCCTAAGTCTAAGGAATTGAATTCTGTAAACAACATGTGAGCTTGGAAGTGGATCCTGCAGTCAAGCTTCAGATGAAACCCTTATCCTAACAATACTTTGATGGCAACCAGCTAAGCCAGGCCTGGACTCCTGAGCCACAGAAGCTGTGGGGAGGGAAATGTAGATTGTTTTAAGCTGCAGTTGTAATTTCTTATGTAGAAATGGGTAAGTCATAGTTATTTAAATTTGAACTTAAATCAATTTACTACCCATCATCTAGGTGTACTTCTTTCCTTGGACAATCCCAAAATGGCACTCTGAATCAGGTTTGGATTACTCTAGCTTCAACACAATGACCTAGGAGAATTTAAAGTTCTTTAGAAAGTGAAAAAGTTTAGTTTTGGCTTGTGTTCTGCTGACTGTATAGGGCAGAACATGCACAGAATCTTATAATCTTATTTATGAAAGTCAGGGATCTCCCCACCTATTTCTGTTGGTTGCCAACATTCAGACTAACTCAGAAGAGAGGTTGGGAGTGAAATCAGAGTGGGAGCATGTCTGAGCTCTCTGTTTGCATCCAAAATAGGTTTCTCAACATTTTGACTGGCAAATTGGTTACTTAAAGTTTATTTTACAAATCCAGCAGTAGGCAACAAAAATGCCACTCTCTAAACAATTGTTTTCATTTAAAATATCTTGTTTGTATAGGCTGTGTGTGATAGAAAGGGTTGACAAGGCCTCTTAAAAACATAAATGCAGTCAACTAGATTTTTGGGAATCTCAATGATCTTACTGATTTTTATCAGTAAATTTTGTGGATTTGACAGTTTCTTTGTACAGTGAAATTATGCCTTTGTATTCCAAAGCCAAAGATAAATAAAATAGATTATGTGTAATTTTGCATTTTCCTTGTCCTATTTTCATGAGTAATTGATGATATCAATACCTTTTACTTTACAAAATCATTGCTTTTTAGTGAAATTGGCTTTATATCAAATCTCCTTTTTCCAACTGATTCTATAAAATGCAACTTGTACAGCCATAAAAAAGTCATCACATAATAAGTTGAAAATGCTATATGAAAATGATGTTTACTTGGTGGCCAGGTCTGTGGGTTCCTTGAGATATATGTAGTAGGCTTTTGCAATTATTTTTGAACTACAAGAAACTTGGCAGCACTTTTTTATCACCTCCTTCATCTCTACCTACTCTAGATGAAAGAACACATTATACTTCGGAGAATGTCCTTTTTCCATATTCAAAGCACTAAGAATTTCTCTCAGGCTTTGGGTGCCAGTTCTATTTCCAATGCCTAAGAGAGCTAGCCTGCAGTACTGAATCCTACCATTAGGTGCTGCTCTTTGACATACAACTTACTGCAGTGACTCCTCTCCAACCCATGGACTCTATTGAGGGCACAGAAATAACTTGCCCTTTTAAAATTCTGCACATTAGGTTTTGTATAAATTTCTATTCAAAGAAATACTTGCTCTTCTAAACAAATCAGAAGTCATGGCTTTTGCCTGAATATTGTCTAAAAATGTTACTTTTGTTTTTGTAAAGAAATTAGTGAGCTAGTCTGTAATGCTGAAAGGCTTCACTTTTACAGAATAACAACTTCTCCTCCTCCTCCTCCTCCTCCTCCTCTTTCTGCTAAAAAAAAAAAAAAAGACCAAAAAGATATTTCATGCAAGAAAATATATTAAGTATCCAAAATGAGTAACTTGGGAAGTATCTTTGAAATAATTTTTTTTTATTGTTCAAATTTTCAGTCTCTTTGTTCTGATTAAGCTAAAAATTACCTATCTATTTTGACCTCACCTGCAATGGCATACATTTTCCAGGCACAACTGAACTTTTTGTACAAAGTAAAAATATTATTATTATTTTAAGTAGTAGAAAGAATTCTACAGAAGAAAAAAACTTTTTCTGAAAGTGTGGCATTTCTAAACTTTGTGCTTCAGTATTAAACTAGGGATTAACAGTTTCAGCATAGAATTTTGGTGTTTTGGGTCACATATGCAATAGATGGGAGGCAACAATTCAATGCCGAAATAGTCTTATGTTGCATGCAAACATGAGAAAGGATGTCAGAGTGACTCAGACACAATGTTTTGTGACAATAAACAGCCAGCAGCCCTCAGCGAAAGCTGTGGGACTTACAAGTTAACTCTGGGTGTTCTGCTAAGGCTACTGTCCATCCATTTCAGTTCCTGGAAAGCTATCTGGTCAGAGGAACATAAGAGTTAACCCCGGGTGATGGGGAGAGGTTTACTACAAATAATAAAACCCACAGAGCTGATCATATTTCAGCCCAGTGATCCTTATATTCATGTATAAGGTTATCTTTATAGGTGAGTTTCTCCTCCTGTATTCTTTATTTTTTCTTTCTTTATAAAAAATATTTGCTGATTTCAGAAAATTGTTTGCTGTGAATGAAGCTCTTCACTTTAGGTTGATATGTTGTGACTTATGAAAATTTGAAATACCTGTTATGGATCGACTCTCACTTTGAGCCTGGGCTGGATTTGTCAGGTGATGATTGAAGTTGTAAATCAGTATTCTTGGATCTGGAATTTCCTATAGTGAAGCAAATCACTACAAACATCAGTTTTAAGAATAAAATAAAATGAAACGAGCAGTAATAATAATAAAAAAAAATCCTTGACAGGCAAATTTGGTGTTATATGTTATGCATTTCTTTTCAGTCTCTCAAACTTTCTGAACACTATAATTTGTTTGCACTGCTGCATCACTATCATCAAAGATATAGAACTTTATTAGCTCTTCTCTCTCAGGAATGTGTCTTTTTTTAAAAGGAAAGGAATGCATAAAAGTTCAACCACTTGCATCTGTGCGGAATCATTCTTCCTGGCCAAAGTCATATATTTCTTTGGTTTGAGAAAAAAATAAAAAAGAAGGAAAGAATAATATAAATAAAGGAAGGAATGGTGAAAAGGGAGGGAAGGGGGGGAGGAGGACAGGGAGGAAGGGAAAGAAACATAGGGACAAATCTTTATTTGAAAAAAATTAACCACTGAAGTGATGGAATTGTGTCTTGAGACTGAGATAGATTTCAGATCCGCCTGATCACTTCCCCTTCCAAATTTAGGAACTCTATCAGATATAAACAGCTCCCATCTACAGTGTAAAGTTAGTAAACAACAATTCAGTCCCTTAAGTGACCGTGGAGAAGACTGTGTCCTTGCTATGGAACATGGCTGAGTGGTCATCCTATTTTCAGCTCAAGCATCTTAAGACATTTGAAGGGAATTAAAATGAGATCAGAGGAGAGGTGATGGAGAAGTGGTTTTAACAGTCTGTTTGCCTGGAATGATGGGTCATTAATGGCTTAAGCTGGTCATTTAGTAACAAGTCTAAAGTTCTTGTTTACTTTTACTCTCCAAAATTGAGATCAACTTTAAGACAGCTGTCTAGGGGACAGAGGAGAGGTAAACTGCTCAAGGGGAACTTCCAACAGTTGGTGGGAAAATGTTGCATGGTCTCCTTTTCTGTATTAGCGATCGTTTATGTCTCCAATTCCAAAGCTAGGCTCATCAACTTGTCGGGAAGAACACTTGGTGGTCATGCCATTTAACACAGCACGGGAAGTCAAACTGGTTTGTTTGTTAACTAGGTCTTGCACCCCAGTCTCAAGTATGTGGGTGTCCTCTCTGTTATGTTGAATACCACTTTGTCATTTCAAGATCCATTCTTCTCTCATCCACCCTATTTGTTCTCCTTCTCCTGGGTTATAGATAAGGAGAAGAAAAGGTGTGAGTGCACAAGTGTGGCTGGGTCTCTGGGGTCTCCATGTCATGTTTAGAAGTGCCTGGAGGTAGGCTGTCCTAAGAGGTAGGAGGATCATCCCTCCTTGCTGTGAAAGAACCTGAGTCCTCTGTGTGCAACTATCAGCCAGGGCTGCCCAAAATTAGCTCACTGACTTTCTGATAAGGCTGTGAAACAGCAGGGACAGTGATCCAGCAGGGGAGATGGAGGGAGGTGATTCTGCATGGAAGAACTCTAGAGCATGTCCATTCTCCCACCATGCTGCCTGGCTTGCACATGGTGATGTCTGCGTCTGGAATTCTTGTGAATGTTCTACATTCCTGATGTGCAGCCTGTTGGCAATTTATCCAGATGTAGAAAAGATTCTCCTAAGTGAGAAAAAAAGGCCCTGCTCAATTTTTTAAAGCAGAAACAAAACCACCCTTAACACTTTGTCCTTCCTCATTGCATACCAGGGTCAGTTGAGGTCGGAATGCGGGAGGGTGGTGGCACAACTTTCCACTGACATTTCTGGGAGCTGGGATAGACACACAGGGCTGGGGTGACAGAGGATGCCTGCTGTTGAGTGTGACTTTGGGCGACATTGAACACCTGAAGTTGGGGACAGGGGACCTCTCCTCAGCTCCTCGAAAACACTTCCTTCCTTACCAGAGCTGTCCCCCAGGCAGCTTCACATTTCCTCAGGTCCCTGAACAACTCTTCTGGTTTTCAGACCCTTCTTGTGTAACTGCTGGATAATGTTCTAAGGACACAGCTTGATCTGGTGGTGAGAGCCATCTGGTGAAGAGACAGAGGGTGTCAATGCAGAAAATCACCTTTTTGTGTGTGTAAGATCAGGCTGTAGCTTCCATTTGATTGTCACTGGATGAGAGGACAAAGAAACAAGGCATGGGGGAGATGGAAGGGAGCTCCTCACACTGTCTGTCTTAGGTTTTCATGATTTGAGATGGGGATAGCTAGCTCCCAGCCATGGAGGTATTCTCTGTTAGTTGAGAGCAGTAGTTCTCAAATGTTAGCATGTGTCCAAATCACCTACAGGGCTTGTTGAAATTCAGATTTCAGGGACCCACTCCCAGGGGTTTTGATGAGTAGGTCTGAGGTGGACCCCGTCATTTGCATCCCAACCAGCTCTCAGCTGATGCTGAATCTGCTGTTCCAGAGATTCTGCTGGAGAACCACCAAAGCCTGGGGTGAGGTGTGGCCCATGACATAACTCCATGTGTGACTCCACAGATAGCTCTGACCCCATTGTGCTGAAGTGTCTACGGGCATGTCTGCCTACCTCTTCCAACTCTGCAGTCTTTGAGGGAATTTCTATTTCTAGGACAGTGCTCGGCAGGTCAAGGGTGTTCAGAAAGATTTTGTTGAAGGGTGATATTTGAGATGCCTTTATAACAGGCTTTGATGTGTTTAGAATCACAGAATGTTAGAGCTGAAGGGAAATCTAGACATGACCTAATCCAGCCAGGTTGTTCTACAAACAGGGAAACTAAAGTTCAACAAGCCCAATTCACAAGATCACACAAGATTGCCCAAGACCACACAGCTAGCAGGTCTTGTGCTTCAATTACAGTGCATTAATTATGACCAATGTTTATTGAGCAATTATTTACTATGGGCCAGACAGCAAGCTAAATGCTATGTTTTCATTTAATTCTGTATTATCTCTCTTATTTAATTCTCAGAACAACCCAATGAAGTCAGGCAAGTATTGTACTCATTTTGCAAAAACTAAGACTTCAAGGGGCAAATGACTTGGCTTTAATCACAAGAAAGTGAGGAGTGAGGTAGTGAGACCAAATAATGAGCTTTTACCCATGAGGCCATTCTGCCTTATTGGTAGTTGGTGCTCGATGGATGCTGAGATCTTACAAGTTCAATTTCCTTACCTGTGAAATGAGGAATCACTTAGTTTGCTGAATTTTGATGGCTGAAATGGAAAACATGTTTGAGACCATGAAGCTTCTGTAGACTGGGGGATCCAGGAGGGAAGATGGCTTTGTGTTCTCGGAGGCATTTTCCTGACTCGGAGTGTGCATTTGCAGATACTTTCCCCGTATCTGAAACTCCCCTGCACGTTCCATCCATCAGCATCCATCCACAGGCCTGGGCTTGCTCTTCCAGAGAGTCTTATCAGCCTCCCCAGGATGACACCTGCCCCTCAATACATCTTTATTCTTTGCACAGGTATATTTTATCTTTATCGTTTTTTTTTTCATAATTCTCATTGGTATTTTAAATATGGGACTTGCTGCCCCACATTTGAACTTGTTGACTGTTCTGGACTGTCAGACAGAGACCCAGCTCCACTCATGTCTGTACTTCTGGGAACCCACTACAGAGGGCCCCTCCGTTCTGACTCAACTACAGGTGTTTGGTGCAGCCTCATTAGCACTGGCAGGGTGGGCTGCAAGCACTGCCATTCCCAGGCTGAATGGCAAGAGGGCTGTGCTGGCTGAACCTCAGGGTAGCCCATGGTCCCACAGTGATCTGTCAGCACCTAATAAGGGCCCAGCCTTCTGTGCTACCCTGACACTTTGCCTCCCCATGATCGTGGGCCTGAGGGATGGAAAATGAGGACTCGCCTCACTTTGCCTTATGGTTGCCTCGACTTTGGCTGAGGGGCCCAGGGCCTTTGGAAATGAGCAGGAGACTTCCCGGGGCTACCAGCTTATAATTTCTTGAGATTTGGGGAAATTGTGTTTTTGAAGGGGTTGCAGGCTTCCTGGAGGAGGAGGAAGAATGTAGCCTTATAGAACTGCAGGTTTCTTAGACTCCTTGACCGGAGCTGGGCTTCATATAAGGAGGTGGTGCCTGGACCAGGAATTTTGCTGGTGGTGCCCCTCCCCTCCTTTATCTTTCTTGTCTCTGTTTAGGTCTCTCTCTCTCTCTCTCTCTCTCTCTCTCTGCATCTGTTTATGGTTACTTTGGGATTGACTGACTTTTCCTTCCTCCTAAGCAAGACCCCTTTGGGAATATGACCCTGGCACAATTCTGGAGTGTTACAGTCTATACCCTCCAGCCCCGGAGGATTTTCCCTCCTCAGTGCTTGCTGCTGCTGGCTCTCCTCAGTTTGCCCTGCACCGAGTTCTCAGCCAGGGATGAAACAGTTCCACTCGCTGGCCTGGAGGGCATTGCTCACTCACCAGCGGCTGAACCCTCCAGGAGCGGTTTTTCGACACAGGAATGAGTATGAGCTCTGTCTGCCTCAGTGTATCTTGCCTATTTCAAAGACTCATGCACGCATGCCCTCCTGGGGCCTTCATGGAGTGACTCCCCTCCCTTGCATGACACAGGGTTAACTCCTGCATATGGGAGCCACAGGCAAAGGCAAGTTTGGATGTGAGTCAAGTGGAAGCGGCCACTCTGCCACTGGCTGCTCAAGGGAACTGAGTTTAGTCCAGGCATGGCTCACAAGATCCAGGCTGCTCAGCTCAGGCCTGGATCTTGTGATCCAGATCCCAGAGGTTTTGGCAACCCCATGGGGAATATCCTGTTCCTTCTCCTCTTTGCCCTTGTACACCTGCTTTCCCTTGGGGCCACAGCTCAGCCAAGGAACCCCCTTCTCCATGACACTGCAGTGGTCATGTAGACCAGGAGCTCCAACTGTAACCGGCTGCCATGGGAGGCAGTCACAGGTCATGCCCAGGTCAGGCAGCAAATGGGTGATGTTAGACTGGTGCTGGCAGGCCCAGGCCCAGGCCCCTGAGCCCTGAGACCCTTTTTTTTAATTGTCATTTCAAGAAGAAGCACTTTTAAAAAAATATTTTTAAATTTTTACAGACTGCATTTTGATTCATTGTACACAAATGGGGTACAACTTTTCATTTCTATTGTTGTGCACAATGTTCATTCATACCATTTGTGTAATCATACATGTACATAAGGTAATGATGTCTATCTCATTCCACCATCTTTCATAATCACACCCCTCCCCCGCATTTCCCTCTACATAATCCAAAGTTCCTCCATTCTTCTCTTATCCCCCACCCCCCAACCCTCACTATGTATCATCATCCACTTATCAGAGAAAACATTTGGCCTTTGGTTTTTTGGGATTGGCTTATTTCACTTAGCAAGATATTCTCCAATTCCATCCATTTACCTGTAAATGCCATAATTTTATTCTTCTTTATGTCTGAATAATATTCCATTGTGTATATATACTACAGTTTCTTTATCCATTCTTTTATTGAAAGGCATCTAGATTGGTTCCACAATCTAGCTATTTTAATTGAATTGCTATAAACATTGATGTGGCTGCGTTACTGTAGTATGCTGATTTTAAGTCCTTTGGGTATAAACTGAGGAGTGGGATAACTTGGTCAAATGGTGGGTCCATTCCAAGTTTTCTGAGGAATCTCCATACTGCTTTCCAAAGTGGCTGCACCAATTTGCAACTCTACCAGCAATGTATGAGTGTGCCTTTTCCCCCACATCCACGTCAACACCTATTATTGCTTGTGTTCTTGATAATAGCCATTCTAATTGGAGTGAGATGAAATCTTAGGGTGGTTTTAATTTGCATTTCTCTAATTACTAGAGATGTTGAACACATTTTCATGTATTTGTTAATCACCTGTATATCTTTTTCTGTAAAGTGTCTGCTCGGTTCCTTAGCCCATTTATTGATTGGATTCTTTGTATTTTTGGTGTAAAGTTTTGTAAGTTCTTTATAAATTTTGGAGAGTAGAGCTTTATCTGAAGTGAGTGTGGAAAAGATTTTCTCCCACTCTGTAGGCAAGAAGGAGCACCTTTATTTCAGGTTTTGCATCTCTCGAATGGATGCAATTGGTCTGCTTTTCCCTGGTGAAAAAGGGAGAAGAGGGGAGCAGGGGCAGTAATGTCTTTTTATGGTACTTTGGAAACCAGAAGGATCCGTGCTAAGGAGTCCACTCAATAATATACATGCAAGATTCTCTGGTTTTCCAGGTGCATGAACTCCAAACCCGCTCACTTCTCTTCCACTTTCAAGAGCATGTCAAAATGGAAGTAAGTGATAGTGACTTTATCAAGAAGGCAATCTCAAAGTTCCCCCCGATTATTAAAACAAAATAAATTATGTTCAAATCACAAGGTACTATAAGGAACAATTTACCTGTGGCAAATGTCATATCTGATTGGGGCACACAGCTGCATTCCAACACAGGCTGAGAACTAACTCACAGAAGCCACCATGGATAATAGAGGGTCCTATAAAGTTTACTGATTTGAGCTTGAGTTTTGCCTCCCTAGCAATATTGTAGGATTGTTGTATGTGTTAGGGCTGGGAGGAATATTAAAGATATCCAATTCAATCTCCTTATTTCATTGATGAGGAAAAACATGGTTCAGAGAGGTAAAGTGACTTGCTGAAGGCCACAGAGTGAGTTATCAACTAGTAATGAAATGAGGTTTCCCAACTCTTATTCTAGTGCACTTTTGCCATTCTGATATCTGTATCATCATATTGTATTGGTCACATGTCCTGTTTGTAAAAGGATCCAGAAAAGGAGCTACCAAACCTCACTTGGTCACCACTTCCATAAGATGAAGAATGAATTCATCAATATGAATGCAACCTGGTCTGAGAGTTTCACTCTATGGTCTGATCCTTCCTTAGTACAGCTGGCATTTCTGTCTCAAATTTTGTTTTATATTGGAGAATATTAGGAAGCAAGTCAACTGTCCAAAGTTGGGTTTGGCAAAATATGTGGTGGCACATCCTGGGAATGCATTGTCACACAGTTACTTGAAATGTTGCTGTAAAAATAATAGTTATCAACATGGGGAAATACAAGAGAATGTTATGTGTGAAACAGCAAAGTGCTCAAGTATGTAAGAGGTGTGACTTTAATTTGGAAGAAATAAATTCATGCATACCCAGAAATATTTGAAGGATACCAAAACATTAACAATTGTTGTCTCTGGGTATTAGATTATGGAAGGATCTTTATTTTCTTCCTTTCCATAATTCCCATTTTTTCAATGAGATTTATAACTTTTATATCAGGGAGCAACAAAAGATGTTATTTTTTTAAAAAGGTGGTCTGCAATGGGAGAATTTATATGCAGTCCTCTTCAAAAGCCTCTTAAGAATGCATATTATCTTACAAAGCGAATTCAGATCTTCACATGGCTTGTAAAACTGGCTCTGGAAAATAGGAGCTCTAATTAAAGGATAGAAAAGGTGAATTCAAAACTCGAATCCTCTTTCCTTTATTGATCTAGGCCAGAACATTTGAGCTCTCTCTGTTCTCAGTCTTCCTTCCTCCCAAATGGGTATAATCCATCTGCGTTCCCCAGGAGTGGGGAGAGAGCTAAGTGCAGGGAGGGACCATATCTTATACTCATAAAGAGCCCAAAGGGACCCATAGAAACTCCACTCAGACTTCTAGAACATAAAGAAAGATGTCTGGATCTTGCTCTTCTGCATTCTTCTGCTGGGTTGGAAGTGAAGCGCATAGAGATCTCTTGGCCAGTACTTTGCATGGAAAATCTAATTGAATAGGCTTGTTCATCTTCAAAAAATGGATCAGGGGACATTGGAGGAGCCTGAGGTTTCTGTCCATACCCTTTAAGCCTGCATCTCCATCCTAGGAGAACATATTTGCTGCTGAAGCTCACATTAGTTCTTCTCAGAGAAGGAGGTTTTGGGTGGATCCTTTGCCTATACTCCCAGGTGATCAGTGGGTCCATGTATGCAAAAACCAGAGGATGGATTTTTCTCCCTGTCTCTCAGCTCTTTCTTGAGCCACTTGGGAAATGTGCAGACTGTCTTGCAACCAGGAAAACTGCCAAGCTGAAGTGGGGGGGAGGAGAGACCTCCCTTCCACCAACCAAACAGTGTAAGAAGCATGGCTTTCCTCAAGGGTGAATCCAACCTGGCTCTGAGCATGGGCCTTGCATCACTCTGACCTGATTCCGAAGGCTTTGAAAGGCTAATCCATGCATTCCTATTCCAGACATTCACAGATTAGGGCTGCTGGTTGATACAATCTATATGCTGGAAAATAGTAACCGGATCACAGTTGGTTTTGCATACTCCCTCTAACTGGGGATGAGGTCTCTTCTGTTGCATTTGGAACTGAGCACTAGATGACCTGAGCAGCAGACCTCGGGTCGACCTCTGACCTTTGGCCACTTGGTTCCTTTCTAGCCTAGACGTTGACAGAGGTCTTGAAGCCAAGCAGCGTGGGTCCTTCTGGACTGGCTGTGACCTCCTGCTTCAGTCTTTGTTGCTCTTGATCCCACTGCCCCAAGGAAACACAAAAGAGTCTTGCAAAAGGAACTAATCACAAGTCTTGGAAATTTCTGCTGGTGACATCTTCACGGCTCTCAGGGCTCAGCTCTAGGGCTATTTTCACAGGGAAGTGTTCCCTTACCCTCCCTTCACTACTCTTTCTGGTCTCCACAGCCTGCATCTCCCATGGCAGGTTAACCTCCATTCATTTCGGCTGTCTCTGTATGTTGGTTGCCCACCTGTCCATCTGCTCCCTAAAAACTCCAGAGAACCTTTCACTGTGCTTACCTGGTGTAGCCATCCATTAAATGTTTGATGGTATGAAAAAAAAAAAGGATCCAGTTTTGCCAATTGCTTAGACACCTTCTTTGTCCCTTACTCTCCCCAGTACTTAACTGGTGTGGCAGGATGAGACAATCCTGCCAATCCACAGATTGAGCAATAAATGAGACAAGTTAGCAAGAGGAATATGCAGCAGCCTCCACCTTTGAGGGGCTTACAGTGGAGCTACAGAGAAAGCATCACTGTTATCATTGGCTCTAGAATGTTCCCCAAATGCTCATATGTTGGCAGTTCGGCCCCTGGCTGGTGGGACTATTGGGAGGTGGTAGAAACTTTAGGAGACAGGCCTAGTTGGAGAAAGTAGGTCACCAAGGAAGTGCCCTTGCAGGGTATATCTTGTCCCTGTCTCCCTCACTCTTTCTGATTCCTGGCCACCATGAGCTGAGGGGCTTTGCTCCATCATGGCCTCTGTTTTTTTTTTTTTTGTTTGTTTTTGTTTTTGTTGTTGTTTTTTTTGTAGGTTTAATCATTGAGCCATATCCCCAGCCCTGTATTTTTTATTTTTTTGATGCAAGATCTCACTAAGTTGCTTTGGGCCTTGCTAAGTTGCTGAGGCTGGTTTTGAACTTGTGATCCTTCTGCCTCAGCCTCCCCAGCCACTGGGATTCCAGGCATGCACCAGGACCTGATGCCTTTCTGCTTTGATGCCTGCCTCTCCACAGGCCCAGAAACAATGGAGCTAGCCACTATAGACTGAAACCTCTGAAAGTGTAAGCCAAAATAAATCTTTCTTCTTTCGAGTGGTTTTTCTCAGAGATTTTGTCACAGTGGTGGAAAGTTGACTAACAAAATTACTCACCTGGAGCTGCTGGAGAGCCAATTTGGACAGTGGCAGAAATTATGGTTGAGGTGTGGGTAGTGTCAGAGGTCTTTCTGATGGAGGCCAGATTTTCCTCAGAGCCTTAACACTGGGTAGGATTCTGATGAAACAGTCTATGATTTTCCAAGCATGTATAGAGAAGTACTTGGGTTTTGTGTTAGAAGATTTGAGTTCATTTTCTAGCACTGACCTGCAATATATCTTGGACAGGCCACCTAACCCCTCAAGCCTCCTATTTTTAAAAAGTAGGAATCATAAAAAAGATCTGCTTGGCTTACTTAGGGAATAGAAGGTAACGTAAAAACTGTGAAAACCCTTTGCAAATGATAAAACGATGTATAAATATCACCTTTTAACATTTTCCTTATCAGAAGACTATGAGGAGGCAAGATCTGCTTCTGAGGTTGCAAAGGCACTTCGCCTTGTTGTTTCAGAGCTGCTGCGCGTCTGACTTCCTGTATACCTTCATGGCATCTTTCTGACCCTTCCTGAGTTTTGCCTGAATTTTAGCCTTGCATACTGTGATATTTTTCAATGCATTGTAGCGCTTTGACAACTGCCTTTTAATGATAATGGATAATCATCAATACTTTCATATGATTATGTAATGCCAGACATGTTTTAGCTTGCATGTGTGTGCATACATGCAAATACACATCAAAAACACAATTTGCACAAACCAAACACCCTTGCTGTCTGCAATACAGTTATCTTCCCTTCTTTTTCCTAGCCAACCACTTGGATTAAAACAATCTGGTTGCAACCTACTAAAGTGATTTCATATCTTACTGAAAGATGGATTTTAAAACTCCATTCTCTAACCCAAAGGAACCATTTCAAAAGATGAGATGTGTGGACCAGCAAACTAGAGAAGAAGATATTAATGAGAACTAGATTCATTTTGGGTTACAAAGTTGGTGATTTAGAAGAGGAAAGGATGAGGTTCAAGTCAGTTCATAAAGTTTTCTTGGAGACTGAATCCCTGCCTTCAGCTCCTGGTACACAGAGGATGCCGACTACAGTTGAAGAATGAGATGGAGCAGTGTTGGTAGTCAGGAAGGCCAGGGCATGCATGACAGTCTACTCTGGCAGAAAGAATGAGGATTTGGGACAGCAGAAAGTTAAAGGATTGTGCTGAGCCATTTTGGTAAGTCAGGTTTGTTGCGCTGTATGGTCAAGGCTAGAGTGCCAGGCTGATACAAATACAATTGATAGGGCAATTGGACTTGATGTGGTAGGACAAGGGGTCCCATTGGCAATCCTTGAATAGGAGGCTCACTTGTTGAAAGCACTTTTTTTTTTGCTGTGCCGGGGATTGAACCCAGGGCCTTGTGCTTAGGAGGTAAGCACTCTGCCAACTGAGCTATATCCCCAGCCCTTGAAAGTGTTTTTGGGAAGGTTAATCCAGTACCAGTAATGAGGATTAGCATTTCTTCAGATCAGAGGAATGTGTTTTTTTTTTCTTATAATGGATAAGTCGCATATTTCTCCTAATATCCCAAAACAGAGAAAGTGGACTAGGCCACACCAAACTAATTTTCCTTTCTTTCTATTTCTCCTTCCTCTTTCCTTCCTTCCTCCACCTGCATCTTGTTCTTTTCTTCTTTTTTTTTCTTTCATGAACAGGCTATTAGCATGGTTCATACAATAAAGTTTGATTTTTCTTTCTTCCTTCATGTGTGGATAAAGCATCTTTTTGTCGTGTTCCACTATCTAAAAGTATCTACAGGAAACATGTGATGTCCTATTGGAAATACACAACAGACCACTTCCCTGGCCTGTTCATAGCTTCCTCTGATAGGAATTCTATAGCTGAGCTGTGGCCACCATTCACAGCATTTTGCAATGTCAGAGGTCCCTTTGTGAAGCCATAAACAAATGAAAATTGGGATTATAAAAACAATTGAATTGTTTATGAACTTAGGATTTTTAGGGAGAAGCACCAGGCATATGATATCTCTAACACAGGGTTTAGAACAATATCTAGGTTAACGGTCGGCCTGGGGCATTTCTGTCTCTAAGCAGAGACCTGCAGTAGCACGTTGTAAGATGCCCATAAGATTCCTCCCTCCTGGTGCACATGCCACTCATCATCTTGACTGGTTGGTAACTTTGAATACAAAAGGAGATCACTCTTGAGATTTGGTTAAGATGTTTTGCCGACGAAATTGAGGTCCCTAATTAGGTGAATGTGAGATTATCCTGGGTGAGTTTGACCACACAGACAAATCATAAGAAGAAATCAGAGAGATTCTCTTACTGACCTTTAAGAAGCAAAAAATAGGGCTGGGGATATAGCTCAGTTAGTAGAGTGCTTGCCTGGCAAGCACAAGGCCCTGGGTTCAATCCCTAGCACCACACACACACACACACACAAAAAAAAAAAAGAAGCAAAAAATGACACTGTGACTGCTTCTAGAGAGCAACATGGCAAAGCTATGAATGTAACTCTTGTAGCTGAGAGTGATCCCTGTCTAGCATCTGGTAAAATATATGAGGACAGAAGTAAATGAATTCTGCCAATAAACAGTGAGCTCAAAAGTGGACCTCTAACTTCAGTTAAGATGGGAGCTCTCCTGACACCTTGATTTCAGCCCCATGAGACCCTGAGAAGAGGATTCAGCTAACCTGCATGCATACTTCTGGTGAACAGAAGTTGAGGTAGTAAAACGATGTTGTCTAAAGCTATTATGTTTGTTCTAATTTGTTACACAGAATAGAAAACGGAGACTTAATACATCATTGGCATGGGAAAACATTTTTAGATATGAATAAGAGAGGACTTTTAAAATTAGAATTTATAACAAGCAGATTATGGTAAAGGGTTAGAAGAAATACAATCAAGTTCATGAGAAAGGGATGAGATCCCCAGAGATCATGCTCAATCATTACTAGATATCACCACATCACAAAGTTTTATTTTCTGGGTGAGGTATGCAAGTTTGGGGCCAGAGCTGAATTGCTCGAGAGGTTGGGAAGACAGTGAGCTGCCACCCCAAATGTCACTTTCAACTTTCTTCTAACTGAAACGTGGTTTCTCTCTTAAACACAGGATGAAGGATGAACTCTTGTTTTTTAATAAAAACTGTAAGTTTAAAGGAGCATTGACTTCTTAGCCACTTGGATCCATACCAGTTATTAACCTCCTCCGAGTCCTCTGTTGTTTGATCTGGCCTTGGAAGCCTCAATGACATTAATCAGTTCCCTTCTGCCTTCTTTGAAGCAGAAAGACTCCATTGCTACCACTTGGCTTAGCAATGAAGGCTTGATGTTCTAAGAAGCCTTCCATTGTGGAAAGCAGAACCAGGCACAGGGTTAATGCACACAGGCTATATTGTTGAGGGAGATTTCCAGGAAGAGAGGACAGGGGAAGGAGATCTGCACTTGAGGGAATGGGCATGATTGCCACTGGTTCCATCGCATGTGGAGACAGATCAACTGATTGGAAGTCGGAGCCTCTCACTCAGTAGGCTTGTTTCCTGTCTGAGGTTATTCAAATGGTCTTGCTCCGTCAGACTGATTGTGGGAAACTGAGCTCAAAGGCGAGGTGGAGGAACGTATAGTCCAGTCCGTAGCCCATACATAAAGAACAAGAAGAGGTTGGTGTTCGCTTAGAGCTTATTTACAGCCTCCCTTGAGAGGATGTGGCATAACAAACCCCTGCATCAGAGGCTGGGATAATGAGGGGGATGACCCCGAGTTGGAACGGTGTCCCACTCCTTGTGTTCTGCGTGGTGTGTGCGACACTGACGGAGAGCCGGGATTTTCTGATTGTTTCCGCCACGCTGACCTTTAGTGTGTTTGCTTTTCAGGCGGTTTGGCGAAGGCACGTTTGAACTCTGGGGTATGAGCAAGTTCACTCCTCCTCCACTTTCCTTTTTTCTCCGCTCTTGCCCGAAACGGTTTGCTGAGTGACAAATAAACACAAGTTGTTTTTACAGGTGTAAAACCAACAGATCAAATGCTGGCCTGTGCCTGGGCTCGTGAATGGGGACTGTGTTGTGTTTGGAGAATACCACCACATCATTTACACTTGCAAACCCTTTGTAATCTTAATCTCTTTGTTGCTTTTATGTTATACTGGCCCCCCAAGGTTAAAGAAAGAGATTTAGACCTTAAACACAAATCCAGCCTTCAAGCTCTGGAATTATCTTTGCCTTTAAATGCAGCTGATCAATGCCCATTTCTTTTGAAAATAAAACCCTTTTGAACCTTGAAAGCCTTCCACTGTTGAGCTATGCCTAAGTGCCACATGGGGGAATGGGCAGAAAAGAGCCCATTTTTCCCTTAGTGCTTGCATTAGGGGTCCCAGAGTTCAGTCCGACGCAATCAATTTAATTGGCGCTAGCTCTGGTGACAAATTATGCTGGTTTACACTCCAGTGTAGCAGAGATTCCTCAAACGCAGGGGAAGAAGGGAGATACACTTCTTGGTCTCTACTTAAAGAGGGCAACAGTATTGGAAAAGGAGCACATTTAATTTATCACTGTCAGAGCAGGTGCAAAGTTTAATTCTAACTAAAAGCATTAAACAATTAACCCAGACAGTCAGGCCTCTGAAAATGCTCAGTAGCAGGGAACACAGGGACCAGATTACCAATGGAAACGTCGATGCTTCTCTTTTATTCCGCTGAATATCTTCTCGTCTTTTTTTTTTTTAAACAAAGAAAAGTCCTGGAAATACAATAACTTCTCAGGTCTTTTGGTAGATGTTTGAATGGAAAGGGTCAAACAGGATACCATCTTACACTCAAGGATCAACAAATAACTGTCCCTGGAGCCCTAGTTGATTAGCTGTGAGAAGAGAAATAAGAAGTCACTTGGTTTTGAAGTACTTATAGTCTGGTTGTCTACCTTCTTTATGCCAAAGTATGTTGCTATGCAGGATTTAGTCTACTAACTTGAATTGTCCTTCAGTATCCTAACCCTTAGAAGTTATCTATTATTTTGGAGGTGGAGAGGTAGATGAGCAAGGGGAAAACTTGGAGATGATAAGAACTTGGCAATGAATCAGGTTTGGACAGGGAGATGAAACTTTCCTCACAGATACTTAATATATTGTCTTTTTGTGGTTGTTGAGTTGATCAGGGAATCACTGAATTTTAGAGCTGTTAGGTCCTTTGGGAATACTGAGGCTTAGCCTGAGGCATTTTTACTGAAAATGTTGGGGCCCAGAGACGGGAGGCTCCTGCTCAATGCTCTGCAGTTTCTACAAAGCTCTCACAGCAGGCCGGCTTTTCTGACTCAGCGCAGCCAGGTAAAGATTAAGGACTCAGAAGTCTGTCTGACCTGCATTTGGATTGTGGCTGTGCTTCCTACTTGGTGTCTTGGGCCTCTGTAAACTCTGGATGGTGGATGAGACACCCTTCACAAGCGATATATATATAATGCACCCGCCCGGGCCAAGGCAGCCAAGCCCTCGCATGTGTTGATTTCCATCCTTCCTTTCTTCCAGGTGCTCAGATGAAATGAGGGGCTGCAGGTAAAGTACCTGCTCCAATGTCCGGCACACATAATTACAGTGCATTTCAGCTATTTAATAAACTAGGAAAAAGTAGTTTAACTTAGGATTCCAGTGCTTTGGGAGTTCAGAAGCATTATCTTTTTTTTCTGGACTAGTTTATCAATTCAAATCTATATTAGTGAGAGAAAAGCATAAAACTGAGTGTTTTTTTTTGTTTTAAATGTTTGGCTTGAAGATATTTGGATTTTGGTCCGTATGACCTCCCTCAGAACTTAGAGGTCATAGTGCTTCCTCCTCACTTTATGGATGAGGGATCACAAACCAAGATTGGTTCAACCCTTTGCCAAGGACACAGTTAATCACCATGGCTAGCCCCATCTGATGCCTCCAGGTCTGAGAGTTTCCCAGGTTGGGGTGGAAGTGGGGTTCAGGATCTTTATCATCCTTACCCCTAACCTTGAAGTACCACGTGGTTCCACTGAACACACTGTGAACACAGGGCCCTTTTAGAAATTGTCATACAAGTAACCCACTTTTGTGTGAG
Source organism: Glaucomys volans (assembly GCA_020662805.1). Taxonomy (NCBI): domain Eukaryota; kingdom Metazoa; phylum Chordata; class Mammalia; order Rodentia; family Sciuridae; genus Glaucomys; species Glaucomys volans. Next base: position 527,676 of record JAJEJO010002735.1, read on the forward strand.
CTACTTTCTGTGTTGGAGAAAATCATGGTGGGCTCTAGCATTTTGTATAGTAATTAACTACTTTAAACATGAGATGCCCTTGCTTTTAAGTATATTTTAGCATTACAAAAATTTTAGAGGAAAGAAAGAAAGGAAAAGGAAGGTGACTGAGCTCCATTTGGGGCGGCTGGCATACTCCTTTAATGGTAAAGAATTCATTCCCTGGATCTAATTCCACATGCCTCAGTTTCCATTTTGTGGAAAGTTTCTTGATGCCTTCTTTTCTTTGACATAGCACTGACTAGAGTGTTTGTATGCAGGTCATTTCTAGAAGCTTGCACTTACTGTTCATCCAAAGTCAACCAAAGGTTCCACTGAGTACCTTCTGCATACATAGTTCCTTTTAATCCTCATAATTTGGTGATGTAGGTATTATTATTTGTGTTTACAGAGATGGAAACCCCCACAGTCACCAGGAGAGGGGGCTCAGGATTTGAACTCTGTCCCATTCAAAACCTGTGTGTGCTCTTTGTCATCTACCTGCTGTTGTTCAGTGGCAATGGCCTTGGAGAATTTCCACTACCAAAACAGCACATGACCCAAATCTCAGCAATCACAAAGACAGAAACTGCCCAAGCAGGGCCTGGGACCACAAGTTGTTGATGTTTTTTCTTTGGAATTCATTGTAAGATGTTTTCCTTCTAAGTTGGTTTGTTTTCATCGTTTCACACATTTGTTTTATCAACCCTTGCCCGTGAGGACATGTTTAAAAGGGACCTCTAGGAGTTGATTACATGTTGCTCCCTGGGAGGAAATGCAGCCAGGATTTTCCTCGCATGGGCCTGGTTAGCTTTTCGAAGCCCAGTAGCCATATCTTGATGGTATTTGGTATCGTGAGGCTTGAAGGGTGAGAGACCATTGGATATCTTTTAGAAGAAGACAACCTGTTCCGCTGATAGAGTTGTAAAAAACAGAAAAGGGTAAACTGATGATTTGCATGCCCACTCCCTCCCTTACCCATCAAGAAGAAAAGGTGAGACTTTGGCACTGGTGCCGTTGAGGTCTGGGGCCGGTGTGGCATGCTTTCCAATAGTGGCCGAGGAGTGTGTAATTCAAATTATTAGTCCAACTCCCAAAGCTCTCATTTATTATATCTAATTGCAAAATAAGGGCTCGTACATGCCTCTGTCCCAGTCCCTATTTCTCCATTATTTGCTTTACTCATTCATCTAGATTTAATTGCCATTTCACAGCAGTTCCCATGAAATCTGGTTAGATTGCCTGTTGCCACTCTAATTTTGGAACGTTTATATAACTTAATGGTATTAAGGAAAGCTACCCTTCTCTTGAGGTCTCTTAGTTCTGCTCCTCACTAGGCCTCTTCGTCCTTATCCACCCTGATCCTGGACAGCCTGACCTGAGAGACACATAACAAGGAGACTTCTTTCATGAGGGAGGGGGTGAAGGCACAGCCCTCCTATAAGCCATCCTTGGAGAAAGTCTAGAGCAGAACAGTCAGCCCTCCACATCTGTGAGTCAAGATCAACCAACTGTGGACCCACAATACTGCACCCCCCAATTGCATCTGTATGGAACATGTATAGACTTGAACCCCTTGTCATGGGTCCCTAAACAATACAGTGTAACAGCCATTTATATAGCCTTTACATTTTACTAAGTATTGTAAGTAATCTAAAGATGATTTCAAGTATACAGGAAGTTGTATGTAGGTTATACACAAATACTACATTATTTCATATAAGCAACTTGAACATGTGTGGATTTTGGTATTTTCTAGGGGTCCTGGAACTAACCCCTTGTGGATGCCCAGGCATGATTGCATAGAAAAAAAATGAATGTTTTGTATGTATCTCAATTTGTGTTTGAATACTGCTGAATTTAAAATATTTTAATAGATGGAAGAGAGGAAAATAAAAGTTTGGGAGGTAAAAAGTTATATAATAACTTTTCTCCAAATTTAGAACATTGTGTGGGTGAGTCAGGTTATGTTTAAATATCCTCTTTATTGACCTTATCTTTTAAAGTAAAACGACAGGAAAAAAACCCAAAAATACAAATAACAAAATGCATTTCCTTATGGCAGGATAAACATTCAGCTGTGTCGTTTGCAAGATCTCAGTAACATAAACAAAAATAAACCAAGCAATTTTCATAGTGAGTTTTTGTATTTAGTATATGAAGTATTTCTGGATTGTCATCAAGCCAGCATTTATGACCACTTTAGAGAAATAAAAATTTTAGTAACAGAAAATTATAACGTTGTCCAGCTCTTGATGGGGGACAAGGAGAGAGAGGAGACTACAAATGATCTTAAAAAATAGAGATACATTTTCCAAGGCACGCGGGGACAGAGTAGAGAAAGGGGCTTCCTGGGAGAGGCCTGCACCCAACACCAACCCGAGATTCCTCAGTTTCCAGTCCCACTTGGAGAAAGGCTGGCTTTCTGGGGCTAATCAAGCAGCCATCCAATCTTGTCTTAGAATTTACCCTGTCCATCTGAAAAATGGGAATTCCCTTTCGGTTCATGTCCCTGGACAAAGAACTCAATCAAACCAGCCCAAGTTTTTATTTATTTTATTTTTTATCATCTTAGAAGTAAGTCCGTAAATTTGACCATAGGTGTGATTTATCACAAAATTACAAAATTTTCGTAGAGAAAGAGAGAGAGAGAGAGAAAGGAAAACGAAAAAAACTTATCTTAAATCCTGTTCAGTTGAACTCTGGGAAAACATTAACAACATCCTATTCTTAGGGCTCCCGTAGGAGTGCAATCCCTTTTGCTTTCTGTGCTGAGGTTGCTCTCTACCTGCTCTCCTTCCACACACATTTCATTTCTTCTTAATATTGTGCCTTGAATCAGAAGCTGCACTAACTGCAGCTGGGGGCTGTGCTCCATTGTCCACTCAACTCTCCAGAGGCACACACAGGGCATCTGACCTCTCACTCCGTCAGCCGTTCTGTCTCCAGACATTCTCCTTAGCTCTGAGCTCCATGTTTGCCCATGCATCTGGTTTCCTCCAGGGTGTCCTGATCCATCCTTCCCTCTCATCCAGCTGGTGGTTTTCAGAACGTGGTTTGAGAGTTGTTCTTTTCTAGTATTCATGTTCCCAGCATGTATGGTCTGTAACTTTGATTCTGGCAGGAATTAATAATCTCCTTGTTATATTCCTAATTAGTTTTTCATCAAAATCATTGTTAGGATCTATTCGTTCCTCTAGTCTGTTGAGGCTTTCCTCCCCCTCAGGTGACAAGCCAGAGTTGGTGGCAGAGGTATTCCGAGGAGGTTTTAGCTTTATTAAAGGCTCCATGGACATATCTTTTCCTCCATTCAATTAAGAATTTCCCCTTAAACTATCCCAGCAGGAGTGAGGTGTTTTGACAGAGCTCCCTAAATAGCTCAACGTTTCTGGCAAGACCACTCTCATGTCCTTCTCATTTGGATCTGCTTACTGGGTTCTTGGCCCTGGAAAACGTTCAACTGTCATGTAGATAGACAACAAAACTGTCTTATGAAGCTCCCTTATCTACTTACACAAGTAGTAATTCCTTTGCAACTTCCCAACAATCAGTGATAGAAAAAGAATATTTGACTCCACCCAAGAGAATTTTGACTCAAGACTTGCTGGTCTCCTGTATCTGGTTAGGCAGCAGAATTCAATAACTTTGTTCAGTCAAATTTGTAAGGATGCATCCTGTCTGAAACAGGGTAGACCCATCTTATTTCTGGCCCTGCCAGCTCTAGAACCTTCTTGAAGAAACAGTCCTTCCGCCCAACTGACTGCTGTTTTCATTAACTCCTGCACAGTTCAAGATGAGAGACCTGGGAAGGATGTCAAAGAAGGGTCCCACTGGGGCAGTGATGCTTACCTCTGTGGTCTAACACTGGTTTTCTTTACTTTTTCTGTGCAGCCAGGTTCCCAAAAGGATCACCATAGGTATCTGGTTGTGGAGTTTGAGCTCTTTTTGGAACTGGGACTGGTCAGAGTGAGAACCTAAAAGACTCACATATTCATAATGCTTGGAGTTGGAGCTCAGGATTTTTTGATTGTCTCTGGTAATCAGAGCCTTCCTCTCCTTGCCATTATGGGCAGCAATTCTTGGGGTGGAGCGATCTTCAAAGATGCTATCTTTCTTCTTCACCTTCCAGACAGTCTAACCCTTTTGTGAGTACTTGCTGCTCAGGCCTATGATAAACAGCTGCAATGGAGCTTTAAGCTCCTCACCACCACCATTCTACTCAAGAGCTCAATTCAAAATGTAGCAAATCCACCCAAGTGGTGTCTCAGACATCTGATAGAGACAGTGTTGTCTCTTTTTGGTACCAAAACCAATATGTTCCTCAGATGTCTCATGCTTGTCCTTTCAGCATTTTTCTGGCACAATTCTGGGGAGAGAGTGTTATGTGTGAGGACAATGACTTATTAACACTGATGAAGGTGTGAGTCCCCACAGTCAACACATTCCAGCTCTGCTCAACCCTGGGAGCTCTGCTGAGCACCTTCTGTATGCCAGCCACTGGGGATACAAGGAGGAATAAATCTTGGTTGCAGCCATCAAGAATTCCCAGAGGAGAAATTCACAACTGTGAGATCAAAGCCCTGCAGGAACCTGGCTCTATGGATGTTGGATTAAATGCTCAGCAATCACTGGATTGCAAAGGATAGGAATGCTCAGAGAAGTTCACATAAGGAGCTTGGAGGAAGGATGGAGGTGCCTCTCACCAAGGCGTCTGTATGTGTTGGTGCCGTTTGCTCTGGACAAGGAATTCTGGCTGATGGAGGATGTGGTGCTGAAATTGAACAGTGCTAACTCTGGTGTGGGGCTATAGAGGGCACCATTTTCTTTCCTTTTTCCTCATTTTCATAGTTTATATTTTAAAACATCTTATTTTGAAATAATTTAGAACTTAGAGAAAAGTTGCAAGAATAATGCAGTGAACACATATACAACTTCTATCCAAATTTACTATTTTTTAGTGGTTTGGTACATTTGTTTTGTATCTATTTGTCTGTTGTATTGTTTGTTGAATCATTTGAGAGAAGGTGTCATATTCTTTTTTCCAGAATACTTCAGTGTATTAAGTAATTAAGTAAAGACTCAGTGTTTTCTCAGAAAAAGGATACTATATAACCAGAGTACAATTATCAAATAAAAGGAAACTGAACAGTGATACAAAACTTTTCTTTAATTGGTAGTACATAATCTAATTTTGTTAATCATAAAATAATGCTCTTGATCCATTTTTTTTCCTTGAGGACAGGTGCCAGTTTAGGCTCATGTATTGTACTTAGTTGTCCTCTCTCTCTCTCTCTCTCTCTCTCTCTCTGTCTTGCGCTTTTGGTTGAGAATAGTGCTTTAACTTTTCTTTACCTTTCATTTGATTGATATTTTTGCAAAATATAGACTACTCATTTTAGGTAACGTTCCTCATATGGGGTATATCTGATATTTCTTCATGATTAGATTCAGGTTATACATTTATGACCAGCCAGAAATCTATGCAAATGATGTTATGTACTTCTCACAATAACTCATCCAGAGACACAGGATGTCTATTTGACTCATCATGGATGCCAGTTTTGATAGTGGGTTCAAGGTATTGGCTGGTTTTTCTATGGCAACATTATTTCTTTACTAGATTGTTACTAATAATCTGCAAAGACATACTTTAGGATCATTTTTTTTAATCATCTTGTTACTTACCATGTTTTGAACTTGATTTAACACCCATTGATAATTCTTGCTCCTTGATGGTTTAATATGATACTCCAACTTTTCCACTTCCTCCAAATTTATCAGGTAGCCTTCTGTTGTAAGGAAGAGCCCTCTTTTTTCTTCATCTGTATATTATTTTTGTTTATAATTGATTTCTATTTTTTACAATGGCTATGATGTTATTAGTTTTGATGTTCAAGGGATCAGACATTGGTCAGTGGGGAGCTTCTTCAAACTCTTGCTGTGTTTTGGTTTTTTGTCTTTGACATGGTTTCATCTTTTTTTCTTTTATAGCACTTCCTTACTTTCTGAAGTAAGACAATGTTCCAGGTTCTTCTTGTATCTTCTTTGTCCCTGACCTGTAATTATCCTTTGCTCTAGGGAGCTCTCTGTTTCCTTTAGTGGGGAATGGTATTTAGAAACTAAGATCTGAATGTCGGTGTGCTTATTGCTGTCTGTGTGGCAGTATGTCTAGGTTTTCTCAGTACATGACAGTAGAAGATCAAGTAAGTTTCTCCCTCTGCTCCTTATTTCTGTTACCCCATGTGGTTCTTCCATGACTTTTTTTGATTCCATAGTTGTATTTTTTCTTCTATATTGAGAGATTTCCCAATTTCCAAAACATCAACATACTTACTCATTTGCACAGTTCTGCAATGCATATGTAAAAAGTTTCCAATTGCCACCCCTGTACCTCTGCCAAAACAAATCTGTGAAGAAGAATTTGAGGTTTATTGGGAGTTCTGTTTCCCCTAGATTTAAGGTTTTCAAAACTTCTTGTATTAGTCCTTTGTTAAAATGTTTTTCATATATTTATATGATTCATTCATTGAATACAGTTGAATGTATTTCTGTTTTTGTCCAGTTTTAATATTTTACCTCTCCTTGCTGATTTAATTTTATCTTTTGAATATATGGAATATTAAAATGTATCCAAAAATTGATACTATACCAAAAGGCACACTCAGAAAAATTTAGCTTTATTTTATCACATCAACCCCATTCCCTTGTAGGTAACCAACGTCATCATTTTCTAGTTTATCATTTCTGTTTCATTTGGGGAAAAAAGTGACTTGTATATGTGTTCTTACCTTTCTCCTTTTGCATATGAGGCAAGCATGCAGAATACTCTCTTTTGTACTTTGCTCATTTACTTAACAAGCATATGCTGGAAATCAGTTTATAAAGATCTTCCTTTTTGTGTTTATTTATTGTTAAATAGTTTCCTAGTGTTTGATTTTGTTATGTGCCACCATTTATGCAACCCATCTTCTGTGTTGGGGCACTTAGGTTGTTTCAGTATCTTGTAACTACTAATACTGTTGCATTGAATCAATTCATGGGTATGTATTCTTATGTGGTCACAGATGTCACTCCAGGGTAAGTTTCTAAAAGTGGGATTGATGGGTTGAAGAGTAAAACAAATATACAATTTTGTTAGAAACTGCCAAATTCCTTTCCACTGGGGCTGCACAACTTCTGAGCAGTGTGGAAGGGATATTCCTTGTAGCATTGTCATAGAGTAAATTGTCAAGGTTTAGTTTTTTTTTCTCAAGGCCATGGATGAGAAATGATATTTCACTGTGTTTTAATTTTCATTTCTCTTGCTTAGAATGACATTGAACATCTTTTCACGTGTTTGAGAACTGTTTTATATAGTTTGAGAAATTGTTCATATATTTTGTTTGCTTTTCTATATGGATTTTACTTTTCTCATCAATTTTTGTCAGTCCTTTAAATGTATTGATGCATTTTTTAAATATATATTTTTAGTTGTAGATGAACACAATAGATTTATTTTATTTATTTATTTTTTATGTGATGCTGAGGATGGAACCCAGTGCCTACATGAACTAGTACCCTACTACTGAGCCACAACCCCAGCCCCTTGATGTATTCTTTTAATATTTATTAATTTGCACACATGCAAGTGTGTGGTGGCTCTTAATGCTCTTTAAATATTTCCCCCCAATTCTCCATTTGTCTTTTCACCTTTTATAGAACTTTCTCTAATTGTGCTATCTTCTTCTAATGTGTCTGCCAAGAGTGTGTGCCTGTCTCTAATTCTCAGGAAGATGCTGGGCATGCAGATGTGTGGCTTGAGTGTCACAAGAGTTGGCTGCAGGAAGAGAAGCTGTGAGTGCTGGGAACTAGGACAGTCTCCAGCAGTTTCTTTTTTCTCTCTCACTCTCTAGGATCATGGTTTCATGACTCAATGTCTCTGTGATTGCGGGCTGCAGCGCTGTCAGCCACCAGGACTCTGTGTTTTCCTATCTGAAGTTCTTCCTTGGCCCCAATGTGTCACGGCACAGATTCTGGGACCATCAAAGGAATTAGTGAAGTAGCTGTTCAAGTCCCTTTCACTCCTCAGATCCTCAAGGCCCTTAGTCTGCCTCATGTAGTCTCTGATTGATTTTTACTTACTTCTTTTTACTTACTTCATCTTATTTTATACTTTCTACTTTTTTTTTGATGATTTCTCTCTCCTCTACTGCCTCCGTTTGGACTATTTTGCATCTTTCCCTTTTGTATTTAGCAGGTTTAAACTTTATTTCCTTTATGACTACCCCAGAATTTTTTTAAATTTTGTATTGAGGATTGAACCCAGGGGCCTTTATCCACTAAGCCACATCCACAACCCCTCTTTTGTATTTTATTTAGAGATAGGATCTTGCTGAGTTGCTTAGCACCTCACTAAGTTGCTAAGGCTGGCTTTGAACTTGCCATTCTTCTGCCTCAGCCTCCTGAGCTGCTGGGATTACAGGTGTGAGTTACTATGCCTGGCCCAGAAATCTAAACACAAATAGTTGATTTACTAGTCAAAAGTTAGTAAATATCATATCTTTTTCCTGATTCTATCCTCTTAAGATCATTTTATTATAATGCTTTCTCAATTAATGTATTATTATTTATTGTGTGTCTAAGTTCCCTCTGACTTTTAAAACTCCAGAAGATTTAATTATTACTGTTTTTATCAGAATCAATCAATATTTGCTTTAATCTATACACAATTCAATACTAACTTCATGGAGTGCTACCGAAGTGGTACATAGTTTCAGATGTTTATAATAGAATGAAACAAGACTGAAAATTAATAATGTAAGCATCCAACTTAACATCATATAAAAATTAAAATGCCTCCAAGAAAAAAGAAAGAAGAAAATAATACATATAGTATATATAATTTTATCACATTTATACATTACACATATATGTGTTATATCAGGATTTATCAGGATTCATCACACGGAATTGGCATTAATTGATTGTGGAAACAGATTTCGAAAGTCTCTTTGGAAGAATGTTGTCTTCATGTCTGATGCTGGAGCTTCACATCTACAATTGATCAGGAAGGGAAGATGGATGCAAAGTGAGGGAGATACACAGAAAGCAGGACCCCCTCCTTGCAGACCCAAACACAAGTGGAACCTTGTGAAGAAGGATGGAAACCCATGTCAGTTCTTATTACCTCTGACCTTGGCAGTGTGGGTGCCTCTGCAAGCTGAGACCCTTTACCATGAAGATGAACAGACATGACTGGTCCTGCCTTCAGAGGAGCTGGAGAAGGACTCAGAAGAAGGTAGAACAGTTGGGCTCCAAGCTGCTTCCCACTGATGGAGTCAACAGATCAGCAACATCATGTGTCAATTACAAAGTGGCCGTGTTGTCCTCCAAAATCTCCCAAGGCATTCCTTGTTAGGAACATCCAAGAAACGGAATTCTTGCAGAATTTGCAAGATGTGTGTTTATTCTAGCCAAATGGACAAAGGTGACACTATCATTGACAATACTTCTTGTATCATAAAAAATACACTTTGAATCTATTTGAAATCTACTTTGGATAATTTCCTTTGGTGAACATTTCTTGATAGAAATGTTCAAATTGTGTTTGAAAATGTTTTTACACTTCTCTGATATTAGATATTTTCACTGAGTATGTAATTTTAGATTAACATGACATTATTTCTGTCAGCAGGTTAAAATACTTTTCCCACTGGTGAAGGATACCATTGTTCTTGTGGGACATTCAGCGGTCATTCCTCTGAAATAATGTTATTATTTCCTCTGGCTGATTTTAAGATCTACTTTTTGACTTTGAGGTACAAGATTTTCACAATCCTGTATCTAGGTGTGCATTTCTTTTCATTTTTTGAGCTTAAATATGTTCTTCCTTTTCAATCTGTTTTATTAGTATTGATAAATTCTCTTACCAATTATTATTATTATACTTTATATTATTTTTACAAGTTGCTTCTACTGCATCATCTTTTTATTCTTCTTCCAGATCTCCAACTGAATATTTGTTAGAGCTGTGTAAGAATTTTCCTTTTTTTTATTATTAAAATTCAATTCCAGGGCTGGGGTTGTAGCTCAGTGGTAGAGTGCTTGGCTAGCATGTGTGAGGCACTGGGTTTGATACTCAGTGCCACATAAAAGTAAATAAAATAAAGGTAAAAAAACTATACCATTTAAAAATATTTTAAAAAATCAATTCCATTGTGATCAGAGGCTATGGTCTTTGAAATTTCTTGAAATTTGTTAAGACTTGTTTTATCACTCAGTTTGTGGATTTGAAAATATATGAAAGTGAATTTGTTCAACTCTTGTCTCATTTACTGATTTGGGTAGTTTTGTTTAGAATTGCATTTTACAAAATAGAAGATGGTGACCATATGTCATTTTTATTCTATAATACACCTAGCACAATGTCAAGAGCACATACTTACATGTATGTCAAACTGGGATTCTGGTTCAACTACCTACTTGCTAATGCTCTTACAGATGTCTTTCTGAGTTGTTCTTTGGCTCTTCTGGGAGGTCTGTGTACTGGTTTGCACCAGCATGAAAGAGAACTTGGGCAAGTTGATCCTTTTCCTTAGAGTCTAGATTCCTTGTAGTAGGATATTTCTACCTATGTGCAAGTTGGGATTCTTATCACATTGGTGATATAGAAAGAGTTACTGGTAAGGGGTTTCCAAAAGTTGGTACTAATTTTCCCAGGTGTTGGATGTGTATTTCTTTCATTGTTAATATTTTCCTAGAAACTAGAATGTACAACAGAAATATCAAAAGTGATTTTCAAAACCTCCTTTGTCGGCTCTATAGTGTATTGAAAAAAATCTCAAATAAAACAATAAATAACTAAGTGAATCTCTCTGAGAGAATGAATAGGATGCTTTGGCTCATTGGTTCCATTCAGTTGAAACTCTAATAGTGTTGAGATCAAGGGACAAGAGAGAGCATTCAAAAGAATTAAGGTTTAACTCCTAGGATAGTGATCTTTTGGGGTTACAGTACTACTGGACTTAGAAGAGAATTGATTTGACAACATCCCAGGGGCTCCCTGTGGCTTCTGTGTGTCTGCAGCAGGGAGTAAGATGTCACTAGGACCTAGGACAGTCTTTCCTGTCCCAGAGCAACATGGGACTTTGCTTGCCCTGCTCTCTAGAGATCATCTCCCCATACTTGAGTGAGTGGGTTGGTCCTGTTTGTTTGGGGATCTACAAAATGGTTGGTGGGGAGGGATGGCTATGGAAGTGTTGGTCTGAAGAACTGACAGACCCTATGAAGGCTTTATACAGAGAACCAGGCACATAATGAGCTCTTAAAATCAATTACCACCATGCCATCATCATCGCCATCATCACTGCTGCATTGTCTGTGCATATATGCCAACCAGTCCTCCCCCACCTCGTGCTGTGTGCCCACACTGGTAACATATGGGACATTCCTTGTTTTGATAAAACACTTAGGTCAACTGGCTTTCTTCTATTCCCTCTTGCTAGCCTTTCTTTTTAAAATAAACTCCAAGCTGGGTATAGAATCAGGCTGGTGGGGGGAGACTCTTTTTTATTTGAGTACTTTGAAGAATTCAGAGCAGCTTAGCCAAGATACCCATTTCCTCCCTTAGCTCACATGATTATGCTAATTCAGAAGAAATGTGTTGATGCACTATTAAAAAGCATGATCTGTTTTCAGCTTCTGGGTAAAGAGGAGAGCAGCAGCCTTTAGTGGCCGTGTCAGTTTTGCCCATATTATTATGTGCAGATGTGCCAGCTGCCAGTAGGCATTTTCTCTCTGATAGCGCTAACCACTTAACCGTGGGTCAGTGAGGTGCAGCTCTCAGCCAATAGATCTAATTGCAATCCTTCTATGTTCCCTGTGATTGCAGGTTTCTCCAGCTCTATAAACAAATAGTAATCAACTAAACCTGTTACCTCTGAGTAGAGATGTCATGATATGAAATATTAACTGTTCAAAATACAGTAATGATGGTTTAAAACTGTATTTGTTTCTTGAAAATAAAGAAAAAAATTTTTTTAAACGAAAGGAAAATCAGAAGCTAGAGAATTGGAATTCTGAAGGGCCCTCTGGCTCTTTTCCCTCTACATAATAAAAAATTGCATATGTATACGACATGTTTTATGTGGTCAGATACAGCGTAAATATTGTGTACATCTTTTGCTGGAGTAACAATGCATTAGCAGCATCACAAATAAGCTCTGCCTCGGCATCTACATTTTTATGACATTTTTATGTTAATGCAAGTCAAACTTATGTTTTGTGATGTATCTAATCCACCCCAAATTAATCCATTTGTATTCCTCTAATCCAATCAGCTCCAGCCTCCCCTGCTGAAAAGTTAGATGTAAAGTCTAAGGCAGAAATATGGCAGTAAGCTGGGCCCAGAGAGGCTGTGCTTTCAGAAGGAGATTTTCCTCTCTGGCACATGGAGGCAGTGTGAGTTTGGATGGGCAGCTCTGGGTAGGGACAGGGTGGCACAGGGTTGGAAGGGTGATCCTGATGCCAGAAGCTATGTGTGGATAATACAACGTTGTTGCACATTTGATTTTACTATTTAATTTTATTTTTGATGCTATTTGGCAAATTTTCATCCACTCCAACTGATAGTCTCTGCATATTTTCTAATCTCTGCCACGGTTGGATCAAGCACTTACTGTAGGCTAGGATCTATGCGAAGCCTTAAGCTTCTTCTGTGTACAGTGTATGTGCTATATTTACTGAGAATCTAAAATGTGTATGCCAGAGTTGGAAATCAGGTTTTACCCAGTTTTACTTTGCCCATATCAGCCTGCTGAAGATGGAATACCCATCGGACCTTGTTTGGAAACTTTGAGTCATGATACAATGCCCCTTGTTTTTTCCGAGACTGAGCCAGATATGGATAAATTCCCCAGGAAACTGACAAAAAACTGTTTGGTATAGTGGAAGAAACACTAAATTACAGAGTTTTGAATTGAGGTAGAATTGCATATTGATGGAAAGCCCAGGCTTTTAAAATTAAAGAAGACATAAACAAATGAAAAGACATCCCACATTCATGGATTAGCAGACTTAATGTTGTTAAGATGTCAAAACTACTGAAAGTGATCTACAAATTTAATGCAATCCTTAACAAAATCCCAATAACTTTTTTTTTAAAATAAAGAACCTTTATGAAATCAATAATTCCTGTGGACTTGAAAGGGATTTGAAATGGCCAAAATTATTCTGAAAAAGAACAAAGCTGAAGGATTCACATTTCCTGATTTCAAAACTTATCATAAAGCTAATTGAAACAGTTTGGTAGACTGAGGGTGTAACTCAATGGTAGAGTACTTACCGACCATGCACAAGGTCCTGGCTTCAATCCCAGGTACCACAAAAACAAAAACCCAGATTACAAAATTAGAATTCAAAAGAGTGTGGTATTGACATTGCAAGTGGCATGCTAGCCAGTGGAATAGAATAGCTAGTCCAGAAATAAACCCTCACATATATGTTTGAATAATTTGTTTTTAAATTTTTTATTTGTTCTAATTAGTTATACATGACAGTAGAATGCTTTTATGCACTTTGATGTATCATACATAAATGGCGTATGATTTCTCATTTTTCTGACTATACATGTTGTAGAATCACATCGGTCATGCAGTCATATATGTACATAAGGTAGTAATGTCTGCTTCATTCTACTATCCTTTCTATCCCCATATCCCCTTCTCTCCCTTCATTCCTCTCTACCTAAAGTAACTCTATTCTATCCTAGTGCTCCAGCACCCCTGCCTTATTGTGAATTAGCATCCGAATATCAAAGAAGACATTTGGCCTTTGTTTTTTTGGAATTGGCTTATTTCACTTAGCATGATATTCTCCAATTCCATCCATTTACCTGCAAATGCCATAATTTCATTCTTCTTTCAAGCTGAGTAATATTCTATCGAATATATATACTACATTTTCTTTATCCATTCATCTATTGAAGGGCACCTAGGTTGGTTCCATGGTTTTGCTATTGTGAACTGACTGCAGTAAACATTGATGTGACTGCATCACTGCAGTATGCTGATTTTAAGTCCTTTGGGTATAAAGTGAGGAGTGGGATAGCTGGGTCAAATGGTGGGTCCATTCCCAGTTTTTTGAGGAATCTCCATACTGCTTACCAGAGTGGTCACACCAATTTGCAGTCCCACCAGCAATGTATGAGTGTGCCTTTTCCCCCACATCCTCACCAACACTTATTGTTGCCTGTATTCTTAATGATTGCCATTGTGACTGGAGTGAGAAGAAATCTTAATTTTGATTTGCATTTCTCTAATTGCTAGAGATGATGAACATTTTTCATATATTTGTTGATCAATTTTATTTCTTCCTCTGTGAAGTCTGTTCAGTTCCTTAGCCCATTTGTTAATTGGGTCATTTGTTTTTTGGTGTTGAGTGTTTTGAGTGCTTTATGTATCCTAGAGATTAATGCTTCATCTGAGGTGCACGTGATAAAGATTTTCTCCCATTCAGTAGGCTCTCTCTTCACATTATTGTTTGTTTCTTTTGCTGAGAAGCAGTTTTTTAGTTTGAATCCTACCCATATATTGATTCTTGACTTTACTTCTTCTGCTTTAGGGGTCTTGTTAAGGAAGTCAGATCCTAGGCCAACATGGTGAAGATTTGGGCCTATTTTTCTTCTAGTAGGTGCAGGGTCTCTGTTCTAGTGCCTAAATCTTTGATTCACTTTGAATTGAGTTTCATGCAGGGTTATAATGGTGTCAATTTCAATTAGTGGGTAAAAAGATAGGCTTTTCAACAGATGACAAAATTGGGTGTCCAGATGTAAAATAATGAGGTTATACCTAACAATATACACAAAAATAACTCAAAATGGACCCATGACCTAAAATCATAAAACTCTTAGAAGAACATATAGAACAAAAGCTTCCCAACATTGGCTTTGGCAAAGATGTCTTGGATATGCCATCAAAGGCCAAACAAAGGAAAAAAAAATAAATTGGACTTTGTGGGAAAAAAAGTGCATTGAAAGTCACTGTCAATGAAGTAAAAAGGCAATCCAAAAATTGGTGGGAAATCATGTGTCTGATAAGGGATTAATGTTGGTAATATATAGAAAACTTCTAAAACTGAATAACAAGAAAACTGATTCAAAAATGGCTTAAAGATTTAAGTAGACAACTCTTTCTGAAGAAGATATATTAAAAGCCAATAAGTACATGAAAAGATGATCAACATCACTAATCATTAGGAAAATGCAAAGCAAAACCATAATGAATTGCCACAAACATGAGATGGTGGGCTAGGGTGGGGAGGGAACACAAGAGTTTTGGCCAAGATGTGGAAAAATTGGAACCCTTGTGCACTTTTGGTGGGAATGCAAAATGGGGTAGCTGTTATGGGAAATAATATAGTAGTTCCTTAAAAATATTAAGAGCAGATTTGCCATATATTTTAGCACCTCCACTCCTAGGTATATATTCAAAATAATCAAAAGCTGTATTTTGAAGATATTTTTGTACACCTGTATTCATAGCAACATTAGTCATGAGCTAAAACATGAAGGCAGCACAAAAGTGGGTAAGTAAAATGCAGTACATGTATACGGTGGAATATTTTTCAGTCGTACAAAGGAAAAAGTTCTGATCTATGCTAGAACATGGTTGAAGTTTGAGGTCATTATGCTAAGTGAAAAGAACCCATCACAAAAAGACAAATACTGTATGATTCCACTTACATGAGATACTTAGGGTAGTCAAAATTATAAAGTCATAAAATAGAAGAGTGGTTTCCAGGGGCTGGGAGAAGGAAAAATAGGGGATTATTGTTTAATAGGTACAGAGTCCTTGTTTTGCAAGACAAAAAGTTCTAAAAATGAATAGGGATGATAATTGCACAACACTTTAAGTACAGCTAATGCCACTGAACTACATACTTAAAAATGGTTAAGATTTTATGTTATGTGTATTTTACCATAAAAATGAAGGAAAAAGGCCTACACTTTTGATTGAAATACTATACAGTGCAATCAATAGTCTATTTAAATTTCAAATCCCCACCCTATCACTTACCAACTCAGGAAAATGACTTCCCTATTCTGGCTCTTAGATTTCTTATTGACTTAAAGGAATAACACTTAATCCATGAGGTTTTTGGGATGTCGTCTAACACTCTTATGTTGAGCTAAGGTATGTAAAATACCTTGCACTTAGGAAGACCTGTCTATGTTACCTACTGGCATTGTTGCTCCCAGAGTTTCAAAGTCTAGAGTCCTTTAGGCTAAACTTTTTAATTGTACAGATGAAGAGAACTGTGAGACTGAGGCCCAGAAGGGCTAAATGTCTTGTTCATACTCACATAGCTACATGGGATAGGGCCAGTATAAGAACCTTGGTCTCCAGTTCCCAGGACCGTGTCTTTCTATGGCACCCAGCATCTGCCTTCCTTGAAGAGAATGAATGTGAAGAATGTTATTGATGTCATTTATGTCATATTATTACCCTAAAGCATGTAGCTGAGGACAGGGTTCACTGAACACACATCAGCTTGGTCCATCTGGAGAGGAAGGGCATATCCCCTGGCAGCCTTTAGTGATGGACTTCAGGACCAAGGCAGCTAGTTTGAGCTCCTCCATCCAGGTCTCCATCCAGAATAAACCTTTCCCTGAGCACTGCTTCCAACTGTCCGAATCCCTGTTGATTGTACAAGGATGAGTCAGCAGACATCTAACTATGGGCCATCTGGGAGAAGTTGAGAAGTTTCCTGAAAACAGGCTAGAATTCATCATCTTTCCTTTCCTTAGAGCTGGGCCTAGTTGACTCCAAAGGTCTAGCCAGTGTTTGGTCAATCAGTTTCCAGTGGGTAAGGCAAGGAGAAAAAGCCTCAAATTGGACTGGAAACCAAGGACTGGGAATTATTTTGTATCTTTTGTTCCATAATGTTGGCTCTCTGTAAAAACGGCCTCCACTTATGTGTGATTCTTTGTCTCTCCACTGCTCTCCCTGCCTTGATTCACCTCTTGTCTTTGCCTGTGAGGTTCTGAGGTTGTTTTGGCTTTGTCAGGAAATTGCAGGAGAGAGGCTCCTGCCAACTGGGATCACAGGGTGGCGGGACTTTCTTCCTTGAGCTCTCTGGCATGGTGCAGGATTGGAATCTTCTATTTGTATTTAACTCGAATGGGTCCATGTGGTTCATATTCAGAGGAACATTGTCAATTGTTTTTATGAGAGCAGAGAAAATGGTGGTGGTGGCGGTGGCAATGGTGATTTCTGTGTGGGTGTATAGGTGGGGGCGGGCTCGAAGGGATGGAATTGGCTTGAAAATCTGCAGTGGGCTCTTTTCTCCTTTAACACTGATGCTGGGTAATTAGCAAAATGCGCACAGGGTTTTATCCATATTCATGCGCCCTTTCCCACAAGCATAAACAATCCAGTCTCTATTATTTCCTTGCGTGTGCAGCTCCCCCCTCTCCCTGCCACCTGCAGAGCCCTGTGCTGCTCTGTTCACATCACTCTGGCTTGGGTTGGGGGTGGGGAAGCCTCCCTGGCTGGGGCGTGGGCGCGGGTGAGAGATGTCACAGAGAGCAGAAGGGGTTCCTTACCAACACAGCGACGATGGCTGGCTGGGAGCATCGGCAATGTACATTCAGTTATGATTACACAGAATCCTTGAGAGGACTCTGAGGAGTAGGTAGGGTTGCCTAATTATTCCTGCTTGACAAAGGAGAAAATGAGGCCCGAAGATGGGGCTATTCATTGGTGTTTTTCTTCAGATCCGCTCCCTGAGCTGGTTTGCCCGGTTCTTTGCCCTGGCAGGCTGACCTGAAAGGACCCCTCCACAGTTTCCCTTTTCTTCTGGCATCCAGGAGGCAAGGAGGAGCTTCCACCTGGGATTAGAAGGCACCAAGAGATAGAGGCTGGGGTTTTAGCGCCACCCGGGTGTGTAGGCGGCACCTGTGTTCCTCTGTGGCCACATTGCCACCTGGCTGCTTTCCCACACCTATTCCTTCTCCTCCAGCAGCCTTTTGCACTATCTTGCTCCATTCAGATCAGGGGAGTTAGACTTTCTGTGGATGCTAGCCCCCTTGCATTCCTTGTTGGTTCCTTCATCCTCCCCACATCCCTATAAAAAGTCCTTGCTATATGCTTTATTTTCTTTTTAACTCATACAGTGAGCTGCAGATGCCTGCTGGGACCTCAGCTGGTAGGATGAATAGCTTTCAGGTGACCACACAGCTAGCAACTAGAGCCCAGCTTTTCTCCTGCCTCACCGGGACTGTTTTTGTTAGACCATGATGTCCCATCACCGCATCACTCACTGGTCTTTTCTTTGTCCCTACTCAGCAGGCTGTGAAACCACCAGCAACTAAGAGATCTGGATCCTGTCCCATCCTCCCCAATCTTTATGAATATGTATTGATTTTCATGGGCTGACTTTTCTTTGCAGAAGAAAAAAACCTAAGTATGGTCATAGTGTGAATGGTGTGAAGGAAATTCAGTTTTTGTTTTGTTTTAACCTGTCTTTTTTGCCAGGGAGGAAGTACCACATTCACAAATGCAATACCAGGAGAAATGGGTGAAGTCACAGTAGCAGTTGAGGATCCTGATCATGTCCAGCCACTTGCAATCCTGATCTTGCCCGCACCCATGGATTGGCTAACCTCTCTGAATTTAGTGTTTGGGACTTGTGATCACTGTTCTTTCCTCTTTCTTTGTAAATGATGTGCAAGCAAACTGCCCAGACACTGTTTCATGATGCAATGGTGTGAGGCTGGTCTCTGCAGCGTTCATCTAATTTAATAGTCCCTGGCTCATCTTTCCCTCACCTGGTGCATAGATGAAACAACAAAACAAAACAAAACAAACCACATGCTTCAAGGGACTTCCAGGGTGAAGGGAAGAAGTAAACATGCTGCTCTGCTTTCCTGCTTTCTTTGAAAAGAAGTTAGGTACAGAGCTGCACATCATTTACTTTCCAATTTGATAATTATTAACTGCATTCTCACTATGAACCTGGTATGTGACATGTTCTAGAAGAGCTATTGAAGAGTGTATGGCATAGTGCTTGCCTTCAAATGCCTTATATATTTATTAGGGAAATATGAACAATCTGGGGAAAAATCCCTAGGTAGGCATGCAAAATAGCTTATGTGCAAATGCCATGCAATCAGTTGTTGCATATCACACATGGTTGTGGCATAAGGAAAATGGTCAGGAAGGTGTTGGAGAAAACATCATGAAAGAGCTTCTAGAAAGAGTGGAACCAGTGGACAACACTGGTTATCGGATTTGATATGACGGCAGACTCTTCTCTTTGGGGCTCGGAGTTGCTTTCCTGGAAAGGACACAAACACGTCCTGAATTGTCTTCACAGCCATGATGGTTTCTTCTTCAAAGACACCATGACACATGCTGCAACCTCTTTGGCTTAGGGAGTCCTTCTTTCTGTCTTATGTGATGGAAAGAGTGGATGGTGACAATGTGCTTCCTGGTGGTGGGTGAAGTATTTCCGTGGAAAGCCATTTATATTAGACACTCAGTTACTGAGTTTATTCTTCCCCTAACACCCCAAAGGCAGAGAGTAGCTTGAAAAAAATCACTAAGAAGCCCTTAACCTTGTAACATACAGTTTTTGCTAAAAATATATATTAATAATATATTATTGAGCGAGCATAGATGAAGAAGGCCAGGGAGGGAGGAAGCAATAAGAGTGTGAGCGAGGTCAGTGCTCTTTGCCCGCAGACTCTGCGATCAATAAGATCTGGTCAATAACTCTTTTATTACTGCACTACCACCCGGAGCAAAATCATTTTTAAATTAAGAATATATTTTGCAAAACTGAATTAACAATATTGAATATTTTGCTCTCTGATATGACTAGCCTTCAAAATCAAATTATTAAGTATGGAAAGTGCTTACTGGGTGAAGTTTTCCTTTCTTCTTCTCCCTCCTCACTTTTCCAACCACATTCTCTCTCTCCTTTCTCTTTGCTCAACTCCACTCCTCCGCAACCCCCCCAACCCCCACCTTACAGCTTGGGAAGGAAACAACAGCAGATTTTTAAGATCTCCGGCACAAATGTGGATGTAAATTAGCATTGAATCCAGCACATGGAAATTAGGAAAGGAAGACACATTTACTTGAGTCCAACAAAACTGTGCATTTCCTTTGAGAGAAAAGGACCAAGTAGAGAAAATTGGGATTTTCCACAAGGGTAAAAACTGATGCCCCCAAATTCAACCTTTGGACTTCTATCATCTTCCACAAGCAATGAAATCTCACCATTGCTCCCCTCCCATCTCTCACTGGTGATACCCTGGCTCCATTGCCTGTTCTATCCTGTCCTCCCTTCTCCAAAGATGGAGGGGACAGAGGAAAGCTTTCCATGACTCATGTAGTGCAACTTTAAAGCAACCATAAGGCTAAATCGTCCCCCCCCCAAAAAAAAAAACACTACAAGAGGTATTTGGAGTAGCGCTGTTATGCAAAAGTTGGTTGTGAAGGCAAAGGTAGACCTCCGCTCTGGGAAGTGCTAACTGATGTTATTAGAATTGATTGTGTAGCATCTTCTTTGCAAAAACATGAGATTTTGGAGCTCACATTTTCAAACATCCTATTAAGCTTCTTTCACCCTTTCTGTCTTCTTGGGCTACTTACCACTGTTTGCCATTAACAATTAAGATCTCCTACATATAACCTGTAGGTTATTGGGTTTGGCGTATATGATATGATAGGAAACAACAGAAAGAAAGGAGATTTTTCACTGCCCAAAATTGTTTTTGGTGCAAAAGTTCATTATTGAGCTCCATAGTTTTTAGTGAAAGTATAATGTTGGTTAAGCCACACAACGACATGTTGACTTGTTATTCATGTCAGATGATAGATTTTTACTCTTTGAGAAGGAACATTTGTTTAAAGTATTGGTGTTTTGCTATTGTGAGTGAGTGAGCAAGCAAGAGAGAGAAAGAAAATGTTGAAAAGAGGAAAGGAACTAGGATTTATCTGGCTACTGCTTCTTCTTCTTCTTCTTTTTTTTTTTTAGGTACCAGGGATTGAACCCAGGGGTGATCAACCACTGGGCCACATTCCCAGCCCTTTTAAAAATTATTATTACTATTATTATTATTATTGTTTTATTTGGATAAAATAATTTAGAAAGACAGAGTCTTTCTAAGTTGCTAAGGATCTTGCCAAGTTGCTGAGGCTGGCTTTAAACTTGCGATCCTCCTGCTTAAGTCCCCCAAGTCCCTGGTGCACTACCATGCCCAGCTTTACAGTAGAGGCTTCTATGCATTACCTAATTTAACCCTTCCAACAACCCATGAAATTTAGGTAGCTCTGTTTTTGTTACTTGGGAGCTCAGATAGTTAAAGTAATTTGCCTGGATCAGGCAGTGGGTAGAGTTGGAAGTCAACCTCAAATGGGTCTGACTGCAAGTTCTATACTCTATCACCTCATGCTATCTTTCTAATGCACAACATTTTCAAGTCCACTGCCCAGCAAATGATTTTGACTAAACATAAAATACTTAAGCCATTTAATCGATGATTTTTAATCTTTGGCACAGATCTCAGATCCCTTTGAGAAACCCATACAAGATAGGGCCCCTCTCCTAGGAAAACACCATGCTCGTGCCAATCTCAGCAAGTCCATGCGTCTTATGAAGCACAATAAAGTCTCAGATGAAGGCCTCCTGGGCTAAGTAAGTATCCTAAAACGGGGGGCGGGGGGCTCTGCAAATCCTGCTTTTCTCTAAAGAGACCCAAGCACTTGGTGCTGGCATTTCCTCTTTGACACTAGGCCTATCATAAAGAATGTCCAGGCCTGAGGGGAGTAAGAGCAAGGATAAGTTGAAACATAGTTGGTACTGCACTTGGTGTACTTAGGTCTGGCTTGTCCCTGTGATTTGGTGGCTGTGCGAGTGGTTCGTGAGGAGACTCTATCAGTAAAGCTTTGGCCTGCTCACCCTGACTTTCTACTGTCCCAGAAGAGGCTGTGCACTATCCAGTGGAAGATGCTACTTATTATTTAAATCCAACTTATTTCTTTGGCTTTGTTATACTTCTGAAAAATTTTAAGTATTTTTTTTTCCATTTCTGTGTAATAAACACTGTTGAGCCTCTACAATTCTGGGGAAACAGAGAGAAGAGTCCAGTCAGTTAGCTTGCTGACATTTTAGTTTATCTTCGCTGAATCCCAAGATTGGATTATTGATCAGGGAGGGCTTGACTAGGAGTCACAGAATTCAAAATAAGATCTGCAACCTGATGAAAATTTCCTGTCTAGACCTTGCCTCAGAACCTGAAACTTGCCTCTGGGTCTGCTGGGTTGGTTTTGTACTTGACAGTGCTCTGATGAGTTCAGTTCCACATATATTTATCAAGCAGTGGTGGTGTGTCAGGCACTGTGCATAGTGCCAGGGATTGCCTTGAGAATGAGTCTGTCCCTGAGGAGCTGACGGATGTTCTCCTTGGGCTATCACCACTGCAGTGTTCCATGGAAGAGGCTATCAGATGCTCAGGGAAGGCTAACAAAACCTCCATGCCATCTGATTGCTCTCAGGGGGCTTCAGAGCATCTCAAGAAAACCTTCAGGATGGAATACCTGACACTGTTTTTAAGTTCCAGGATCCATTTAGGCAATCTGTTAGCAGGAGGGACCTTTTTAACGTGTAGAACAAAGAAGAGATAATTGAGGAAGGCATCTTAAACCAGTGTCTCTAAAGACATTAGACATTCTCATCTGCAAGCGGCATGCACTTTCCTCTCCATCAGAGAGAATGGACAGGAGTCTCTGACTCAATGATATAAAGAGACAGGATTATTGGGACCCTAGGCCATATATATTTTTTTTTAAATGAAGAATTTTAAAACCACTTTGTCTTCTCCATAGTTTGACTAACACAAAGGTAGAGAAGACATTTGTGCATTGCTCCTTTGGCCAAGTCCAATCTCAAAGGCTGTATTTTCAAGATAAAAATTGAAGCTTCTTCTTTTTTATATATATGTAGTTTTACTTTACTTTTGGAAAATTCCTCAACTGAAAAGAATTGACATCCTGGTAACTCAATTACCCAGACCTCTCCCCCTCCTTCCGAGTACTGACCTCCAGAAAACCATCCCATGGTGCATCAGCTGATGCAGCTTGGAGGGTGCAGGACTAAAGATTTTCAGTATCCACAGGGGAAGGCTGAGTCCTGGGAGGGATTCAAAGATCCATAAGAAAGTGGTGTTGGAAACCACATGTCACAGAACAGAAATAATTCAGGATTAGAACATGACTGCTGATTCTCCTAGATGCCTATGCAGGTAAATTTGAATTCTGTGATTAGAGAGGGAAGATTTGAGGATTAGAATTCCATAAACCCATTTCCAGGCTCCACAAAATCCTACATCAGGCACAAAAAGATTTTTTTTTTTCCATTTAAGCCTGCATTTCTCTCCATAGCCTGATTTTCATGGAACTCGCCACTCATCCCAGCCCTTACTCCCATGCCTTTCCTTTTGTTTAAGGGTGACAAGCACATATGGCTTGGTTCCTCAGTAAGAGTCTATGAAGATGCAGGTTCAAAATCCTTCTATGTGGTCTCTACCTTTTGGTGTAGACATTTGGTTGATGCTCCATCATTGTTTACAGAATTGCATTTGATTGAATCAACTTGGCAAAATTCATCCTAGATTTCTCTGAATTTTCTATCCCCACACTACTCTGAGAATTTCCCTTGCATTGTGTCCTTGTTCAAGTCTCATTTCTTTCTCAGGGCTTGAAGGTCCCACATGCCTTCTCTTCCTCCTGGGGTTGCTGGAAAGACCTCCGGATCCTCAGTCTGTTTGTTGACCTTTCTTGTTTAGATTACTTCCCTTCATGCTGTCTCTCAATTCCTGTCCTTTTTAATCAAGGAGAGGTTGGAGGTGCTTCAACTAATTTAGATCACACCTGCAAATTTGCCAACACTTAATCCTGCCTAGGACACTGGAATGGGCTTCTCTAAAGAAGTAGAATGTGCATGCTCTAGGACTGCTCTTCCCGACTTTCTAGAGCAGGAGATGGATCACAGTGGGGCTGATCTTAGAAGGCAAGAAGCAGCCTCCCAAATCCATGGGGACCTGTTTCGATGCCCATCAGTTTGATGAGGCTTCTGTTCTCATCCCTGTGGGGCCCCAGTGTTCTGATGCAAGTCCTTGTTCCAGTGAGTGACAGGTGCGACTAACGGCCACATGAGTTATTTCCTTTGGAAACCACAGCTGTGGCTGAGGCCAACGGATGGCAACGGTGCCACTGGGCTCTCTGGGAGTGATCCGCTTGGCTGTCTCCAGCCTCAGGAAGGGCTTTTCAACTTGATGAAAATAACCCAAGAGGCGAGGTTTCAGTGGCAACGGCAAGTGCCCTTCATGGGAAGTACTCAGCAGGGGAATAGAGTCAGACTTTGGAGCCAAGATTTTGGAATGAGAAAAACTGGTTTCATATCCAAGCTCTGTCTCATCCTAGCCTTGTTACTTTGGACTAGTTTTTGAAACCTCTTTCGGCCTCAGTTGCCTAATAGGTAAAATGGGGTAATGTCTGTTTTAAATGATTATTTTAAAGATTGATTGAGTTAAAGCATAAAAGCATTTTGTATGGTGGCGCATTTGATTTCAGTAATGTTAGGTTTTATTATTATTATTACAGAAGATGGGAAGAGACGTGCACTGTCTCTGGGAACTCACAGTGTCCTTCAGCTTGTCTTGCTGTCTGGGGGATAAGAATGACAATAGCTCCTGCATCATCTCATTGTCATGAAAATCAAGAATAAGGCTCTTGGAATAGTACCTGGCACTTAGAAAGCACTGTGGCACTAGCTTTCCTTAGTTTGACTATTATCACTGTTTTTATTTCCTAAGATCTTTGGGCATCATCCTAAGATGTTGCCAGAGTTGCGTTGTGTTGATTTGGAACTGGAATTCGGTGGGGGCTCCAAAGCAGAGGAAGTGGCAACAGCTGTTTCTAGTTAGATTTTTGCAATACTTTCTTCTCAAATTAATTCCTCAGATGCAACCATAAAAGGAAGAACCATAGAGCTTTCTGCAATAATAGAACCCAGTGCCTCTCTCCACATGACTATTTTAATTTCATTTATTGATCCTTTAGATCCAGAGCCATTTCCCCCAATCCCCTTCCTCTGAATCATTGCATCACCCAAAGCAATAGATCAGAGTCACCTGTTACATGAATGTGTTCTCGAAACATGGGTGTCTTTGAACCCGAGGGCTTGCTGGTCAAGCAATTTCAACAATAGGTTTTAATGATGTAAGTGTTCCTTTTTAAATTTTTATCTTTGGACTAGGACTTGAATATTGTGGAATATTAATGAAGTTATAAGATTTTATTCAAAAGAAAAGAAATATCAGAAAACTCCAACCCAAGGAATGAATCCAGTTGGAATGCATGGTTGAGCCATTTCTGGTTAATTAAATTAGTAGGTTCTCTACATTATCCACGTAATGTTCCTTTCCGACATCAGCAGGATTTTGTCTATGTTCATCCTTTTCATGCACTGCTTAAATATGGTTTCTGGATTGTGTTTCGTGTCCCTGAGGCATGTAGTCCAGGGGGAAGGAGCCAGAACTCTGATTTTCAGCCTGGCATGGAAAGAAATGCTTCGGTTTATTTTAAACATTAACCACCCAATTGTATAGTAATTTGTTTCTGGATTTTAGCACATTGGTTGTTTCCTAATACCTTTTTGAGAATTTGGAGAATTCTTACTTCTTTCCCCCCTGGATTTACATGGAGATTCGGAATATCTTTGGAGAGTTGAGGAAGACATATTGATGATAACAATGTGGGATCAGCAACCTCTTCATGGACCAGCACCTTCAAGAGCAGGTTAGAAATAGAGCCATATTGGTGAGAACTTTATCTTCACTCCCAAAGATCAATTCTCTGGGTACATCTCTGTCCTGAAGAGAAATTCAAATCAAAGGTAGAAAAGGATTCATAATGAGCTCTTAGTGATATCCATTTCCAAAGCTGGTGTGTGAATTGTGGAGATCCTATTTCTTACTGCATGCAAGGGCTAGAATCAGGCCAGCAGGAAGTGGGATGTGGGTCTAAGGCAGGCAGAGACAGGTGGAAAGGAGGGATAAGGAAGAGCAATATTTGTGAGAACTGAAACTAGGTCCAGGGAAAGAATCCCAGAAACCCAGAAGGAATGGGCCAAAATATGGATTTTCTAGAAAGGCAAATGAGTCTATTTCTTCATTTCATGTACCCCTGAGTCTCATGTGTGTAGCACAGCAATTGTGTAAATCAACTTGTAATGGAAAGAGAAAGCTCAAAAGAAGACATAGGACAAGGAGCTTGGAAAGGACAAACTCTTCCATTGAGGAAGTCAGTCCTCCCCTAAAATTTATCACAGATGCCCTTAGCTAATGAGAACTTTATGTAACTGCCCAGTTTAACTTTTTCCTTTGGACTAGGTCTACTCTTTGTCACTCATAAAGAAGAGCTGATCTTGGCTTCACTTATCCCAAGCAGACACCTTGTAAAGATCTCCTGATAACTCATGGTGAGGAAGTTCTTCCTACAGTCTAGACCCTGTTTCCCTTGCTCTATCTTAAGTTTATACCCTTCTTGAATTGCCCTCATTCTTTTCTCCTGGATCTGGATCTCCTTATCTTCTCTTTTGTAAGGCCAATACTAATTACTTCAGTTCTTTTCCAAGGAGATGATTTCTCCCAAACCTTGTGTCATTTTTGAGTATGTCTCTATACCCACATAGGTATTTTTGTGGCTAGAAGGAGAGTCCTTCTGGGATGGTATTTTTACCCCCGGGTGGATCTGTGCTGTGAATAACCTGAGCCATTCTGGAACCATCCCCAGACCGGGCAGGTGGCAGCCCCATTTGCTCTTTCCTAAGCGCCAAGGCAGAGAAGCAACTCTGGCTCCTTCTCTCTGGACCGCGTGCCTCCGGAACACGAAACTCAGTCGCAGACACCATATTTAAACAGAGCAGGGAAAGGACGAAAATAGACCAAAAACCTGTCCATGTGGGCCAGGAAAGCTGCATTTCCAATATGCTGTTAGCGAGACCCTGCTGAGATTCACACAGCAACTAGTCAGGGTAGAACCTGGATGGTGAGCAGAATGGTCACCCAGAGATTCATTCCTGGGCATTGCAATGCATGCTGGGCTTGTGTGAGAGGCAGGGTCTGGGGCAGGGATGAGTGAGACAAGGCCCTTTCCTAGAGTATGGGGATGTATGACTTAGACAACTAAAACTATTAGAAATAACACAAGAGCCCATGGAATTAAGGGCTGGGTTTTAGGGTCTAGAGTAGTGGTTTATAAACTTTTTAAGCTAAGGAATCCCTCAGGTAAAGTTTTGGAAAGTCAGTAGGTAAAAATGTCAAAGGATGACTGCTGTGCTTTTTCTTGTGGTACTACCGTTGTGGGTAAGGCTGAAGCTAAGGACAAAATGCAGTTATGGGAAGTCACTTCTCCAAAAGGCTTCCAGGTTGGTGTCAGCTCAAAGAATGAGCCTGGCTATTCTTCTTTCCCCCATGAAATGACCAGGAGAACAGAGATGGCTGTTAGGGAAGGGTGGATGCATGACCTCCCTGTCCATCCCTGAGAGGTACAGAAGACAGACCCCCACCTTTGTCCATGGGACTTTCAGCCATCTGTGGTTGGTTGATGACAGCAGGAGAAGCTGGCTTCCAGACACAGTAGCATCTGAGGAGTATAGTTGATGTTAGTCAGAAACTATGGACAGAATCACATTGATATGCTGTTTGGATGCTGTTTGGACATCATTCCCCGTCAATAGGACAGGTTGGTGTTCCCATTCAATCTCAGTAAGACCAGAGACAATGCATTAGAATAACAGTTATGAACAAGGGGGTTACAGTAAGTCTTCCAGCCAAATAAGGATCTGACAGTCCTTTCCCCTTTCCTCTTCTCAACACTGACAGAGATGGTACATGGAGTGGGAAGGGGTAGGCCAGGCCTTCTTCTCTGTGCTCTTTACTACTGTAGTTGAGCTCTAGTCTAGACCTGGACAGAAGAGGAGGAAGAGGTTTAAATTAGACATGAGAGGAATAGGGTGTAGCTCAGTGGTTGAGCCTGTGCTTAGCATGCTGGGAGATTCAATCCTCAGTCCTGTCCCCTATGCCCAAATAGAGGTGAGAATGGAGTTGTAAAATAGACAGATACAATCCCTGATGGACAGGTAAGAAGGGCATTTGGATTCACAGAAAAAGTAGTCCTGGGAAGGGGAAGTTCTAGGCTTGCAAGAAAGGGAGGCTATTAGGAATCCTTTTTCCTATTCCCCATCTTGGCTTAAAGCTGACATTGACTTCACATGAATCAACTACATTTTGCCCCCACTGAAAGTAATTCAGAGAAGTAATTCAAAGGGCAAACCAAAGGCCACTGTTGGCATTTAATGGGCCATCTGGTGGACTAGCAGGAAGACCTGGTCCTCTGTTTAATTGTGGTCAGAATTTAATACTTACTTTTATGTCGAGTAATGGTCAATTCGAATTCAATTCAATTCCCATTTCAGCTTCGAGTCACATTTCTTGTGTACCTACTGGTGTTCTTTCATCAAGAATATAAGAAAAGAAGAATAGGATAGGAAAGGCTGCATCTACCCTTAGTGCAATGTCTTTGTTAATATTTCCTCATTCATCTCCCTCTTGCCCATCCCTAGCCATGGTCACACACATATTCTACTCTTTCAAGAAACCCTTTCACATCATTTGTCATGGGACTTCACCTACTTCTTAGCTTCTTAGTGATCTATGTCACTCAATGACCCTTAATATGGTCTTGTTCATCTTAATCAGCTCAGGAACCACACAGGCGTGCTTTCAAGAGCAGGTGTGCCATGTTTTGAGGTCAGTAAAGTCTCAGCATCTTGGTAAGATCTACTATTAAAGCATCCCAGAAGGCTTTTGATACCAGAGACAACCCCCTTTTTTAGCTGTGGTCTTTTGGATCTTGGCTTTGAGATACTTGGGAGACATCATTGCCCACATAGGGTAGCCACAGGAGGGACAGTAGGCCATGTTCTAGTCTAAACTTGACTAAAAATTCAAGAAGCAAATGTTCCATGGAACAGAAAACAGAAGCATCCAGCCTCTTAAGCCCTGGGCCAGGAAGACTGGCCCAGTGTTACTTCTGCCATATTCCATTGGCCACAACATGTCCCTACTAATATCAAAGGAAGGGAGGTTAGGTTTTATGACTTGATGGGAGTAGTATCAATGATTTGTGGCCATCTTTAATCTACTACACCTTGATAAGAATAAAATCCTGTTCAGAAGCCAGGAATGAAGAGTAGAGCCTAGTATGTAAAATAGGGAGACTGAGGGAATCCTGTTGTTATCTCGTCTTTTAATCTACTCTTCATAGATAACTTTGGAGTTATAATTTGACTTTGAAAGCTATAACAGCTGTGTGGTACATGGAAATAACAACAAAAAAGAGACTCCTATATACTTGGGGGTAATTTCCTCCAGGTAGTGTCCCATCTAAGGATTTGTTCTTTCAATGAACCTGATTTATCCTTTGGGTTTGTGCTTTAGTCATTGTGAATGCCTTTCTCAGCCCAGGCATCGGGGTACCTACAAACTGACTGATGTCAAAGAATCTCCAAGTAGAGGACACTAGATCCTTCAGGCACTCTGAAGTCTGCCCTCCTATTATCTTGCCTTGGGCCCTGCCAGGTTGCACCTCCCTTCACAGCCTGGAGCAGAGGACCTTATCTATAAAGCCCTGCCCTCTTCTGTTTGAGATTCTGAGCAGGTGTTATCTGAAAACAAGCAGGTGTTTGTAGAAATGTGACCTTGAGCCCTGGTTACTGACCTGCTTTTTTTGTTCTAGTGACTCATTTTTCCTTGAATGGAGTTGGTTTCTACTTACAAAATGGCTGTGAGGCCACAGTGATCAACTTGGACATCACCATCATCTGTGTAGGTGCTTCTCCATCACAAGCAGAGAAATTACTGAATGCATTTGCTACCTTTCTGCCAGAGATGCAGCCACCCCTTGTCACCAGCCAGCTCATTTACAAGAAGAAGAAGCTAATGCAGTATGCCCATGTCACACTTGCTTCCTTAAAGAGGGTTATGCCTCTTGGAAAACAGAGGGTATCTTGTTCCAATGGTTCTTCTGATCTCAGGCTGGAAATTCAAGCTCATTTCATCCTGGGAACTTACTGGGCATTTCTGAAAATCTTTGGCAGATAGGAAATAATTTGGAATAGAGAACCAACTTGGGTAACACAGTGAGCTTCTTCAAACTGTACTGACTATAGAACTTAAGCCAGCATTTTGCACATTTTGCACTTCCTCATATATCCATTCTGTTAATCCCTGTGGAGAAGTGTGCATATGTGTATTTGTGTACGTGTGCATGTATGCGTATGCACACTTCTGGACCTTCATGCAGAGTTAATGAATTAATCTCCAGTGTTCCCAGGGCCTTAAAAGTGTGAGTTCATATTAAACCCAGAAATAGGAAATGACTACATGTAAATACTAAGTTCAGCACAGATATTTGAATACACATAGCTGTATAACCAAACTGAGAAAATTATATGCTGGAGTGATTTCCTAGAAATATACCATTGATGCTAATGTTATCACAAAGTTATAAAGTTTGTTATTAGTCTAGTCCTGCAGGCTCTGTGCGACCACTCAAAATATGGCTAATAACTCAAAAGCCACTGCAACTATAGGTAGAAGGTTGCACCCAATCAGATGCTGAGTTAATTTCAGAATTTTATCAGGGTTTACCCAGGATGTGTGACTGTGTACATCCTTCAGAGGGTCAGAATCCAGACAAGAATCTTCCTCTGGTTACACGGTGGGGATAGAAAATAATGGAGATACTCAAGTCCAGATGGGTAATGAACTTGTGGGAGCAGGGTGAACTGGGCTGTTCCTCGACCCCCTCACATGGTTCCTGGTTTCCTCATGAATTGCCCTTCTTCTTATAGATAGACCAGAAAGCAGAAAGACAGAGACAACTGCATTTTGGTCTCTGGCAGATATTTGAAAGGATTTCTACGTGGTTACCTAAGATGCACCATAGTTTATTGATATGATTTCTCTGGGGCTCTTCTGGGTTATGCTTGCCCCTTAGAAATCTAGTTTTGATTGAGAGTTGATATGCCCTTTCAGTGATCTTTCTGGCTTTCTCCTGCATGCTTTCTCTACCTAAGATCATAGAAAAACACTCCCTGAACACTCTCCCTCAAAGACAATAGTCTATAGGACTCTCCCTGTTGCATGGCAGAGGGTTTGGGGAGAAAAGGAAGCAGTATTCAACAGAAGCCCTGGGGTTTTCAATAGAGCACAGTGCTGAGCAGAAAGATCCCCTTTAGCAATCTCTGGAAACAGAATGAGCTTTTTTGAAATATAAGTGGCCCTGAAAAAACACAAGCAGATTCTGCAATATCTATTTAGGGCATCCGGGAATGCCACATAATAGGAACTTGAGCACACCTGATGGTAACCATATGGCAGGCTCTGATGACTGACAATAGGTAGAGGCTGCAGTAATTAATGAAAATGAGATGCCATTTGTGGCCCCACAATGAGAGGATGAAGAGGAAGGCAGTCTATTTGCAAAGGTTGAATGTGCCCAGGGTGTGTTTCTAGACTGGGACTGAGTGGGCCCATGTCTCTGCTGTGGACAGGTGTGAGAAAAATGATGTGGTGGGAGGAAGGGTTAGGTTTGGCCAGAGAACCTCCATCATTTCTGGGGTTGCAGCGGGAAAGTGAGCTTTCAGGTTACCTTGGCTGATTTTGCAGCACTGAACCTTGACAATGCTGGAATTTTTAGTTTGATGTGGGAGAGACTCTGGGTGCATCCAGTTTGTTGGTCTGGTAAAAGTACACGACTCCATTGTTTGAGGACTAGTATGTGCTCAGTGTGGTTTCGACTTTTCTGGACTTTGGGGCTCGGTGCCTCCATCTACCACCTTGGGGTTGACTGTGCTCATCTCCTTGAGGTGTGCTCTGGGCCAGAGTACCCCAAGGTTTGCCTTGCCTTGGGCAGAAGAAAAGGAGGGAGGCCATGCTTCATTATATTTCTTTCCTGGATGCAGGGACGGGATGGAGGATGGGAGTTAGCCAGGGAGAAGTGGGCTATGAGGAGATTCCAGAGAGACTGATTGATCTTGTCAAAAAGAATAAAGGTATCCACTCCCCAGTACCCCCCTTCAGCACATGGGCATGTGGGATTGAGGCGGTCACTGTGAAGTCTTGTGGTTAGGCGTTCCAAAAAGAAGTTTCTTCATGATTCCTGATTGCTTAGGACAGATATAAGCAATACCAGCTGGGGCCCAGCAAGCTTGTCTCCAGCTTTATTGTTTCTGATTTATCAGTGTGGTGTGTCCGCCTAAAAGAGCTGATCTATTTGCCCTTTATTGCTAGCCTAGTTCGTAGTCAGATAGGAGAGTTGAACATTAACAAGTGGATTTGCTTTCAGTAGCTGTGTGTGTGTGTGTGTGTGTGTGTGTGTGTGTGTGTGTAGCAAGATAATATCTTGCTCAGGGGCAAGTGACTCAAGTTTTTACAAGAAGATTCCCATTCTTTTGTCACCCTTCTTGGATTTTCCATAGCATATTTGAAGCTGCCTCTTTTACTAGAGCCAGAGAGGATCCATAAGGCTGTTTTCTAAGAGTCCTTCATAAGTGGTAGAAACTCAGTTGGAGCCAGGCTAGAGGCACCAGGCACTGTGCGTTGAAGAGACATTTCAAGTCATCCCTGGTGGACAATTTGCACTGTTCAGTGTTAAAAGGCTCTATCGCAGTGATTCCGAGAGCCCCCAGACCTCCTGCCTTGGCAGGCAGAATTTACAAATGATGTGCTCCACTCAGCCTGCCTGGAGTTTCTGGCTTAAATGGCTGGCAGAGTAAAAGTGAAGAGTCAGAACCCTCCAGCTGTGGAAAGGGAAAGGTTTTACGACTGAGTGGAAAATAATCATTGAGGTTAACTCTTCCTGGATTGACCACGCAGACAGAGAGACTGCTCTGACTCCAGGCTGAATGAGAAACTTCTGGGA
Source organism: Glaucomys volans (assembly GCA_020662805.1). Taxonomy (NCBI): domain Eukaryota; kingdom Metazoa; phylum Chordata; class Mammalia; order Rodentia; family Sciuridae; genus Glaucomys; species Glaucomys volans. The sequence continues at coordinate 560,729 of JAJEJO010002735.1, forward strand.
CTCTTCTGCAAGGGGAAGGGGCAGATGGAAAGAGAGGACAAATGATTTATGATTGACCAATCTGCAGTTTGGTCCATTCATATTTTTTTTTTTGGAAGAAAAAAATTTCAATGCTTCCCTGGAGGACTTTAGATAGAAGTTTTGTTCCTATAGTTTGTTAAAAAAATTATACACACACACACACACACACACACATATATATATATATATATATACATATATATATAAACACATAAATGTGATTAAATATATAAACTATATGTAAAACATAATTAAATAAATAATATATTTAAATATGCATTTATATACCTATAGATTTTATTTGGATAGTTATTTCCTTTTGCACTTCCTCAATGACAGGTTACTGTGACCAGGGGAAGGGAAAGGACAACAGGTGAAACCCAATTGTACAGAAACCAGTTCTTATCATGAGGATTTGCCTTTTCGAGTGAGAATCCTGGTTCTGGGTGTGGGGATACCAGAGATCTGATTGCCCTCCTCTGTTGGAGATGAAAAACCAGATTCTGATTTCATCCAGGATCCAGGATACACCAGGGCAGCAGAGAAGAGTAGCTGACAAATTCTTCTGCTACCATGTCTAGTGAACAGCATCTGCTGTCTTGTGGATGAAAAACATCACAAAGAATTTTAACAGTTTTATACAATTCCTGAAGCCTGGTTCATGGCCAAGGCACATTAACTTTCTGAATTTTAGAAGATGTTTTTCCCCATCAGAATTAGGACAAATTGTTATAGCATTCTCAAATGTATGTGCTTTTTAATTAAAAAAAAATTTTTTTTTAGGAAACCAAACATTAAAAATAAGCTTCCCAAACTAGTGGTATTCTATTATCTCCTTAGATTATTTATAAAGGCAGTAAAGAAAATGTGTATTCCAATTTGGTTCAATCAGAAATGTGTATGTGTGAATAGAGAGATCTTTACATATTTAAACCAGAGATTCTTTCTTCCCAAAAGGTGGAAGGACGCTGCCTTTAGCACCTTTCCAGCTAGAAAGAATTGAACATTTGGTTTTATCAGACACCAGCATGGTAATGAAGCTATTTTGATAGAAATAGCCTCATTACTATTCATTTTTGCAGGCTCCCAACTAATTCTTGAACCAAGGTTCTATTTTTTCCCCCCAGAGGAAAATAGGCACCATAAGCAAAATAAAAAGACACTTTTAGCCTCTGATGCTAATGAAAAACTCAGACTGATCCCACCCAAGGAGCCGCTGAGGAGGACACTGCCTCTGTCTGAAATTACTCTCCACCTTGCCAGCCTGTGTGTAGGACTGGTCCTTCTTCCTCACACTCTTTCCCTGAAAGATGGTACCATTGGCTTCCTTCCAAAGTTAACATTCATCTTCTATTTGGAGTGTTCTCACCTACCGGTTCTTAGCAGGCTGGAATGAGGAGAATCTTGAAGAGAACCTGGCTTCAGTTCCAATTCTTCTTCTAGCTGTGTGACCTTGAGCAAGACATTGAAACATTCTGGGTCATTCTGCATGTAACAAGGGGTTTGGCTAGGTGGTGTCTCTTAGATTCCTTCTAGTTATAATATTCTATATTGATCATTTTCCATTTCTTCCATTTTAAAATAAACTATTTTAGAATAGTTTTAGACTTACGGAACAGGTGCAAAGATAGTACAGAGACCCCCTGCATGCTGCTCACTCAATTTCTCCAATGAATGACGTCGTACATTTCAATAGTTCATTTATCATAACTAAGGAACCAGTTCAGATACACTCCTGCCTAATAATGTCTACATCTTATTCAGATTTTGGTAGTTTCACATATTGTCCTTTTCCTGTTTCAGGATCCCATCCAAGATACCATTTAGTTGTCATGTCTCCTTAGTCTCCTCAGATCCTTGACAGTCTCAGATTTTCCTTTTTGTGAGGACCTTGATGATTTTGAGAAGTACTGTCAGATATGTGGTGGAATGTCCCTCAATTTGGGTTTGCTTGATGTTTTTCTCACAGATTTGGGTGATGTGTTTTTAGGAGGAAGACCACAGAGATGAAGTGCCCTCATCTTGTCATATTAAGGGTACACGCTGTCTGGCAGTGATCCTCTGGTCAGTGTATTTTTGGCCAGATTTCTCTACTGTACAGCTGCCTTCTGTTTCCATACTCTAGTTTTTTGAAGCAAATCACTAAGGGCAGTCCACACCCAAGGTTGGTGGGGCGGAGGTGGAGGGAGTTAGGAGCCACCCTGCAGAGAGATAGCTACATTAATCATTCTGAATTATTTTATAAGAGATATTTATCTCTTCTACCATGTATTTATTTAACATTTAGATCAAGTGTGACCTTGTGGATGTTTATCTTATACTTTGGATTATAATGTGACATGATGTTATTTTATTTCTCGAATCGTTCACATTTTGGCGATTGGCAGTTCTTTCAAGTTGGCTTCTGTGTCCCTTTGACATGTGCCCATCCTTTTGTTTTTCAGTCACTTCCTTACTTTTTGGCACTGCTTATACCTCAGGCTCATTAGGCACATTTCCTTCCCCAGCTTTAGAATTAGCTGTTTTTCCAAGGAGACCTGGTTCCTTTTGTGAGGGCATTGTGTTGGGAATCAAGATCTAGGTACTAGGTGTGACTTTTCAGTTTTGAAAATATAACTTTTATGTATACAACTATGTCCATACAAAAGGTATATGGTGCCCTTACTCCAAGATTAATATAGACCAATATCATACAAAACAGTCTATAATTAAGTATTAGAGTGAATACTGTTTTGGTTAAAATAAAAAGGAAATACAGGTTCTCATCAAAAGGAGTGATAGGGATAACTCAAATAATAGTACAAAACTTTCTTGTTTTTCCTTTTTCATTCTTTCCACTTGTTATTCACATCTGGTTGGTCTACCATGGACATGGATACATTAATTTATTTACATGGATATATTGATAGTCTTTATAAATGCTGCTCATTTCAGACATGGCAACCCAAACCATGTAAATCTCCTTTTCTTCAGAAAGGATAAATGTAAAGGGGACAGAATTGGGGGAAAGCTTCCTGGAGGAGGTGGCATTTGATCTAGTACTTAAAGGGCAGAAATTGTTTCTGGAGTAAAGGAGGGATTCTTGTATGTCTCTTTGGTTTGGTTTGTTCAGTGCTCCTATTCACAGGTTGAATAATTTATAGTGAACAGAAATTTATTTCTAACAGTTCTGGAAACTGAGAAGTCCAATATTGAGGTGCAGGCATATGACTAGGACCTTGTTTCTGTGTCATCCCACGATGGAAGGCAGTAGGGCCAAGAAAGAGAGCAAAGGGGGGAGGGTACTGAACTCACCTTTCAAAATGATACCAATCTCAGCCATGAACAGTCACAGGTCCCATTGTACATTCCACAGGTCCCACTTCTTAATACTGTTCCAATGGCAATTAAATATCAACATAAATTTTGCAGGGGTCAAAGATTCAAACAGCATCAGGGTCCTAAAGGGCTTATTAAATGTCATTGTTGTTATGACCAGAGGTCTATCGTTTTTATTACACCTGTGATGGGTTACCCTAGTATTACAAAGATATGCCTCAAAATGTCCACATTTACTTGAAATATCTCTACTGTTTTCTATACAGAGGGAGAGAGACAACTGAGTTTTTATGAAGTAGATCCTCTGAGCAAGTAAGGGTCACAATTATTGAACATCTGCTGAATTCTTCAATGGTTGAGATTGGAGCAAACAAATTGTATTCTCTATGCCCAGGATGACAACTGCATGCTTGGGCCCTGCAGTGGTGTTTGGTGGCACCTTTAACTCTTGTTTTACGTGAAGAGCCTTGGAGACTCCGTAGAAATGAATTTTTTAGTTGTTCTCAAATTTCCCCCTAGAACAGGGTAACCAAAATGAATCAGGTCAGTACTGGTGCAGGCTCTTTAATGGACGGAGTCTAGGAAAGTGTTCATTAGCCTCAGCTGGGTCATCACCACATGAAAGTGACCTTTCATCCAAACTCTTAGGTCAAGTGTACTTATTTCAGACCCAGTGTTTTCAGGTCTTTAAATGCTATGCTTTGTTTCTGTTCCAATAAAAATCACTAGAATTTGTCTGTTAAAAAGTGAAGTCCTGCTAAAGATGTTTTCTTTATTCAAGAAGCAGTTCCAAATGAATTGAAGCATTGACAGGATATGGGGCTCAGGACATACATGAATGAGTGAATGAATGAATGAATAAGTAAATACCTTCTTTGTACACTAGAGCAGAAAATACAGGAAGTACAAATATTTCTCTTCAACATGCTAACTTTTTTACAGCATGGAAAGAGAGTTTTTAGCTGTGTAGAAGTGGAAGAAGTTTTGTTCTAGACGATGTTCTATAGAATAGCACTGAATTATACCCATCTTGCAGCAGATTCATGCAAACTTTGAGTCATCCATTGTCCCAAGAGAGACAGCAATGTACAGTGAAAGGATGATAAAGAAGAGCTAATCCCGAAAGTCCCACACCAGTGTAAGAACAGGTGTCCACTGTACTTTAGGCTAGTAAAACCACACCAGGGCACCTTGGTATGATTTTGACTTGGGCAGCAGGGAAAAATGGATGTCTGTGAAGAATCATCATCATTTGAATCATATCCCTTAGTTATGTTAAAAGTGTTTGGACATAAGAGTTTTTTTGTTTTTTTGTTTTTTTCCTCCTACTCTGGCAGCTATGTCCCATGGAGGACCTAATCCACTGCTTCTGCCTCACGGCTCCTGACGCCTCTTTCTCAGCAACCTCCACCTCTACTCCCCTTCAGCGACTGCTCCCACAGCCACGATTAGACCTTGCCATCAACTGGAGTTGCTCTGTTTTTGAAATCCTGAACTCTGAAATTCTCCTTTCTGACCACAACCTCTGATCCTTCTATCAGTCTCCACTCTTTCATGCCCTTGAAACACTTTCTTTGGTCTCATTGGGACTTCTGTCTCTTGACCTTTCCTTATGTTAGCAGTATACCACTCCCTCCTAGCTTCATCCCTCTCCCTACCTGTTCAAGCAACCATTTCAACCTTGCTCACAAGCATTCAGTTCTCTTGTGCCTTTGCTTCTTGTTTTATCTGTTTCTACAACGTCTGGCTAATGAACTAGCGCTCTCTCTCACTCCCTCTCCTTCCCTCCCTGCCCACTCGCTCTTCATTTGCTTCCTCTCCATGTCTCTTAATTTCTTGTCCTGGGCTTCTAAGCACTATGCAAGAAAATTCCCTAGCCAGAATGGTCAATTTCCTAAATATCCATGATTCCCAGCCTTGCCTAGGTGGTTGTGGCTGTTTTAGTAATCCCAGGGCTAGGGTCACTGTGCAGACATATTTCGTACCTAACTCGCAAAATTTTTAGAAGCCAACCTTGCATTTTTATGACCCTGAGCATGCCAGCCTCCCTGAATTTTGTGCCTTTGGTGCTTCATTTGCCTCATCCTACTTCTGAAACTGACATTCGCTCATTTTTCTTTACCTCTTCCATGTGTCCCTAGAGGTGGCCTTTGTAACTTTTTTCAATTGATCAGTTCATGCACATAGAAAAGATGACTTTTCCTGTTTCAATAGAAAAATATTGGTAAACAGATTTGAATTCCCTCAACCTCTCTGTATCCAGCCACTCAATATATCCAGCCCTTGAGCTACCTTCTTTCATCCCCTTAAGAGAAGATGTTCCAAACTCTTCTACTCTTGCTATTTGACATCACTTCACAAATCCTATAAGATCTTCCACTCTGGGGATTAATTTCTGATAAATATTATCAAATATCTCCTTTACTTAAAGTAATGCTTTTCCTCAGGTTTGTGTTCCTTGTGAGCACATTCCAGTCTTTGGTGTGTGCAGAGTGGTCTAGATTCTTCCAAATTTCCCATTTGCTGCTCAGGCAGTTCAATCTGGTATTTGATCTGGCTTCTACTCATTGCTGTATCACATACTCTCTTAGGGTCCCTAGGGATCTTCCAATGGCCACACTCATTGTTTTCCTCTAAGGTTCATCTTCCCCAGACTCTCTGACACTGTCTTTTTGACGCTGCTTTTTGAGCTGTTTCCTGTTCTTGTCCTCCACTCACCTCTCTGGTGCTTCCCTCCCTCAGTCCCCTCTTCTGGCATCTCTCTCTTGCTTAGCTCTTCCATGCACCATGTTCCCAGTCCCACCACAGGCCATTTTCACACCACACTCTGCCAGAGTGATGGCCTACTTCCATGGCTTCAGCTCTCACCTACACATTTTCTTGTGAGATCCATGTCATTATTTCCTGCTGAGACTTTTCTGGGGCACTCCCGATCCAGTTCTTCAAGCTGAATATTTCCCAAATGAAATTGTCTTTTCCCAAATTGAGAATATTGTCCCAAATTGTCTTTTCCTCTAAGACAGTTCGCTTCTCTTTTTGTTGCATTCTCTCCTCTCCGTATTCACCTAATGAATAAAATTAGAAATCTCAAAATCATTTTGGGATATTTTTCTTCCTCTGCTTCCTATACTATCAGTGGACTTGATGTTGAAAATGTTCCCTGAAATTGACTGATCCTCTTTATTCTGTTGATATCTTAGTTTAATTTCTTATTATTTCTTGACCAAATTCAGTGAGCCTTAACTGGTCATTTGACCAGCAATCTCTATCATTGCTAAAATGTGAAGCTTAATACTGTAATTCCCTGATCAAAATCCTTTCGTGAGTTCCTGTGGTTTACATGAAACTTGGACTCAACTTCCTTAATGTGTCCAGCATTTTTCATGATCTGCCTTTCCAGGCTCATTCTCTTCCTTTTCTCTCTCAACTATTTATCCTCTGGATCTCCTGCAACACTGCTTAATAGCTGCTTAGCTGCTTTCTGAACATGTTTTCATTTCCTAGAATGTCTTTCCAATCTTCTCTTTCTAGCCAACTTCTATTCATACTTCAAGACCTCTTTCAAATGTCACCTGTCTCTGGATTATAATGACTTACCCTAATCTTCTATTAGAGCATGTGCCCACTGTTCTGGTGATATCTCAGGCTGCTCCATCAGCTGTAGAGTCCTTACCCTCAGGACCCTCAGCCTTAGTCACTTTGGTAACCCTTGCAACTATCAGAACTTCACACATAGTAGGTATTCAAATTTGTTCCTGAAAAAAATAATTGCTTGTGCTGTGATACCAACTTCATAGGTGACTTTAGGCAGTTGCTTATCTTGCTTGACCTCAGTTTTCACCTCTGTAAGAGAAGGGAGTTGGATTAGACGGTCTCAAATCTGATTCTGTGCTGGTAGCCACTGGACTTTCGAGCTGCCTAAGAGGCCACTGGGGAACATAGAGATGAAGCTTATTTCAGAGGTATATAGAAGCACTGCAGAAAAAAACAACTTGTGGGGAAAGCAAGGAAAAGACGCAAGAAAAAGGGAAGATAAAATGAGGACTCATTAAGGAAGAAAGAAAATTGTGGAAAGTGTGTTTCTGCTGAATCTTGTGCCTTCCAAATCTTGTCATTGCTAGTAAACATTTATGATGTGTCTGCTGTGTGCAGACTGTAGTACAGAATGCTGTGGGGGTCACAGGGCAAATTCAAGATGATTACTGCCTTCAGTGAACTTATGCTCAAATCCATTAGAATTACAAACACATGATATTACAAACATGGTTGCGCCAGTGTTTAATATTAACAAAGATAAGAAAAAGGAGTCTTTTAGGGATAGATGGACAGCCTCTTAGAGTAGCTGCTGGCACAGGCAGCCCTTTCATGTGAATTACAAAAAGGTACCTCTTCTGGCTTGGATTATGGGATAGGTTTAAGGTCTCTATTTCTATTGGCCACTGTGCCCTGACCTATTCAGGGCAAAACCCATGCAAATCTCTATAAAGGTGCTGCTTCCATCTTCCCTCCTGAGCCAGTGTCTTGGACAGACAGGGCATTCTAAGGTTGGTACCATAATGCCTTATTGTGCCTTGAGGATCACTCACTGGTCAGGGGCTGGCCTCCATGATACTGATGCCATCATAGTCAGGCTGGCCAAATTTGTGCAGGGGTCACTGTGTGCTTGATTCTGTCTTTCTTGACTTTTCCTTTCCTCCTGACTGTACTGAGATTGCAGGATTTGTTGGTTTCAACAAAGGAGATGGTGGTGGTATGAAAACCCACTTCCAATGACCTACTTCCCTTCCTCTGACATCTGCTTTGCTTGACTTGCCCCAGCCTGCCTGGGACCTTGCCAGTGATACGGTGGTGGTGGACTGTGCCCAGTAAATTTCCTGGGGCCTGGCTTGTGCCTTTTGCTCTGCAGGACACCCTGATGAGCGGCTACTCAGGTGATCAGTGGCCTACTGGGTTCTGGGGTTGGGAGAAAGCCTGTGAGTGCCATGGGGGGGCCTTCCAGTGGACTGAGTGACCCTCCCAGGCTGCCAGGCCTCTTTTACTTCCTCCTCCATCGCTCATTTCTCTCTTTCCTCTCGACTTCATTCCCTGGTGGGCTGGCTGGGAATCAGCAGAGGGAAAAAGTAATTGAAGTGCTTAAGAGGAATTGTTTGGGGGAGGAGGAGGCAGGGTCAAAAGGAGAACAATTAAGAAGCGATGTGATACAACTGTGTGGAGAAGAATTTAGTATGAATATAATGATCAATTTCCTAATAATTAGGTCTCTTAGACGGCAGAATAGTTCCCCAAGAGGCAGTGGTGGGAACCCCATTGCTTGGTCATTTCTAATTAGACTGGAGGAGCACTCACAGAAGATGCAGCTGAGAAGCCCCCCAACACACACACACACACTGGGGGGACAGCCATGTGACCCAGGGGGCCTCCACCGTCTCTTATTTCTATGATTCATTGATGAGCACATAATTCACTGATTAGTTAGGCAGCCAAACTTTAAGGGGTTTATTGGTTTCTCACCTCACCTCTGCCCCTTTTAAATTGACCAGATCTATTATCTTCAAAGGGAAAATTCAGGGCAGGCAGTGACCTAGGCCAGGGCAGATTCTGCCTCATTTCTATAAAATAAGTTTAATCCCCATCCCATTCTTTATCTGCTCTGTAGTGGATGTGCGCAGTCTGAGATTTTAGCCAGCAATGCTTCCCTCCCCACTATGAGTCTACAGAATACTATGGGCTTTATCCAGGGAAGGTGTGTTCTCAACCAGTGTCCACTTGTCAATCAAGTGCCACCACAAGAGTTAACTCTGCATTCTGGTAAGGGAACTGGCTCTGGGCCCAGCCTGCCTTGAGCTGGTCCTGCAACTCTTTAATATGTTACTTGGATTTCTATGGCTTTTTTCCCCATTTGTAATATGGCACCCATAAAAATAGCTACCTCATTTGGTTGTTAAGATTAAGCAAGATAACATTTGAAACTCAGGACTCTGCCTGTCAAGTACTCTGGATGAATGCTGTCATGGTGGTGGGTGGCCATTATTGTGACTAAATTATAATCACTGTGCTAGAATATGTCCTCCTTTAAAATGCTCAAATTTGTTAGTGCTCTATTTGCCATATGCTCATTGGAAGGGATTGACTGTTCTATCTGGTGTAGTTTTGTATTTGAGTATTGGCCTCCGCAAGTATTCATTGAGTCTACGGTGTGCAATGGAAGAGAGTTCTGTCCTGGAAGGGTGAATGCTTATGTGTGTGTGTGTGTGTGTGTGTGTGTGTGTGTGTGTGTGTGTATGCATCCTTTGTGGTAGATGAGAGAAAGAGCATAAATAATGCTTCTAAAATGTCTATTGAGTGCCTCAAGAGACTTTCTCCTGTGGGAACCCCAAGGACACACAGTGATCTTATCTGATTGGAGCAGAGTCAGTGGTCCAAGGAGAACACATGTAGGGGATGGCAATTGGGGTAATCCTTGAGGGTTAGTAGAGAGCATTTCCAGTTGACATAGATCTAAGAGATGACAGGGACTTGAGATTCACAGTAGGGAGGCCAGACAGATCCATCAGGATGGTCTGGCAGAAGGACTCAGAAGCCCAAGGGAGAACTATTTCCTCTGGTGGGAACAGGCATAAGGAAAGTCTTCTGAGGAAGGAAAGCCAAGAAGAACTAACTGTTCTTTCTGAAGACCATCCACAGGGGCATGGAGGAGGCAGAGTCAGGGACAGAAAAGTTCTGTATGCAGCTGGAAACTAGAATTTTGCCATTTTCTTTTCTATTCTTGGGCACCTTGTTCAGTACTCACACCCTGCTTGAGGACAGGAAGCTGACCTGAGTGCACGTGGATGCCTCTGTGACAGCCTGGTGCTCATCAGAATTGGCCATTTTCTTTTTTTTTTTTTTTTTGGTGCTGGGGATTGAACCCAGGGGCAGTCAACCACTGAGCCACATCCCCAGCCCTATTTTGTATTTTATTTAGAGACAGGGTCTCACTGAGTTGCTTAGGGCCTCTCTAAGTTGCTGAGGCTGGCTTTGAACTCACGAGGCTCCTGCCTTAGCCTCCCAGGTGCTGGGATTACAGGCGTGCACCACCACGCCTGGCAGAATGGGCCATTTTCTTTCTTCCTTTCAGGTCTGTAAATGCACTGCGGTAGATATTCCTGGGGTTTATGGAAATGATGTGGGCACACCCTATCTTTTCAGCCTCTCCCTTATGTTAATGAAAACTGTACCCTGTAAGAATCTGACCCAAGTATTGCTATCTTGGGGGCAACCAGACATTTTCTTTGTGTCCAGTGAGAGATAAAGAACACTTTTACATTCTTGGAGGAAAGAGAAGGCTGAAGTCTTTTGCCATTAGAATGAAGAAAGGGAAGAGGGAAGGAAGGAAGGGAAGGAATTCATTTAATGTCTATGATGTCCCCAGACATCTTGCCATGCACACAAACTTTTAGTTTCTCACTTGCCTCACCATAACTCTGCAAAACAAGAATTCTACCCACATTAAAGATGAAGACATGGAGGCTTGTGTAAATCACTTTTTCTGACTCCAAAGCACATACTGTTTCATGGTGATCTCTCATTAGGAGACTCTATCAGAAGATGCCAGCAGGTTTAGAAAAGTTGATCCCAAATTAAGGTGGGCTTAGCTTCTCTTCTCTGTTCTATGCACTTTGATCCTAATCAGGGTAGCAGGAAATAATAGTGCTAAAGGGTGTTGGTCGTTAGGTAAACTTTGTCACCAGGCGTGGTGTCAGGCATGGTCACCTTTGCTGTCATCTCCCCCTCCCTACAATACACTTAGAGAGCCTGCTTCCTTCATTTAATTTCCCACAGCTAGTGATCTACAACTGGGGGACACACCTGCATCACTTACCTGCTTAATATCAGTCATCCAGAGAAGACTGGGTCTCTGACTTGTAGCCTATGTTTTGCTGGGGAGGGCCCAGCAGCACCTCTCTCCGCAGCCTGAAGTCTGCCATATATCTGTCAGATGCAAGGGGCATGACTCCAAATGTCCTCAAATACACAGACATGCTTCATTGCCAGCCCTCAATAATGCCGAGGAAGAATTCGGCCAACCTCTGCTTGGAAGAAGATCCAAGAGGCTGTTGTTTGTCCCCTGTGTGACATTTGCTTCTTTATTACTTTTAAATTCCAAGGTTTTCACTGAGTTGTTTTCTCCCCCTTTGCCTGAAATAGAAATGTTCTTGAATTTTCTCTCTACCAAGTGTCCAGGAATCCCATCCCTTTCCCATGATTGTCTTTCCCTTGTCCCTAAAACATCACCACACCCACCCTGCATTTCAAAACACAGGAATCAGGGAGATTCCCACCCAGCTCTAAACCTTGACAAGGTTCACATCTTTCTCCTCTACTGCAGAGTTGTGTTTTTTTGGTGAGACTGAGCAGGAGGCCTGCTGGGGGGAGGGGGAGTGGAAGGTTCTGGTGCTAATTGAGGCCATGCGTTTTGTACTTGGGTGCCGGCTGGTGAGGCAGATTTAGAGGACTATCGGGAATCTTAGATTAAATACCATTAAAGCCAACTTCTTATACCCCTGCTGTTCAGCACGCATGCAGGGAGAACGGAGATCGGATGTTCAGGATTCTTGTTTGGGAAAACCATATGGAAAAACCACACAGCAGTAAGTCTATAATCAGGGCTTACAGCATGCAGTCCATCGGGTGCCAGCAGTGTTACTTTTCCTCCCTCCAGAAGGAACATGGGGATTTGGTTCTCTGATGAGGAAACTGGGCCCAAGGAAGGAGGTCTCTTTTCCACAGGAGAGAAAGCAGATATGTTCCCATAGTGCTCGAAGGTAGAAATTTTTTTTCCCTCTAGTCATTAAAGTCATCATCCTCAAAGTGATTTCATTTGGCTTCACTATTCCTTTTTAACAAACCTACTAGAAGTAGGTAGAGAGTCTTGTGTTCCCCTTTCCAGCAGGAGAGGAGGGCACTCCACAGGCAGGGGTTTGGTGACCCAGCTGCCATGACCAGGGTTTGGCAGTGGGACTGTGTGTGGCAGGGCAGTCTGGGTAACATGCAGAAGAGCCCGGCCAAAAGAAAAAGGGGGAACTGAAATCCAGCCCACATTCTGCCCACCAGGCTGTGTCCCCCGTCTCAGGGCCCTGTCTTCAGGGAGAAGGGCCACTTTTTTTTCTTTTTTTGCTGGAGCAAAGTCTGAACATGGGTCTTCAGTGCTCCCAGCTGACTGGCCCCTCTTCTCCTTACGCCTGGGTGACCTTTGTTCTGTAGGGGCCCCTTTGTCCCTGACGGTGTTCTGTGGTCCAGGAGACTTTGTCATTTCATGCTCAGAGTAACCTTGTTACTCTGTGGTATCATGGGAGGGAGTAATTTTTCTTGTTGTCCAAGATGGGAATATGTGGTCCAGGGATGCTTCAGTCCAAGACAGGTATATAAATGGAATTAAAATAAATACAGGGTGTTGGGCATGGTAGTACACACCTGTAATCCCAGCAGCTCAGGAGGCTGAGGTAGGAAGTTTAAGGCCAGCTTCAGCAACTTAACGAGGCCCTACACAACTCAGTCTCTAAATAAAAAATAAAAAGAGCCCTGTCTCTAAATAAAAAATAAAAAAATGGCTGGGGATGTGGCTTAGTGGTAAAGCATGCTTGGGTCCAATCCCTGGTACAAACAAAACAAAACAGAACAAAACAAAACAAAAACCCAACCAAAAAACTGTATTTATCACAGGAAATATGTGATGACCCAAGGTGAAGGGTTAGAACAGCACCTTTTCATAGGTAGCATTCCAGAAGTAGTGGATTCATCCTTCGTGGCAGAAGACCCATTCATTCATCCCATAAACATCCACCTAGGTGCTGGAAGCCTCCCTGCATCTGTTGCAGGCATAAGGATAAAAGGAAGACACAGGGCCTGGCCTCAAGAAGTCCTCAGTCTAATGTGGGAATTAGAAAGTAAAGCATCAGTGACAGCATTGCATACACATGGTCATTGAGAAGGTAGCACCTGTGCTGTCCTTACAGCTGTATGAGAGGTGACCAGGTGAGAAGCAGCAGAAAATATAGTTCAGGGCCGTGATAGGTGTGAAGCTTGGGCTCTGTTTAGAGAAAAAGAAGTAAGGGAAGGCGTGAAGGCAGTGTGGGGAGAGAGCGCGTGCAGGCAGGTGGGGCCGAGCATCCAAGGGCGCCACACGCCAGGCTGAGAACTTGAGCGTCTTCGTGCAGGCAGTGGGCTGTCAATGAGGGGATTCTAAGGAGTCGAGTGAGATGGCTCTTTTTCTTGCTTAGCAAGAGGACTGCTCTGGCCACTGTGAACTGGCTTGAGCTGATTGCAGGGCAAGCAGTCCCAGAGGTAGAAAGTCCTCTGTGAGAATCTGGAGAAGAAACGCTCAAGGTCTGAAGGGAGAAGGTGATGGCTGGGGCCTGTTAATATTTTTTAGGTCAAGTTTTTGAATGTCTGCCAAATGATAGCATGCATTTTTTATTTCCACCAGCCTCCTCGGAATGGACCAACAGACATGACAACCCACTTGAGCAGCGGCAGAGAGGGAGTGGAGGGAGGGAGGGGAACGGGGAGGAAAGGGGGTGTGAAGAGGGAAGGACTGGGAGAGGCTCCTGAAGGGGTGTTCCCTTTTGTACTGCTGGGAGAGGCATTTTTGTTTTCTTTCCTCCTCCCCTTTGAAAGAAGGGTAAAGACCAAATGAAATATCTGCAAATGGCATAAAAGCAGAAATGGGATTTTTAAACAGAGCACATTAACAACATTAAAAGCTTTTGTCTGCATGACAGCCAAATGAACATATAGGGTTGTG
>JAJEJO010002735.1:577350-617714 GCA_020662805.1 Glaucomys volans
CTGGCAATTGCTGTTTGCTTTTGAAAGCTGGAAGAGTCAATTTGGGGTCTGAGGGGCTGGAGAGGAAGCCCCCAACTGCTGGCAATTGCTTCTTCCTCCGTGTGAGTTTGAAGCTATTGTCCAGGCAAGAGAATGTAGGGTAAGTCTGGCCGGATGTGGGAAAGTCCGTGTTTTAAACACACGTCATACCGTTTTTCTTCCTTTTCAGTTGGATGAACCTAAATGCATAATAGATTTTAAAAACACAAATATAACTCAATCCCTTTACTAGGGATCGTTGGAAAATGATTTTAGTTTTGAGCAAATGATACATTAGTAGCAGCCTCCCTCTGCTTGTAGGTACTTTTCTTTTAAATTCCAAGACTCTGTTTCTGTGTGCCAATAGGGAATGAGAGACTGGGGACACTGCTTTCCTTTTGGAAACCAACTTAAAAAAAATACCCCACCATCATGGAAACATTACAGGGAAACAATGCTAACATCTTCTGCCTTTTAAGAGACTTGAACATAGTTTTGACTTTGATATGGGAGGACAGAGATCCCAGAATGAAATAAAGCTTCTAGTTCCTTCCCTGATTGTGGATGCAAGCAGGAGGACCAGAGGTTCAAAGAGAAGCTCGGGCACCTCCTCAGCATGTCTTCTCTACCCTAGTGGTAATGTGGGAGAGAATCATCTTTTAAACCCCTAGAGTCTGCCATCTTTCTCAGGATAGAATCAATCCCTCTGTCAATCATGACTAGAATATTCAAATGCTTTTCTGAAGCGTTTAAATGGCACCTGTGCTGTGCCTAGTGCTGGTGTTGGTGGCTGATCAAATGCTGGTCCCTGGGATCAAGGCCTTTGTCTAGCTGAAGACACAGAACAAGTCAACAAGACAGTGTGGCTCAGCACAAAGTCGTTGCCCCAGTTCCTTTGCTGTAGGAAATTCTCCCATTTGGGGAAACTAGGCTTGAGACCCAATGGAGTCAGCTTGTTGAGGTCTTCTTGTACATTTCCATCCTTCTGATATCTACCGAGTGAGAACCAAGTGCTCAGCACTGTCCCAGAGACCAAAGAAGATATTTCTACATATGAAATAGCATCCTTGTGTTCAAAGGGGTGTTTGTTAGAAAATCAAACTCCCCAAAATTAAATAGCAATGCAATGCAGACCTATATCACAAGTATTCCAAGAATATGCAGGACAGGGCTAATTCTGAGGTCAAAAAGACTTCTATTTGAATTGCATATTGGCTAGATTAGGCCCTTAAACTCATTATGAAAGTTCTTTCTAGGGTCATCTTATTGACAAAATCAAATAAGTAAACAACAAAAACTTCAGCTAGGTTAGCAGGTTAGAAGGCAGTGTCAAGAACTATAATGATAAATTGTAATAAAATACCAATCACTGGTATTTTATTTGTAATAAAATATAATCACTTTATTAAGCTATGATTCTGTGCTAGAAATTGTGTGCTAAGTGATTCCCTGTACTTATTTGGCTTCATCCTTACCAATATCTGTGAGACAGGTACTTTTATTATTCCATTTTACAGATGAGGATGTTGAGATTCAGAATGAATTAACTTGTCTAAACGATAAACGGCGGAGGTGAGACTCACACCAGATTTGTGAATCCTGGAGTGGTGACCTAATGACCACCCTTTGCTGTCTGGGTTCAGTCTTGTATCTGGGAAGGAAACTGGACTCCGTACATCCTGTGGCTGTTCAGCAACGGGCATCTGAGGTCACACAGGACGAGCATGAGGAAATGAACAAGGTCACCAACATACCTCTTCTGAATGGTGGGTTTGAGTAGAGAGTGGAATGATAATTAAGTGGCTGAAAGATAATTAGTATATGACACGCTGAATTTGATTTTTGGGAAAATCAAATGCCAAGAGTTATCAAAAAGAGAACCTAAAGCCCTAATGTTGGCCAAAGAGCTGTGGCTTGTTTGGGGAAACAGGGATGGGAGTGTTTTACACAAAGTCACTAGAGGGCCGTGGGGATTTGGGGCCCAGCAGTCAACAGTGTTTCTACCAGCTTTCTGGGAAAATAATTGCTAATCGGTGAGCTGCCAGCCAATTGTTTAATTTCCCCTTAGGCTAATTGGTCTCTGATCATAAACACCCAAAGCAGTGCTCTCTGACAGGGAGGCCTGGCGCTCGGGATGGGGTGAACTGTGCTGCGCCAAGAACATTCAGAAGGTGTGGAGAGGAAGATGATGAGGAGGCAACATTGTACCATGATTCGAAGCAACTGCTACTTCCTTCAGTTGCTGCCTCTGCTAATTCTGGGGCAGGGATGGTGGTGGTAGGGCTACCGAGGGCCTCAGAAAGAGTTGCTGTCACCTTCAGCTCCTGGAAAGACCTGTGAGTCCTGTTCATGATTGGTATTTTGAGCTCTTGAAAACCATCAGGATAAATGTGATCAAAACAACATCTTGATAAAATGTACCAGTTATTATCTAGCACTCTGAACATTCAGTGTAGACATGAATAGCAGTCCAATGTAACAATTACAAAGATTAGATAGAGGACTCAATGTATGCCTAAACTAGGCTGGTGACCTCAAATGATCGACTAATAGAGAGCTGTGTGACTCTGGACAAATGACTTAACCACTCTGAGCTGCAGTTTTCTCCTCTGAAGAGCCGGAATTTTAATATTTCCTGCCTGTGAGCACTGTTAAGAGGATTAAATAAAATTATTCATGTAATGGATTTAGAACTATCAGCTGTGGAAGGCCCCTGAAAACAAGGTTCCTTTTAATTTTCCAATGAGAAGATCCTGTGAGCCCCCAAGGTTCTAAACTCATGGTCAGTTCCTGGTTATCTCCCCATGTTTGTTTCCAGGAACAGAGACATGGTTCCCATGACGACGTCACATAGTATTGTTAAACAAACTGACCAATTTTCTCCAAGACTCATAGACACTCCAGCCATGCCCTGGTGTTCATTGTGGATTTCAAGTGTGAGCAGTTTCCAGAAGATCAAAATGGTGGGTCAGGTTAAGACTCCCCTGCCT
Source organism: Glaucomys volans (assembly GCA_020662805.1). Classification (NCBI taxonomy): domain Eukaryota; kingdom Metazoa; phylum Chordata; class Mammalia; order Rodentia; family Sciuridae; genus Glaucomys; species Glaucomys volans. Next base: position 580,359 of record JAJEJO010002735.1, read on the forward strand.
TCCCTTGTATTCATTACAGGCTTTGGTGAGAAGAGGGCAGTCAATATGCAGAATTCCTCTGCATTGCAACACTGACAGTGTGTGTGTGTGTGTGTGTATACATATATATACATTTCCTCTCTACGCTTTAAAAATACATATAAATGTAATGCTCTTCTTTGCTCATAATGAACAAAATGTCCAAAGTAGTGCTTAAAATACATTGGAACAAACAGAAGCTGCATCTGGAAGCTTGGTTAGTGGGAAGTACAACTGTTTGGAGGGGCTTAACTTCTTTTTTCTTTTCCAAAGCAAATGCTCTGAAAAGTTCATTTTATATCAGAACAGCCTTTTCTCGAACCTGTTTTAAAGTTAATTATCAAAAGCTTGCCTCTTCTAGCTCTTGCCTATGGATCCCCGCTGCGTTTGTTGTTTAGCTTTCCTTGGGAAAGAGTCGCTCTATAGAAGATCATGGGCATGATGTCACAGTCCAGGGACTCTAACCATCCTAGCTAATCAGCTTAGAACGCCAGTACCTCCTTAATGTGGGATCTGGGACCTTCTCGGTGCAGGGCGAGGAGCTGAACTAGTCTGCAAGCGCATCACTTTATTTCTTTTGCTTTAAGCAAGAATAATTTGCCTTTTTTCCTCTCATCTTTCTCCCTTGTTGTTTTGCCCCTGAAAACTGTGCAGCAAAAGCAACCTCCAGGGTGGACACTAAATCTTCTGATGCAGGCAGAGCAGTGATAACATCTGAACCGAGGGTGCTTTTCCAGGGCATGCTTGACAGATGTAGCAGGGCCTTTTAGGATTTAGTGCTGGAGCGTATCTATTACCCGCGCCGCAGCACAGCTTGGCAGGAGCTGTGTGGTAATCTCCCATGAATTCTGTCTGACTTATCAGAGCTCCTGAGCAGGCTGCTGCAGGACGCCCCGGCTCTGCGGCCAGTGGGAGAGGCAGACCTTCCGCTGCAAACTCTTTGAACTCTTCCGTGGGGCGAGTCTCCGAGGTGGGGTTCTTCCAGCTCTGGAACTTATCATCCCTGGCCCCCTTGGCTTTTGGAGACATCATGTCGAATTTGCTTTCACCCCACTGGCTTCTGAGTGTATGGTTTCAAGAGACAAAATTTAATTTCTAACATGGCTATTAGGGCCAAAGTGATTGTTTTAATGAAGTGGCAGCCTGCTTGGGGCTTTGATGGGGGAAGTAAATAGATGCATGCGAGGATCGCCTTCTTTCCTCCCTCCCTCCTTCCTTTCCTTCCTTCCTCTCTCCCTTCCTGCCTTCTTCTCCTTCTCTCTGCTCTTTGTCCCCTCTCTTCATTTCTGGCTCAGATGGGCCACGCTGTCCAGCCTGAGAGTCAGTCTCCTCCTCCTCTGGCTCCTGCCCCATGAGCCTCATTTGGTTCTCCCAGAATGTGCTATTGGACAACCCTGTCCTTCTCTGCTCTAACAATTACTTTGGCATTTTATAAAAATACCAAGATTGATCACAAACACCAAATTGTTTAGATCACAGATTAAAGTTTAATTTTGGAGTTTTGCTGTAGGGTTAGAATTAGCTTCAGAGTGTGTGCCGCATAGGAGGTGCTGTAATTTGTTTTAAGGATAAGGCCTTGGGGCAGCTGTGCATAAAATGAGCATGATTCCTTATTCCCACGGTTGATTTTTGAATGGGAGTGCAATTAGAATTTTTTCACCCAGAAGCACATACAGTCAGAGCAAAGATAATACCTTGAATGCATATCAGCTTAGGAGACCTCTCTTGGAAATTTATTTATTGTTCAGCAAGTCCTAATGCAAAGAGAGCCATGCTTTCCATAACAACAATAAACTCACCCTTTAATTTCAAGTCTGGTGTGTTTGTAGAGACTCTTGCGGTGTCCTTGTTATCAAGTGAGACTTGGACGGTGAATTTTAATGTCACTCATAGGAATGTAGAGCTGGTTATTTTTCTTCACAGAAAAAGAACCTCTTAGAAACCAAACCCTGGTAAAGCAGTGCCTCTGGACCCTCAGTGGCTGCAGAGATTTTCCTGCCCTGTCAGGGAACCCTTCCCTGAGGAATCGAGCAGTTACCTCCTGTGATATAAATAAGTTATTTTTCTGATTAATGATGCTAATCTCATTTGTTTTCCACTGGAGAAATGTTGGAATCAATGTCCACAGAATACTTATTTAATCTATCAAGCAAAGGTGATCTTCTCTTGGTCATTTGGATGCTAGGGTCACTGCCAGTGGGAATCTGGCCTCATTGACAGGCTTGTGTGGAAGTGTGACAACTTCATTGGGCTCTGGTTCAGAGTGAATATTCACACCCAGAGAAAATTCCAGCACAGGTGTCTATTTATGTATGTATGTATGTATGTATCTATCTATCTATCTATCTATCTATCTATCTATCTATCTATCTAATCTATCATCTATCTATCTATCTATCTATCTATCTATCTATCTATCATCTATCTATCTATCTATCTATCTATCTATCTATCTATCTATCTCTTTTTAAAGGGCAGAGTCTCAAGAGTTATGCTCTTTGGGGAAGATTTCTTTCTGGAAATGAAGTCATCAGAATGTCTGTATTGATTTAGGGTTTCCTAAGTTGAAAGGCTGCATTTTTTCTCTTTTTTTGAAAAGTTCATTTTGCTGAGCTCTATGGTTTAGGTAAAAATGGAACATCCCTTCTCCATGCTTTTATTATTTTAAAATATATCTTATAGACCCATTGTTTCTCCTTTCTGAAGGAAGTTTGAGACCATCCACTGAATCATCCTCCTTCTTCCCTTGAATCCCCCTCACACCACCCCAGCAAAATGATCTATCAGAGTTTCATTTTCTGTGAGATAGCCTACTGAACAAAAGTTTTTGGTTATGAAATTATGATATACGTGGGTTATGATATTTTTATCAATAGGTACAAAAGTCACTTTATTTAGAACCAGAAGTAGAGAACACAGACCCTCGCCACCCATCCTTTACTGGGCATGAACGTAGTTAAGGGTAATGGCCTCCAAAGGCAATATTGGTTGTCTCATATGAGAAATGATGATTTGGATAATTCAGACACGCAGCCCATGTATTAAAAGACCAGGCTGGTTGTTGGTCACTGACTTGTCCAAGGGTTCCAGTGGGCAGGTATAGCTGAACAGACGCAGGGGGCGGGCACAGCATGTGGATCAGACAGCCCGTGCCTTCTCAGCTTACATAGACCCCCTGTGGCTTAGCTCTCTGCTCTCTTCCAAGTGCTGAAATTGATGGGAAGGAAGGATTCAGTCAGTTGAAGATGCCATGTTATTATTGCTTTTTTTCTTGGGAATACAAACCATGGCTCTTTCTTGGCTCTCTCTTTTGTTTCTATAGTTTCTTTTTCTTTTTTTTTTTTAATGTGGTGCTGGAAATGGAATCCAGTGCCTCACACACGCTAGGCAAAGTGCTCTACCACTGAGTGACAACCCAGCTCAAATCCAACATTTGCTTTTCTTTACTTTTTTTTTTAGTTGTAGATGGACACAATGTCTTTATTTTATTTGTTTATGTGGTGCTGAGGATGGAACCCTGTGCCACACACACACACGAAGCAAGTACTCTACCACTGAGCCACAACCCCAGCCCCCTCTTTGCTCATTCTTGAAGGCGAATACCCCAAGGTCTCCATGTCTTGGTGTAGCTGTTCCTAAACATTTGCTCTCTTTGTCTATACCCTTTCCAATTTGTCCTGCAATTCAGAAAATTACAGGCTGATTATATAAAACACTTTCATTTTTTTATGCATATACACCACTTGCACATTTTGCCCTTTTTTGCAAACTCAGAATCACATTTCTTGTGACTTGATTGTTCCACTTGATAATATAATTTGGATATCTTTCCATGACAATGAATATACTTCTACAGTGCCACTCTTATTGGCTACATAGTTTACTAATAGTTGCCTATGCTTACCATTGTTTAGCCAACCTCTCCAATGTTTGGTAAGTTGCATGTTTTTGTCTTTGATCCATAGCTGCTACATCGCAGATCTGTGCAATTCAATCTTTGTGTACTTCCTTGATTATTTCTGTAGAATAATTTCCTAGAAGTTAAATAGCTGAATCAAGGAATATTCTAAAAACTTAAGCCTTTTAATTACTCTGTCAAATTATCAAGAGAATCATTCCACCAATTTATACCGTTACCATATAACTCTCCCTATATTTTCATATAGTTGTATGTTTGGGAAGGCATTTGTCTTAATACTCCCACATTGTCACTTTAAAAAAAATAGTTACAACTTGATAGGTACTTATTGGTTTTATTGTTTTGATTTGTGTCTTGATTTTTCTTAGTTTTTTTTCTTTTAGAATCTGTATTTGTGTCATTCTCTAGTTGGTCTGATTTGCATGATGATGTTGTTGTTGTTTTTTTTTAATTTTGGGATTAAGGAATGTACTTTCCACTTCTTGGAATAGGACTTCTAGTACTGAGACATGGGAGGTACTCTGTGAATCCCAGTCCAATTGGATTCATTTGAAATGGAGAAAAAGAAAAGGATGGAAGAAGCATATTTCTTCCTGAAGAAATAGCTCAGAAGCTGGAGGAAAATTTGGGAATAGGATTAAAAATGAATGGATTGCCATTAGAATTGGAAAATTTTAGGAAATAAAACAAAATCATGTTTGAGAGATTGTAGACCAATGCTGCATCTTACACACTGCTAGTGGCACAACCACTTCTGAAAATAATTTGGCATGGTCTCACAAGGTGGACATTGGCCCACCCTGTCACCTAGCAAATCCACATTCAGAAAAACTCTCACATGTGTTCATATATTTTCCCAACTTCCCCTTTTATAATAGAAAAAAATATGGACACAACTTGAATGCCCATCAACAAGAAAATGGGTAAATCCACTCTGGTGAGCAGTGGAATGAAATATATCTTACAATATGGATAAATCTTGCAAAAGTAATACTGAATAAAAAAAAGTCAGTCTTAGAAACCTACACTCAGTATGATACCATTTTTATAGGTCTCAAGAGCAAGAACAGCATTCCTAAGCTTATGTATATTTGTGGTACAGCCACGCTTCAAAAAGGTGTCAAAATTAGAATTTGTGGTTGTGTTGGAGGAGGAGAGGCAGGTGGGAAGGAAAAGAGGCATGTGCACCTAATCATGTTTTAATTCTTGCTTTGGGTGGGGGGAGGTTCATCAATATTCATTATATTACCTGTAAATTTGATTGCTTCCAATAATATATTTAAAATACAGTAAAGAAAGAAAGAATGAAATAAAAAATGAATGTTGGTAGCAAGGGGCAGTTTAATCTTCTAAAAGAACAACTCTGTCTTTTGCCTTGATCTAGTTTCTTAATTGTTTTAGCTGCTTCCTCTATAAATCATCATTCCTAAAACTCTCTCCCTAAGTCATTGATGAAAGTGCTTCTAATGGACAAATGTCCCGGGTGTTTTCCCAGCATGCCCACTACCCGCCTGTCTTCTCCTGATCTCTCCTCTGCCAAGAGTCTCCTGACAGGTCAGGAGTAAAGGGCTAGGATGACTTGGTTAGTCACTGATGCCTTTCTGGCCAGTCTGACCGACACTGTTCCCAGTCACCATGCAGGCTGGGTGGGTGACTTTTGGAAGTCACAACCATAAAGTGGCTTTCTTGTCAAGCAACCTTTCATCTTGGATTCTACATGTTACTTTCCTACCACCCTCAATTCCCATTCTGAGTTCAGGACAGACCTGGATAATTCAAATAGTTTTTGCCACAAGGATGTGGGAGGCAGCTTATGATATTTGGGAGGGATTTTTTCAGAAAGTGAAACTGGCCCAGTGTGGAGGCGCACTCCTGTAATCCCAGTGGCTCAGGAGGCTGAGTCAGGAGGATCTCGAGTTCAAAGTCAGCCTCAGCAACTTAGTAAGACCATCTCTAAATAAGATCTAAAAAAGGGCTAGGGATGTGGCTCAGTGAATGAATGCCCCTGGGTTCAATCCCTGGTACCCCCCCCCCCCAAAAAAAAAAAAAGCAGCAGAACTGGTCAATGTCTTGAGGTGATTTTCTGCTTGTCTATCTAAAATGGTTAGGATCTTTCAGGATAATCTTGTTTTTCTCTCTGTATATTGGGCTAGAACAACTGGAGGTGGTTTTGTTCTCTGAAGGACATTTGGAAGTGTCCAGAGACATTTTTCCTTGGGGAGGGGTAAACTGGGGGAGTAGAGAGTGAGTCGAGGCAAGGGATGCAGCTAAAAATGCTGCAAAACCCCACAAAGATATATCCAGCTCAAATGATCAGTGGTGCTGAGGTTGAGAATTTCTGGCTAGGAGTGTTTCTTTTCCAGTTGGATCTTTGCGCTCCTGAGTTTTGTCTTGGGAGTCGACCAAAATACATAGTGTAGAGATGCCTCAGAGAAGGAAGAGAATGGTCCCACTGGGTCTGTAATGCACAGGTGTGGACCTGCGGTTCACTCTCTCCAGCTTTTTGGCATCTACTGTCTCATACAGTGGCACCTTGGTGAGCTTTCCTTCTTCAAATTGAGTTTAAGCTGCTTGAAGACAGGGTCTGTGTCTTCTGCTGATTCATCTCTTCCACAGAAGCTCTTATAAAGTAGGTGCCCCCGATATTATGCTGAATGAGCATTGAATCACTTGATTATAAAGGAGAATTGGAAATTTCATCCACAGAGGCTACATGTGAGAAGCTTGTCATACCTGAGAGGAGAAAGGCTTAATAGAAGTAGAGGTGAAGGATATTAACTGTCTTTCCTAAGCCTTCCATTACTGCGGATTTATAGAATGTTGTTGTGCAAGGGGTCGTTTCATTGAATTTCCTTGTTCCTAGGGAAAGAAGTTGAGACTCAGAGAGGTTGATTATGTTATCCAAGTTTGCACAGCAAGTTACAGGTAGACCAGAAACAGAAATATCATTTTGGTGCTTCTTTCTCACTGAGCTGCTTAACAAGTTGTCTTCTTGAGGACCCACCCAAGCACTGAAATAAAGAGCTTATGATTTTTAGGGACGATATGTGATTGCGTGTGTGTGCACGCACATGCACGGGCATGAACTGTACTGAATGTCAGAAACAAGCACATGTAAATGTTCCCTAAACCGTTCCTGGTCCTGACAGGTGAGGTCAGGTTCTTCTCCCTGCTGTGTCCTGCCAAGATGACCTGCAGAGTTCTGACCACAGCCCTTACCATATTTTATTGGGGTGGTGAATTTAACTAACATCTGTCATCCCCTTGAGCTTTGGGAGGACAGGAACTAATTTATTTTGTTTGGTGCTGAATACATAGAAGATGCTCCATAAATGGTTTTCCATGAATAAGTAAATGAAAGACTAAGTCAGAGATGGCCATTTCTGGCTTGGTTTTGGGGAGGGCGTTGTTGGGGTGTGTTCCTTGCTGGTGACGTGGAGATTTCCAGAGCGGGTGGAGGGTAGCCATTGAAGACAGCTTCCCCCTACATGGCAACACATTGAGAGTTCAACAGCCCCAGGGTGGACAGAAGTGGGAGAGGGGGAGAGTGGGAGAGGGTGGCTAGTGGGGCAGATCCCACCTCCCTTGCACCTTCACAATGCCTGAGAGCTCTATAGTGGAGAACCTGACAAGTAGCTCCATCCACTTTGTGATGTTTTTGATGTTGGAGGGCCATTGATAGCCACATGTTTTTTTCCTTCCTGAGACCATGGTGTCTGAGGAATCTGCTGGCAGCTTGTTATATGGAAGATGAGATAGCTCATTATCCTGAAAATTCTTCAATAGCTGCTCATAATAAGGTCAGTTAAGTACAGAGTGTCCGCTATCATTCAAAATCTTCTTCCCATTGAAGTTTAATCCAACATTATTTCCACACATTACTTTTTTCTTACTCTCCCAGTTTGGTGAGGGGGAAATTTAGGGCATTCAAAGTGACATTATATTTGACTTGGGATGGGGAGCTCCTGCCCTGTTTCCTGATGCTTCTGTAACTTTGGATGGTCTTGGTTCAGTAGGAGACACCTTCATGTGGATTCTTTTGGGCTCAGTGTTGAGGGAAAATGACTCCCTGCTCTATAGAGGCCACCAAAAGAAAAGCAGGACAGACAGCAGGGAGGGCAGGTGACATTACTGTGTCTTTTTTCCTTTGGGAGTGCTTAGAAGAGAAGGGAGCCTTGAGAAGAAATCCATCCTTGGATTCACTGGGTTCTTCCTGAGCCCCAGGTTTCCCGGGGGGCCATCATCTCCTGGATCTCAAGTTTTCTCAGTGTGTCATGGACACATCCCCTTCAAGACCTAGTTCCAGGTTCTTGCTCTGCCACAACACCTGACCAGGAGTCCTCCTCTCACCCTTTCCTGGGTCTCAGGTCTGGGAATCCCTGCCCACCCTGCAATACCTTGCTCAAGTCCAGGTCTCCATGAAGCTGTTGCAGAGGGAGGGTCAGGAGGGCATGCAGCATGACTTCCAACTGACCCTGAGAGCCCCTGAGGGTGGGGAGATAGGAGTGCTGACAGCCGGCACCCTAGACCTTTTCGCTTTATGATGGTCACATGTGACATTTACTGAGTGCTTGTGATGTACCAGCCAAGGTTTCATCAGGCTTGATTCTGGCTAATTCTCACCTCATCCTTGGAGGAGGGTGCTGTATTATCCTGCTTCTACAGAAACAGCAGGCCCCCGTGGGTACAAATACTTTGTTCAAGGTTTTTCTCAAGTCAGGGAAAGCTGGGATTTGAGCCCAGACAGACTGACCTCAGGAGCTGTGATTCAATGATACCATGTCGAACTCTGTCATTTAGTGGAAAGAGAGCTGGACCAGGAATCGGAATCCACAGCAGTGATTCTGGTTTTTCCTCATTTTCACTGTTAGACTTTGGGCAAGTTATTGTTTCTTTCTGAGCCTCGATGTCTTCACTGATAAAACAAGGATAATAAATCAGGGGGCCTAATGTTCTGAGTGCTTCAGAGACCAGTCCTGACCACTGCTGATCAACCCTGAACCTTATGTGAGGTGAAGACTCTGCCATTTCCCACCATGGCGTTCTTGGCTATTGTTACCTGCCTGTGGCTGTGCCTTGCCAACTGCATTTCCTGTTCATGCGAGGAGAATCCTAAGTCTTCTACTTCATCACATCCCACTGTCCTGCTTTCTCTTGCCTGGTCCCAGCTTACCACGCAGAGGCTTAAGGGAGGTGCCACATGACCCATGGTTACACTTGGTCTTCATCAATACCCACAACTCTTCCTCCTCTAAAGCCTCGATTTCAAGCCTCTCCTTCCTGAACATCATATCCTACTTTCTCAGTACCCCAGTCAATGCTCTTCAATGGGACCTTCCATAAGTGACTTGCCTACCTTTCCAGGGTCTGTTGCCTCCTCTGGCTTGGATTTGTGCTTGACAACCCAAACCCTTGTATATATTGTGCTCTCTTCTCTTATCTGCTCCTCCTCCATTGAATTCTCCCATCAAAACCCCAACTCCCTGCTGACCCTGGACCCACACCCCAGTAACTGGTGCCCCTGGGAAATCGCACGACTGTGATGAATTTAAATTTACAACAACAATTCTCAGCACCACAATTTTATCACTTTGCCTTCGTAAATTTACTTTCCCTCTCTTCAAGATAATATTTCAAATTTCCTTTCCCTTCAAAACATCAACACTTGTCCTAATTCTTCTCTTAGCACCGAGGATATCACTTCTTATTTCCCTGAGACAAACAGAAGCAGCAGATGAGAATCATTTCATATGTGCATTGTGATATACATCAGCCTGCCTGCATCTCCACCCACGTGTCCCCCTTCCTCCTGAGTGGCCTCTGCCTGCCTCTGACATCACAGAGCTCAGCCCTGTGCCTGTCAGGCTCCTGTCTGGCCCACTTCTTCAGTATGCAAGGTCCCTCCTGCTTGGGGTCTTCACACATGCTTCTTCCTCACCTCCATTGCCTGGCTCACTCTAACCCAGGGCCTGCTGGAAGGTCAGTAAGCTTCTCCTGACCACTCTCTAAAACAACGCCCCCTTCCTCCTTGCTATCTCCTTCACCTGCTTTATTTTCTTCTTAGTGCAAGCCACCATCTGAGGTACAATCTTTCTTTATCTATCTGTTTCCTGTCTGTTTTCCCCAGGAGAATGGGAGCCAATGACAGTGGGGAGCGGATCAGTCTTGATCCTTGCTGTGTTATTTACACTCAGCGTACAGTTAAAAATCCCCCGCATACAGTAGGTGCTCAGTTTGTTGACTCAGGCATGAAGGAACAGAATGAGGACCTTTTCTCATCGATGAGGTAGGGGGATTGGCTCCCTGCTGGCTAGTGCTCATTCCAAGTTCAACTCTTCCTAAATGAGGAGTGTCTGGGTAATCACTGTCATTGTCTGTGATCCAGCCATGGGCTTAGTTGGCGTTTAATGCCCACGAGTTCCATGTGGACCCTGAAGGCATCTGCTTGGCTGGATTTCTGCATTGTTTGGCTGGAGAGTTCTCGTCATGGAACTTGAACAGGAGAAGATAAATGGAGAATGCTGTGGGCATTTGAAGATGTGAGTGCCAAGAGACCCCAAGAGAATCCAGTGAAGGCTCCTGTCCAGGTTAGGATGACTTCACCAAGTGGGCAGTGGCGAATGCTCAGCCAGGCAGCAGCTCTGTGGAGAGTAGGTGCTGTGCTGGGCTGACCTCTGGGGTAGTCCCACAGGCCTCTGCGCTCAGTAACCCCTCAGTTCACCTGCACCTGGCTGTGTTATTTACCCCGGGCATACAGTTAAAAGTCACCTGGCCTACAGTAGATGCTCAGATGACCAGATGCCAGATGCGTGTCCCCAGGAACTTTCCGTTTGAATGTAGACAAGAGGGAGGCATTCATGTGTTCAGATTGGTGAGGAGAGTTCATGACATACTATCTGAATCCCAAACTTAATTAATAACAACAACAACAACACTTGAGGCCTTTGTGTACGTCCTCAGTGCCAAGGGTTATGTACATTGTCTCATTTAATCACTTAACACCCATGAGAAAGATAAGAACAGCTGACATTACTGGTGCACCAAGTGTCCCTGTGGCCCTACACTGAGGACACTGGGGGTGCAGTGGACATGCTCCACACCCTCTGATGGCTTCTTGCTCATACCTCTCAGCTTTCATGCCTGGGGCCTTTTCTCCTCTGTAGGAACATCCCTGCTCACAAGCAAGGCGGTTCAGAAGTACCAGGGTCATGACCCCTCCAGGGTCAACCCTCAACTGACACAAGACAGGAGTTAGTGGATGCATATACCAGCTTCTCTGGTCTTTGTTAATGAGTCAATATTCTGGGTATTATAAACCAGAGGATTCTCGAAGGGTGCCTGGTGGGATAGATCCTCATTGCCTACCAAGGTATGGATGAATCGAGGGACCACTGCATTACAGTCAAGATGTGGAGGGTCACTAGGCCTACTGCCCTATGGAACAATCCCAGAAGATGCCCAGGGCTCTTCTCCTGGTTGTTCTCCCTTCCTCATCTTGTTTTCTTCCTGTGTCCATGTTCTTCTCTCATGGTCTGCATTTGGGTGAAACCCTCCCCAAATAATTGATTCTTATGAAATATTGCAGAGAGAAGGAACAGAGAAACCTCCAGACCTCCAGTCCTTGCCTCCCTTAACCAGATTGGAACTTCCTAGCCACACTCACATTTTCCCAGATGAACCACAGTGTCTTTGGTCACCTGGTCCATGGGCCCAGACCCTAGTAGTTTCTAAGATATAAAAGCATTTGACTCTATTTGCTCCCTAGCAGTGGGCAGGGCATCCCCATGGCACTGGAGATAGGGTTCATGATGAGGCACATGGCCAAGCTATCTGGGCTCACCTGGTTGAAAACAGCATGACACATGTTCTGGAAACACCTGCCTGAAGCCTGGGTAGACGTGACCTGACAGGCTGTGTTTGTCCTGCTGGGCTCCATGCTGCAGTGACTCAGGCTCAGGTGCAACTTTCTTCTTTCCCAGGGTCTCCACTCCACCCCCAGACAGCTGGCTTGCATGTGGGTTGCGGCATGTCCTTTTTGAGGAGCCTTGTATCCCACGGTATTGGAAGCAGGGAGGCAGACTTGCTTCTGATCACCAGTGGGGGCAGTGGAAGCCAAGCCAGGAATTTGGAACTGGGGAAAAAAAAATGGGGATGATATTTTTGAGGAGGAAAATATTGGTGGAAGGACCAGGACTATGCTTTCTGGATTTGAGTGAATTCTCTGGGTCTGGCATCATCCTTAATGAGATTCCAGAACCCTTGTGGTTATAGTATGGCATATAGAGTAAGGCCTGCTCGGTCAGGACACCCAGCAACAACCAGCAAGAGTGCTGACTCCACCATGAAACAGGGGTAATGACCTGTGGCTCCCTCGATGATGAAGAGATCAAGTTGGGATGACGTCAGATGAGGTGCCTGAGCCTGTGCAGTGCTTGATGTGGAGACGGTGCACCACCGTCTCCCATCTGCCTTCCTGTGTGCCATGGAATGGCAAAGAACTTAGAGAGCAGGTTCCCTGGTTATGTCTGTCATTTGGAATATGTCACTTAATGTGCAGGAGAAACCATTTGTGAAAAATATTCACAGCAGGAAAGATCTTGATTATTTTTATGGGAAGCTGTCAACTTTCTCGTCTTTTTTTTTTTTTTCTTTCTTTCTTTCTCAGGAAAGTCCAGTACTGAACTTCTCACAAGAGGGACACCAAGTTCCCAGCTTGAAAGAATGAAGATTTCTACATGTTGGCATGGGTAAGAATTATCTGGGGGAGGTTGTTCAAATGCAGATCATCTGGCAGTATCCTCAGAGACTCAGATTGAACAGGTATGTACGTTTCAGTAAGCAATATCAGCTGATTTTATCTCATTTCCTAAGAGATCACCTTGAGTAACAGTGATGCAGGAAACACTGGCACCCCAAAGTTTGCTGCACTGTGTTCTCAGAGCTTTCAGCCCAGCATTTGAGGTGTTAGGGCATGAAGGTTAATTTCATGTGTCAACTTGACTAGGGTAAGGGATGCTGAGATAACCTGTAAAGCATTACTTCTGGGTGTGTCTACGAGGCTGTTTCTGGAAGACACTAGTATTTGAATCAGTAGACTCAGTAAAGAAGACCCATCCTCATCCATGTGAGTGAACATTACAAAAAAGGCATAGGTATGGCAAATTCACCCTGTCTTCTTGACCTGGAAAATGTACCTTTTTTCTGTCCTGGACATTGGCTTCCCGGTTCACAGGTTTTTGAATTCTTGACTGAATTACATCACCGACTTTTCTGGTTCTCCAGCTTGCAGATGGCATGTCATGGAACTTCTTGGCCTCCATAACTATGTGAGCCAATTCCCATAACTCCCCTCCTATATTCTATGTATATTGCTATGGTTTGGGAGTGTCCCCTAAAGGCCTATTTGCTAATGACAAGGTTACTAGACTTGGTGCTAGTAGGAGATGGAGGAACCTTTAACAGGTAGGGAACTGATGAAAGGAAGTTAGGTCATTTGGGGCATGCCCTGGAAGGGGATATTGGGTCATCTAACCCTTCCTGTCTCTTTGCTTCCTTGTTGCCATGAGGTGAACAGGCCTCTTCTACCACATGTTCCCCCCATGATGGACTGTCTTCCACAGGTCCAAAGTAACAGAGAAAAGTGACCATGGACAGAAAATTCTGAAACTATAAGTCAAAACAACCTTTCCTCCTTCTAAGTTGATTTCTCAGGCATTTTGTCACAATGACAGAAAGCTGACTGATAGGTATACACCATTGACTCTATTTTTCTGGAGAACCCTGATAAATGCACACAACCAAATCTTCCTTCTCTATCAAATCATCGGTGAGACAGCTTTTCCAAGTAAGCCCTTAGTAACAACAACAACAACAACAACAACAACAACAACAACAAATGAGTAGTTATTCCCATCACGAGTTGCCCTGCCTCCTATGGTGGAGGCAGCCCTGGGCAGAGTCTTGGCATCTCTTCAGAGGAAGTTCACTACCTTTAAACTGATTCTCTCTTCACTTAGAAAAGGGACAGAAAAGTTTTTTCTAACATTGATATCATGCTTACTATTTACCAACCCAATTAAGTGTCCTGTCCCTGGTCTTGGACTGCATATTTGTCCCCAAGTTAGCCAAGAATATGGAGCCGCTCTGCTGAAGTTCAACTTACTTGTAGGGATGGAAAGATCTGGTCTCCCTTCCCATCTTGAGAGAAGAGAGTCACATCTGTAGCTTCTTAAGTCTTTAGACACAAAAATTCCTGGGACATCTTTGACCCCAGGATGTCTGTGTGGTGGGCTCTTGATTAGTGCCCAGGGTCAGCAGAACCACGGGGAGACTTGGAAGCAGATCTGCTGCCTGACAGTCTGCTCCGGGAAAGGCATTTGCAGTTCCACTTTGGTGCTTCAGCTCTCAGGTCTCCTCACTTCTCTCTCTTTCCCCCTTTTTTTGTTCTCTTTTCCATTCTGACTATTCCCTCTCTGCATTTATTCACCCTCTACAGTTGAAACATCTGTCTTAAATCTGCAAGGCTAGTCCAAATGTTTATGAGGCTTATTTAATAGAAAGAATAATGATAACTGCTTCTGTTTGTTTTGCTAAGTGATCCTCAGGCAGGAAAAAAGAAAATTATTTGCCTAGAGACAAGCAATAGTCACCCTAAATTTATATTCATAAAGAGGAGGAAAAGACTAATATTGTGATGACAATAATGATTCCTCGGGATTGGTCAGGCCCTTTTCCATTGTCCATTAGCAATGACCTAGCTGCACACCAAGGCTGCAAGGAAGGAATCCAGGAAAGAGAGCATCTTGGGTGAGTTGGGGGACAATTGAATTGCCACATTCTCAGCTCAAGTGGAGCCATATGGTTTTTAAAAACAACGATGTTGAGTCATAATTGACACCCAGTAAGCTATACATATTAAAAGTGCAGGATTTGATACATTTTGTGAAGTGCATACGCCAGTGAAACGCTCACCATGGAAGTAGTGAACATATCCAGTCCCCCAGAATCTCCCTGGGTCCCTTGGTCATCCTTCACTCCTATCCCTCCACCTCCACAGACCACTGATCTGCTTTCTGTCACCACAGATTAGTTTGCATTTTCTAGAGTTTTATTTAAGGGGAGCTTAAATAAGAGCAGCTTGTGCTCTTTTTGCCTGACTTCTTTCACTCAGAATAATCATTTTGAGATTTATCCGTGTTGTTGTGTGTATCATAGTTCTTGGCTTTTTACTGCCAAGGAATATTAATCATATGCATATACCATATTTCATTTATCCATTCACCTCTTGATACTTGGGTCATTTCCAGTTTGGGCTCTGCCGTAAAGCTGCTATAACATTTGTGTATAAGCCTTTGTACGGGTAATTTATATTTCCCTTTCTATTGGATAAATAACTAGGAGTGGAATGAGAAACCATATGGCTTTTAAGAAGCTTCAGGGATGATTAGAAAGAATCTAGGTCTGGCAGTCAGGAAATCTGTATTTAATCTTAATTTTCCTAGTTATCAGCTGTGTGACCTTAGGCAAGGCACTTAACAACTCTGGGTCTCGAGTTTCCTCATCTGTCAAATAAGATGAAAATTGATCTCTGTTTCACATACACAAGAAGAGGACCAAGGGACATACCCCAGGAAGACATTGCCAAGTTTAGAGAATCCACAGAGCTTTCCAAAGCTGTTATCAAGAATAAGCTCCCAGAAGGGGGGGGGGGGGCGGAATCTATGCTTTATGTCTTGCTTTGCAAGAGGTGGAACTGTCCAAAGTCTCCAGAGGTGAAGAATCACTTGGTCTTTATTTGTTGCCATGGTTCTAAAGTTGTGGCTGCCATTTCTTTTTTCCCACCTCCCAGTTTCTTCCATCTCCTGTTACAGTCCCTTGATAGAGACAGGCATGTTGAGCAAGGGTGAATATTGGAGTCATCCAACGGAGTAAGTTGTGGTTGAAATGAACTTTCCTCCCCTTTCTTTGGTTCATAAATCCCGATGGTGAAAGCAAAGCAGAAGGATAATATCACAAAGCTGAGACCTCAAGAGCAGCTCTGAGGTTCTGAGAGCTTTACTAAGAAAATGTCAGAGGGCACTCTTCTTTGTGGGTCTAGGTTCTCAGGCACTTGCTCTCCTGAGGAGTGTTACTGGCACTGGTTAGAATCTTCGAGGTGTAGCAGGTTGTGCTCCCATCCGGGTTTCCTTGTAGGTACTGGGGATGCTACTTCACCTGGGAGCCCACTTACAACAAGGCTTACTCACCTTCATGACTGATGATCACACAGCTAAACTCTGGACACACAAAGTTCTACCAGACCTTTGCAGCTCTCTTCTTCTCCAGACTCCGTGTTTTTAGAAAAGCACAATTCCACAGCCAATGGGATGGATGATCCTACACATGATGTGAGACGGCACGGCAAAGCCCTCCTTCCTTCTCAGGATGTTTCCTTCGTGTATTTGAAATCCTTTGTATTGGTTACCACTTGGAGTTAAGGCAGAGCTCCATCAACCTAAAAGAGCAGGGGCACTGAGCTCAAGGTTAACCATCCATGAGTTTCTGTCTAAATTAGAGTATTTTTCTAGCAAAGTTTTTCTGAATAGGGCGTAGAGTAAGTGTGGGGAAAAGTGGTTAGGAATGCAGAGCCTGGGACCTTCTCCTTTATTTCTAGGGCCATTGCTGCTCAGGGAAGGCAGTTTATTGAGTCCTTTCAGGGATCCAAATTAAAACTCATTCTATATATGGAAAAATGTCCAACATCTCTAGTAATAAGAGAAATACAAATCAAAACTATTCTAAGATATCATCTCACCCCAATTATAATATCTATTATCAAGAATACAAGCAATGATAGGTGTTGGCAAGGATGTGGGGGAAAAGGTACACTCATACATTGCTGCAAATTGGTACAGCCACTCTGGAAAACCAGTATGGAGATTCCTTTGAAAACTTGGAATGGAACCACCATTTGACCCAGCTATCCCACTCCTTGGCCTATACCCAAAGGATTGCATACTACAGTGATGCAGCCACATCAATGTTTATAGCAGTCCAGTTCATTATAGCTAGATTGTGGAACCAACCTAGATGCCCTTCAATAGAGGAATGGATAAAGAAACTGTGGTATATATACACAATGGAATATTATTCAGCCATAAAGAATAATAAAATTATGATATTTGCAGTAAATGGATGGAATTGGAGAAGATCATGTTAAATGAAATAAGCCAATCCCAAAAAACCAAAGGCTGAATGATTTCTCTTATAAGTGGTTGATGACACATAGCGGGGATGGGGGGAGCCACGGGAAGAATGGAGAAGGGATGGATTGTATAGAGGAAAATGAGGGGTGGGGAGGGTGTGGGAAAGGAAAGATAATAGAATGAGACAAACATCTATACCCTATGTATATGTATAAATATGCAAATTGTATGATTCTACTTTGTGTACAACCAGAAAAATGATAGTTGTACTCCATTTGTGTACAATGACCTAAAATTTAAAAAAAAATTAATCAATTAAAAAAAGTTACTTTCCACTGTTTCTTTTTCTTTCTTCCTCCCAAACTCATCTATTTGTCTTCATCCCGTGAGGGGCAGTCTCTCATGAGACTGAACAGCAGCGCTCTATTGGATAGGCGAAGGTCTTTCATGACTTCATTTATACTCACACTTCTGTGAGTCGCTGAAGGACACAGGGAGTGCCAGCTCTAATACACACATGGGAAAACAGGCAGAGGCATGAGGAGGCCAAAGGTCTTCTGCAGGATCACAAATTTAACAGAAAAACCAGGGGTCAATTGCTGAGAATGCCACTTTCCTAAGGCTGCCCCATGGGTGACAGTCCAGGACGCAGAGGCTTTGCTCCGATGGAGGCTGATTTGAGAGAGAAGGGAGGTTCCTGCCAGAGGCAAAACTGGAGAAAGGTCCCACCCTGGGAGAGAGGCCCACCCTTACTTCCCCCAGGCCTTAGGACCTCGGAGTTCTTTCAGTCCTTCCATCCTGTCTATCCCAGGATGCTCTGATATCCAAATCACTAGGATGAACAGGGGAGGAAATCGTTTTGTCAAGAGCAGGACAGCCTTCCAGAGTCACACTGCAATCCATTACCCTGTCGGCCGGCACTTGGAACAGGTGGGCTGATGGGGCACTGGCCTGACATTCCTTGGTATTTCCATATTCCTCACTGCTGAAACTGGACGTGGGGATTCTGCTTTCCTCTGTTTCCCTCTGCAGCGTGGTACAGGCAGATGGGGCTTGGGCAGCACTGTTTCAATCTCTTTATGAGGAAACTGAGGTCTGAAGAAACATGGTGACTCACTCAAGGTCCTGTGGCCAGTGGATGAAACTCAGATCTCACTCACCTTTCTAGGTTCTTTCTGCAACGCTATGTGTCTCCCTACTGAAGTCTGAGAATGGGGTCTATTATGGTTTAAATATTAGGTGTCCCTGCAAAAGTTCAAGTGTGAGACAATACAAGAAGGTTTAGAGGGGAAATGATTGGGTTATGAGGGTCTTAAGCCAGTCAGTGAATTAATCCCCTGAGGGATTAACTGAGTGGTAACTGTAGAGAGGTAGGTGGTGACTGGAAGAGGTGGGTCCCTGGAGGCATGTCTTTGGGGTGTATATTTTGTCTTTGTTGAACTCTCTCTCCGCTTCCTGGATGTGTCCTAAGCCACTTTCCCCTGCCACACTCTTCTGCCATGTTGTTCTACCTCCCCTCAAGTCCCGAGGAATGGCAGCCTCAAGACCCCATCTATGGTCAGAGATCTCTAAAACCATGAGCCCCCAAATAAACCTTTCCTCTTCTAATTGTGCTTGTCAGATCTTTTGGGTTAAGCAGTGAACAAGCTGACTAAAACAGAGCCTACTTAGCTTTTGTGAGTCCACCTCTGGAGTAACTTGCACCATACCTACCATTTACTGCCTTCCTCCTAGGACGTGGGAGGTTTAGGTAGCAGTATGTCTGGTATTTCTCAGAGAAGGAACCACAGAAGTGACTTCTCTAAGATGATTCAATGCCACTAGAACCCAAGTTTTCATATCTTTGTCCACTCTTGGGCTTCTCATCTTTCTTCTTCTGGAACTTCCTGCAAATGGGATCATCATCAGGTTACTAGAGAGTCTGGTAGAATGATTAGGAGCAAAGAAATGGGCCTGCTGAAGGAGTCATTATGGAGAAGGTGGTAGTTTTTGTTAGGTACTCTTATTCATCATGGCACCTCCTCCCTCTGTCTGTGCTTCTTTCCCAAGCACCATGATATGAGCCATTCCCTTTACTCACCTTCTTGAATCTGCTTCAGGTAGAGTGCTTAGTGTTCCATGCCTCTCACCAAAATGACCGATACTCTGGACCCATTTATGGGAGACCAATAAGCTCTATTTCAATGGACAAATACATGTGAGCACTTAGTGCCTGTAAGGCTTTGTGGTGCTATCGCCTATGGGGCGTTTGCATTTTGAGCAGAACCCTAAGGCTCCTACGACTTGATAAAATTTTTGGAAATTATAGCTACTCTTCACAGTGCTAACACATTTCACGCACGGAGGCAGACTGATGAGCCCAAAAGAAACCAACCTCGATGGTGAATACCCAGCAGCTCCTCCTCTCTCCATCATTCATGTTTGATGCTCAAGCATAGCTGATTGGCTGCATTTCCCCCACGTTGTCTTGACTGTCAGTTCAATATGTCTTGAACTTAAAACAAACAAAACAAAAAAGATGCTGTTTGTGTGACCACATTTATATAGTCACACTTTGCCCTTGAAATTTACTCACCTGGCAACCTGATGGTACTGAGAACATGACTCTAGCACCCTTCTAATATTTGTGGGGTCTAAGGCAAGAGTGCAAATGGAGGCCCATATAACAAATTTCTAAAGGTGTAAGTCAAGTTAACAGACTTTTACATAAAGTACATCTATCTTCTTATCTTGTCAATTATATCTTCCTAATGGCATACTTGACAAATATGTTTGAAGCTATTCTTTTTATGTAACTGAAAATTGGCAGAAAATCAAAGATGACAGAATTTAGTTGTTCCTGAGCATATCTGAGTAATTTTTAGGGCTGGTGATGTTTAGTTGAGTAATAAAATGAAGGCACATATGCATTTTATTTTCTTTAATTTCAACAAAAATCACTAACATGGTGATCAAATTTTCACACATTTGGCTTCCTATTGACAGTTGTGATCTAAAAAGTAAAACTATAATCATAATAAAAATGTACCAATGAATGAATATGTTTTTATAAAAATATAAAAATGCACAGAAAATTTGAAATATAGGTTAAAATATATTTACGCGTACCTTTATATATCATTTTTCCTCTAAAACATTTTTTAGTATCTATTATAATAAAAGACAAAATATAAATTATAATTTATGGTATCAGATTTCAAAATTAAAGTTATGTAAATAAAGCTGAAAATTTTAATTTCATTTGTGAAAATATAACAATCCTATTTCTAAAAAAATAAAATTATTCTTAATTTAGGCATTTACTGTCCATCTACTTGCTAGGTTAATGAGTTACTGTCACGATTCATGAATGCCACCCCTAGATTTACAAACAAATATAAATTTAAGAATAATATGAATTAGTGAATATTGCAGAATATTCCCTAGACACCCTATGCAACTGTTGCAAATACCATATTTATTTGTGAATGCATACAAAATCATGAATTGGGACAGAAAGAAAAGCATGAACAGAAAGCTCAGCATTTCTGGGAAACCAAAGTTATGCAAGAATATATTGAGTTCAAACTATCTAAGAGAAAGGATTTGACAAGATAACTCATGTTTATCCCTTTAGCTAAGCAGTTCTAATGCTCAGTTTCTCTGTATTCTGAAATAGTGTCAATATCAATGTCAGCAGCAGTACCGCATTATGGCATTCAAACGCAGTTGCTTTTTGTTTTGAGAATGCAGGAGAAAAGATGTGGAGAAGACTTTCCCTGGGGCCTGAACGGTGTTGATGGTGAAAGCAGGTGTTTAGGGTTAATGGTTGTGCTGTGGCAATAATGAGTCCTGGGTCCTGAGTGACACAGGTACCTATGTGTTTTTTAATAAATGCATCTTATTTTGTTTGTGATAAGGAGGCTTTTCTAAACTAGAAGGCCTTGGGCAAGGATTTCTTTTGCTGAGGTCTAGGGTAGATGTACATGACTGTATTAGTCAGGGCTCTCCAAAAAAACATATTCAACAGGATTAATGGATCTGTCTATCTATCTATCTATCTATCTATCTATCTATCTATCTATCTATCTATCATCTGCCTATCTATCCATTCAGTTGGCCCAAGTGATTATGCCTCTTGGTTGAGAGGTCCTAACCATGTGCAGGTGTCAAGCTGGAGCCCCAGGGGAGTGGTTGATATAACTTGCACTCTGACAATCAGCAAGCTCAAGACCCAAGAGGAGTCAATTTTCAAAATCTAAAGGCAAGACCCATGTCCATCTTAACCAATCAGACAGGAGGACTTCCCACTTACTCAGCCTTTTTGTTCTATTCAGGTCTTGAGTTGATTGTTGAGGCCCACTTGCCTTATGGAGGGCAGTGTCCTCTACTCAGCCTACTACATCTTTTTTTTTGTACTGGGGATTTTAACCAGGGTGCTTAATCACTGAGCTACATCTCCAGCCCTTTCTTATTTTTTTGAGATAGGGTTTCACTCAGTTGCTTAGGGTCTCGCTAAGTTGCTGAGGCTGGCTTTAAACTTGCAATCCTCCTGCCTCAGCCTCTTGAGCTACTGGGATTACAGGTGTGCACCACCATGCCCAGTTACATCAAATGTTAATCTCATCTTGAAGCACCTTCACAGACACACTCAGAAGAATATTTGATCAATTGTTGGCTCACCTGTGGCCCCTCAAGCTGACATATAAATTTAACCATCATGATGACTAAGTGCTAAATATGCTAAAAGAGCTAAGTAGATGCTTTCAAGCCCACAGGCTAAAGTTCACAACTATTGCTTGGAAGATGGGACATTTGTGTAGAAATGATTCTCCATATTCATGATGGCATAGTTACACTGTAGGTTAATGCTGTGAAACTTAATCCTTATTTCTGAGAAACCAAACAGGTTAAAATATAGATAGTTTATTCAAGGGTATATGAAAGGTACACATATAGTTATAAAAAGGCATGGGGATGTATAAGATGGTAAAACTGTCCCCATTTAAAGTTGTCACAGTATTAGATGCTCATAATACTATAGGATTTGGTTATCAGAAATATTTATGAGCATGTATAGCTCATTTCCCAATGCAGGGCACATGGAATATAGTTGTAAATATTTACAAATTGAATATATAACTAATAAAATAATTAAGTACTTGCCAAGAGTAAAGTGCTCTATGCTGGGCATAGTGGTGCATTCCTGTAATTCCAGTGGCTTGGGAGGTTGAGGTAGGAGGAACCTGAGTTCAAAACCAGCCTTAGCAAAAGCAAGTCACTAAGCAACTGAGTGAGACTCTGTCTCTAAATAAAATACAAAACAGGGCTGGGGATGTGACTCAGTGGTTGGGAGCCCCTGCGTTCAATCCCTAGTACCACTCCCCCCCACCACCACAACAACAAAAAGGGTGAGCATGTCTCAGAGCAGTTAAATACAGATCCAGGTATAGATTTTTGGGAATCCAAAGCTGTTTCACACCAAACAAACTAACCAGAAAACATATAGCCATCTTCTGAGGCCAACAATGTGTGAGAATGTTGGTAAGCTCATCAGAGTTCATCCTTACCTCTTTGTTAGAGAAGGTGCTGAAGAATGTCAATCAACTCTGTGTTGATAGCCTGTGTTATGGTTTGAATGTGAGGTGTCCCAGCAAACTTCATAGGTGAGACAATGCAAGAAGGTTCAGAGGAGAAAGGATTGGGTTGTGAGAGCCCTAACCAATTAGTGAATTAATCCCCTGATAGGGATTAACTGAGTGGCAAATGAAGGCTAGTAGAGGTGGCTGGTGGGAATTGGGGCACAGCTTTGGGTATTTATTTTGTATCTGGCAAGTGGAGTCTCTCTGCATCCTGATCATCACCTGAGCTGCTTCCCTCCACCACACTCTTCTGCCATGATGTTCTGCCTCACCTAGAGCCTCAAGGAATGGAGCCTGCTGTCCATGGATTGAGACCTCTGAAACCATGAGCCCCCAGGTAAACTTTTTTTCCCCTAAAATTGTTCTGGTCAGATCTTTTAGTCACAGCAGTGAAAAAGCTGACTAAAATAGCCTGTTTAAGTTTATTGAATGTAGTTTGAATAATAAAACCATTTCCTACTAGGGAGTCAACTAATTTGACTTTTGGTTAATTTCCAACCTGCCCTGTCCCTCATTTTAATCTAAATTAATTAAATTTGACTTTTGAGTTTGGATTATAGAGAGCAGAAGTATCTTAACTGAAACAATTTTTAGGAGTTGGTGGTTTTTAAAGACTCCACCGGGATGGTTACTGCCAGTCCATAAAGTTGATCCAGTTCAGTAAGGTCCTCCTTTCTGCCCTTGAGCCTAGCAAGAAGGCTCAGAGTTAGAAACACAGTAGTTGTATTTAATAAAATAGCAATCATCTTGCATAATTACATAGTGCTTTACTGGGTCAGACCTCTGAGACATTAAGAGTGCACCAGAAGTAGGAATCATCAGCCCCAGTAAGGTTGCTGGTTCCTGGGATGGAGGGGTGGTGCTTAGTGCATTAGAGACACTTCATTGTGAATTTAGATCAGAATTAGAAAAAACAATGCCAGGAATGAACACTCTACTTAAGATTTCTTTTTTCAATATCTTGCTCCCTAGGAAAAAAGGAGGCTCTGTGTTCACCGAATCTGTGCAGGTAATTAGTGTCAATGATTTATCTCAGAGCAGCCCCATTGTTCTTGTATTCAGAGACCTAAGAGGTTATTTTAGAACTAGCCCGCGTGGTTTAGATTTTGATCTGTAGCTTTGGTTTTCTTGTGATTCATATTGATTGTTCCAATTTGTATGCTGCTTTGCTCTGTAGGTTCTTGATCCACTTGTTTCTTTCCTCTTTGGGTTTGGTTATGGGTTTCTGTTTTGAGTTTTCTACTTTTTTTTTTTTTCTGCTTGGATTTTAAGCATTTGTGCACAAGGCGGCTTTATTTTATTTTATTTTTTAAACTCTTGTTTTTATTTATTTGCTTTGCTGTCAGGCCTGTTTGGCCTTATCCATGGGGTAATGGAAATGAAAATGCTTTGTAAGCTGTAAAGCACTATTCAAAAGTAAGAGATGAACACTGTTTTTATTAAGAACAGCAATCTTGTTTGTGGCTCTGTCTTCTTTCTGTAATCAAGGGCACAGGGAAGCACCGGACTGGACAGGTGGGTGGTGGGTGGTCTTTATGCACAGAGAGCCTAGTTTTTCAGCAGTCCTAGCAACCCGTATTGCAGCCCTCATCTCTGTGAACTTGAATCACAGTGTCTTATTTGGAGTATGGAGACATGAACCTGAAAAGGAAGCAGAGGACTGCCTGGGGGCAACCCCAACAGCCTGACCAGTCCTGCTCGATACCTGATTCCTAACTGGTGCCCACACACTGATCCTGGGGCCCTGAAATGCTCAGCCAGGCCGGGACTTGGCTTGGATCCCACCCTCCTTCTGGTTACAAGTGAGGGGAGGCCTTTTCTCTGTGAGGCATCCTGTCCTAGACCGCAGCAGCGTTAGGGCGATGCCTTTGCTGATTCTCTTTCTGTACGAGCATATTCACATCGCCTTTTAAGAATCAATTTTAGAGCAGTTTGAGAAGAGGACTTTCATCCTACTTGAATAGTTCTGCCTCCCCATCAAGAAGTTCTACTGAATTCAGGCCTGAACAAGAACAGGGTCCCATGTATAATACCCTCTTTCGATTGGTGTAAGACCAAGCCCACTGTTTGGCTGTAGATGCCCTTCACTTATTTAAATGCAGAGAAACTTTTGAACTTTTTAAAAGTTACTGTTGGTTTCAGCTAAGCCATCATTAGTGGGGTCCCTCCCAACCTGAGTTTTTAAAAAGAAGTTCTTATTCACTCATCGTTGATTGGAAATGCAGCAGTTTCCTTCTGGGGAAAGAAGGGAATGAGAGTCTCCCTAAAAAGCAGTGTGAAGTGCCAAGATTGGATTTCTTTTAATTTGTTATATTTAGTTACACATGATAGCAGAATGCATCTTGACTCATTGTATACAAATGGAGCACAATTTTTCATTTCTCTGGTTGTACGTGATGCAGTCGCACCATTCATGCAATCATACATGTACATAGGGTAATAATGTCCATCTCATTCCACCATCTTTCCCACCCCATGACCCCTCCCCTCCCTTTACTCCCCTCTGTCCAATCTAAGGTTCCTCCATTCTTCCGTAGCACCCCCACCACCCCATTATGGATCAGTATCCATATATTAAAGAAAACATTTGGCCTTTGGTTTTATGGGATTGGCTTATTTCACTTAGCATGATATTCTCCGACTCCATT
This sequence comes from Glaucomys volans, assembly GCA_020662805.1. Lineage (NCBI taxonomy): Eukaryota > Metazoa > Chordata > Mammalia > Rodentia > Sciuridae > Glaucomys > Glaucomys volans. The sequence continues at coordinate 605,749 of JAJEJO010002735.1, forward strand.
CATTGACCTGCAAATGCCATAATTTCATTCTTCTTTAAGGCTGAGTAAAACTCCATTGATATATGTATACCACAGTTTCTTTATCCATTCATCTATTGAAGTGCTTTTAGATTGGTTCCACAGTTTTGCTTGTGAATTGAGCTGCTATAAATATTGATGTGGTTGTGTCACTGTAATATGCTGATTTTTTATTATTTGTTTTAATTTGTTATACATGACAAAAGAATGCACTTTGATACATCATATATAAATGGAGTATAATTTCTCATTCTTCTGGTTATACATGATGTAGAATCTCACTGGTCCTATAGTTATATATGTACATGGGGTAATAATGTCTGATTCATTCTACTCTTCTTCCTATCTCCAACTCCTTCTCCTCCCTACAATCCCCTCTAACTAATCTAAAGTAACTCTATTCTTCACTAGCCACCCCCATTGTGAATTAGCATCCACATATCACAGAAAACATTCAGTTTTTGGTTTTTGGAGATTGGATTATTTTGCTTAGCATGATATTCTCCAGTTCCATCCATTTACTGGCAAATACCATAATTTCATTCTTCTTTAAGGCTGAGTAATATTCCATTGTATATATTCATGCCACATTTTTAAAATTTATTCATTTCTTGAAGGGCACCTAGGTTGGTTCAATAGTTTAGCAATTGTGAATTGAGCTGCTATAAACATTATGGAAAGCAGTATGGAGATTCCTCAGAACACTTGGAATGGAATCTTCATTTGACCTAGTTACCCTACTCCTCAGTTTAATACCCAAAGGATTTAAAATCAGCATATTACAGTGATGTAGCCACATCAATGACTATAGCAGCTCAATTCACAATAGCTAATCTATCAAACCATCATAGGTGCCCTTTAACAGATGAATGGATAATATGCTGATTTTAAGTCCTTTGGGTATAGACTAAGGAGTGGGAGAGCTGGATCAAATGGTGGCTCCATTCCAGATTTTCTAAGGAATCTCCATGCTCCTTTCCAGAGTGATTGCACCAATTTTCAGTCCCACCAGCAATGTGTGGTGGGACATCCTCGTCAATACTTATTGTTGCTTTTATTCTTGATAACTGTCATTCTGACTGGAATGAGATGAAATCTTGAAGTAGTTTGATTTGCATTTCTCTAATTGCTAGAGATGTTGAACTTTTTTTCATATATTTGTCGATCAGTTGAATATCTTCTGTGAAGTGTCCAGTTCCTTAGCCCATTTATTGATCGGGTTATTTGTTTTTTGATGCTAAGTGTTTTGAGTTTCTTATATATCCTGGAGATTAATGCTCTATCTGATGTGTTTGGGTGATAAAGATTTTCTCCCATTCTGTGGGATCTCTCTTCCTGTTACTGATTGTTTCCTTTGCCGAGAAGAAGCTTTTTTAGTTTGAATCCATCCCATTTATTGATTCATATTTTTTGCACTTTAGGAGTCTCATTAAGGAAGCGAGGTCCTAAACCAACATGATGAAGTTTGGGGGCTACTTTTTCTTCTGTTAGGTGCAGGGTCTCTCGTCTAATTCCTAGGTCTCAATGTTGGAGTTAAGGGTGTGGACAATATTTTATAAGATTAGTGCAAGACAGCCTTGTGAGATGAGCAGAATTAAGTCCACCTTTGTCTTCACATCTCTGCTTCATTCTTCAGTCTTAATCATTCATTCAGCAAATACTTATTGCACACTTTTTTGGTACCAGGAAGATAACATGGTAGATGCTGGTGATCACACATCATTTTTGACAACCGTCCTGGATCTCAAGATCATCTGTGCTCTAGTCTGTATATAGACTTTGGATTGGACAGACTTGGGTCCTAGTCCCTTCTCCTCCATTTATTTTTTTTGTGTTGCTTGGCAAAACTTCCTTGATAACGTGTCATCTGGGTCTTTATGCATCTATGAAATGGAGTAATATCAATGCCTGCTTTAGGCTGTGAAGATTCCATGAATGATATACAAGGCACTTGGTGCAGATGCACAGTTGATCTCCCATTCATGAATTGGTGATTGCATCCTTCATGCTCATCTCTCATCTACCACCTCAAACTCACTGAGGCAACTGAGCTTCCAAGTGGAATTTAATCATGTTTAAATCTCTGTATGAATAGACATATGGATAACATATTTTCAGTAAAGTGGAGATTTCTGTTCTGTATTCCAGAACTGTAAATATGGACACACTCTTGGTCCAACATTTTCTTTTTGTCAGCAAGACTGAAGATCTTATTTTTTTTCTTTGCCATTTATTTTTGCCCAGCTTTATTAAGGCATAATTGGTAAATGAAAACTCTGCATTTTCATTGTGCAAGTGATTTTTAATATAATTAACTGATTTATTTTTTGTGGTGCTGAAGTTTAAACTCAGAGGTTTACTACCACTGAGCTATATCCCCAGTCCTTTTTATTTTTTATTTTGAGACAGCATCTTGCTACGTTGCCCAGCTTGGCATTAAACTTGTGATCTTTTTGCCTCAGTCTTCTGAGTAACAGATTAAAGGCAAGCAGCACTGCACCCAGTTACAAGTGACTTTTTTGTTTAGAAAGTTGATCAGTTAAATTAATTTAAGTGGTCAACCATTAAATTAACAACACAAAAAAATGTAGCTAGTAACAACAATAGGGATAGAATGGACTTATTCAATGTGTTTGATTCATACAAAGAAAGCAGAAAAAGAGCAAAATAGGCAATTCAAACAGAAAATAGAAAGACTTTAGATTTAAACCCAGATGTAACAATGACCACACTGAATATAAATATAAATAAGTTATAAGTAAATTGATAGAAAAAAAGATTAGCTGTACTAAAGTAACTATATTAATATCAGACAAAGTGGTTTTCATTGAAAAGAGTATGCTAGGGATAAAGACCGCCATTTTATAGTGAAAAAGGAGTCTATCAACTAAGAAGGCATAACAATCTTAAACATCTATGCACCAAATAACAGAACTTTCAAATGCATGAAGCAAAATTAGATTAAGGGAGAAATATACTAATACAGAATTATAATGAGAAGTTTCAACAGCTCCCCTCAATAAAAGAACAGATAAAAATCAATAAAGACCTGGAAGAAGCCTGGCATAGTGGTGCACACCTGTAATCTCAGAGGCTTGGGAGGCTGAGGCAGGAGGATTGCAAGTTCAAAGCCAGTCTCAGCAACAATGAGATGTTAAGCAACTCAGTGAGATCCTGTCTCTAAATAAAATACAAAATAAGGGCTGGGAATGTGGCCCTGAGTGCCCCTGAGTTCAATCCCTGGTACACCTCCCAAAAAAAGACCTAGAAGACCTAGACAACATTATAAACCAACTTGACATAATTGACCTTCATAGACTCATTCAACAACAGCAGAGTTGCACAGAGCACTCTGCAGTTGATGACCTGCTGCAGGATGGCACTTGAGTCAATTCTGTTTGGGGAGAAGAAATGCTTCTTCCCATAGCATTTACTATTGTTCTGGGCCTCCCCAGGCCATGAGAAATTGCCCAGAGTTTTTGTCAGTGCCATATGGGCCCTTCCTTGAGGCATTGCTGCTAGATGTCCTGATAGCTGTTCCATGAGAAGGTCATTGGGTCAAGAGAATAACTCACCTGCCCAGAATGAGGTGAGAACTTGAACCTCAATCAAAGATCCAACCCTTACATTGTCATCTTGTCAGGGAGAACAGCAGCTTCTGGCTGTGTCCAGACCTATTAAAATCAACACAGCAGTATTGCCCTCAGAGACACGACACTGAAAACGATATCACAGCACCAGAGTTTCTAGCACTTTTTGGATATCTGGATTGTTGAAATCAGTCAAGCAATAAAAACTTTCCCAAAAACCTTCTTGAGAAATTTTATTTTATTAGATAATACGTGGTAAGGTGGATCTTTCCTGCTCCTTACCCTACCAAAGGGAGAAATTTTGAGGCCACAAGAGATATGATAGAACTCTTAAGACACATGTAATCATATTTAAATTATAAAGTATAAATGTAATTTACGTAATCACAAAGCAAACTGTACTAGTTTGGTCCAAGAGGGAAAAACACACTAGAAGACCATGTGGTATAACAATGACATTCTGTGATGCCATGGTGTGGGTAGCTGACCATCACCAAGTCCCAGTGAGGTACCTCTTTTGGGACTCAGATGTACAAGTGAAGGATAGGGAAGGAAGACAACTGTAGCCCTGTGTGCGTTGCATGCCCCTCACTGTGCCACACCTTGGCTGTGTCTTCTTTTTTTAATTTTCTATTATTTTTATTTTTACAGACTTCATTTTGATTCATTGTACACGTATGGGGTACAAATTTTCGTTTCTATGGTTGTTCATGATGTACATTTATGAATTTTATTGTTAATCATGCATGTACATAGGGTAATGATGTCTGTCTCATTCCACCATTTTTCATGTGTTTCCATTCTACAAACAGATTTTCCCCATGGAACCACCCCTCTTGAACAGAAATTCTGCTTGGATTACAGTGCACATAGCCATGTGTCATGCCTACTATTAAGAGAAATTATACCACTTCATGTATCCTGTCTGTACTTTATGATAGATAGTATACTTCCACTTCTTCGCTCCTGGCCTTTGTGCTAGTCTTATCACAAATTTGCTTTTATGTGTCTTATGAAACTCACAATAACGTTAAAATTATTTTTGTTTTAAATAGTCAATTATTTTTAGGTAATTTAAATAATAAATTAGATACATATTCATCCCTTTAGTTGCCATTTCCGGTGCTCTTCATTTCTTTGTGTAGCTCAGATTTACATCTATTGTCATATTTCTTCAGCTTGAAGCACTTCCTTTAATGGTTTGTGAAATGCATACCTTTTGATAACAAATATTCTAACTTTCATATGTTTGAAAAATTTCTTTATTGTATTCTTTGAAAGCTATTTCACAGGGTGAAGGATTCAATGTTGACCACTTATTTCTCCATTCATCACTGCAGAGATGCAGCTCCATTGTGTCATAGCTTGATATCTTCAAATAAAAATCTGCTGTCACTCTTGTTTGTATTTGTCTGTATATAATGTGTTCTCTCCCTTTGGCTGCTTTTATGGTTTCCTATTTATCATTTAGTTTTAAGAAATTTGATTATGATGTCTGCTAGTGTCATTTTCTATAGTTTCTCTCTCTCTCTGTGTATGTGTGTGTTTGTCCTTTGTGTGTATGTTTTTGGAGTTTGAAGTTTTCTATCATCCCCTTCCTCTGTGTGTGTGTGTGTGTGTGTGCACGCGCGTGCATGCGTGCGCATGTGTATTTGGAGTTTGTTGAGCTTCCTTGATCTGTGAGTTTTTAATTTTCATTAAATTGGGAAAATTTTTAACCAGTACTCTCCAAATGTTATTTTTTGTTGTCTCTCAGAGACTCAAATAATATGAGTATTAGGCCTCCTGTAATATATTCTATAGCTCACAGATTCTCTATTTCCCCCCCATTTTGGAAGTTTGTATTGATATGGCTTCAAGTTTACCAATGCTTTCTTCTAAAATGTCTAATCTATTCTTAACCTGATCTACTACAAGTTTCAGACATCGTAGTTTTTATCTTTAGAAGTTTGATTTGGGTCTTTTTAAAAATTATTTTTCATGTCTCAACATGCTCAGGTATTTATTTTTTCACCTCCTTGAATATAAAAAATACCATTTTAACTACTCTTTTAATGTCTTGGTCTACTAATTCTATCATGTGTCAATTCTGGGTCAATTTTAATTTATTGATTTTTCTTTTACTTACGAACAGATTTCTCTGCTTCTTTGCATACCCATTCATTTTTAACAGGATAATAGAATTTGTGAAGTTTGCTGTGTTAGGTATTATATATTTTAGTGTTCTTATAAATATTTTTGAACTTTGTTCTGAGACATTAAATTACTTAGAAACAGTCTCAGCCTCTCAGGTCCTTTCTATGTTTTATTAGGAAGGATCAGAGCAGCTTAGTCTGGAGTTAATTTTCCCCTCTACTGAGGAAAAACCCTTCATTGTACAATTATGAGGAGTTTTTGGACTCTGGCTGGTAGAAGAGGTCCTAGGTCTTTTAACCTCTAATTCTTTTGAACAATTTCCCCCAGGCATTAGTTTCTTCACATACTTGAACCTTCAGTACCCAGCCTAACTCTCAAGGGGGACCTTCTTCAGCTCTTCAGAGAGTTCTTTCTTCCTATGCTCAGCTCTCTGCTTCCTATGCTCAACTACTCTGCCCTCAACACTCTGGCCACCTCGAGGACAACCATCCCCATGCCCTCAGTCAGGGAGAAACAGGCTCCACTGTGCCCTCCCAGCCTTCCTTTCACCATGTCCTGGAAGCTCTCTCCAGGCAGTAGGTTAGGGCAATAAAAAGGATCAGTTCCTTTGTTTCTCAGGAATCCCTGACCTATATTGCCTGATGCCCAATGTTTTGAAAACCTTTTTTTCACATATGTTGTCTGCTTTTAGAGTTGTTTCAGGCAGGAGGGCAAATTCAATTCCTTTTGTTCAATCTTGACTAGAAGCTAAGTCTACAATATTCTTTATAATATTTATTTATTTATTTATTTATTTATTGGGCTGCAGGAGCTTATGAGAGAAACCAGAAAATCTCCTTTGGATTGGATGCTCCAAATGTGTTTTCCATTCACTATCGTGTTTCTTTGCTTTGGTACCAGAATCATCTTAGGCTATCTTAATTGGCTGTCATTTCTGCCTAAATTCATCATGGCTCTTGAGCAATGTCCAAATGCCTTAATCTATATCTAAGACCCCTGTGTACCTGCTTACCCTCATTTCTGATACCACTCAGCTTCCCACTCCCACTCTGCACTCTAACCAAGCCTCTTCTGTCTGCCATAGTAGCATGTGGGTAGGTTCTGGAGTCTGAGTTGCTGTTCAGGTCTTACTCAAGGGCTGCCTCATCTTGGGAAATTAAATTCTCCAATATCTGATCTGAAAATAAGGGGGATGACATTCCATGCCTTCTGAGATTGCTGTGAATTTTAAATGAAATACCTCCATGAAGTGCTTACCGCAGTGGCGTATAGGAAGTGCTCTATTAACAAAAGTTATTATTGTGACGATTCCTCAAATGCCTCACATGTTTCTTCCCTTTGCAGGGAAGCCCTCCTCCTTTTGCTCCATACATTTTTACCCATTGAGTTCTACCTCTTTTTTCAGATGTAGCTGAAGCTTTGTCTCAGATGGGGGCCTTTCTCTGATTTCCAGTCTTGGCAGGACATTCTCCCTGGTACCCTTCAGTGTTCTGCCCTTGTGTTCTCTCTTCCATCTTTCTACGGGGAGAGGGAGACTGTGGGACATGGCAAGTGATCAATAAATGTTAGCTGAAGAATGAACACATGAAGATGGACTCTTAATAACTCTTAAATATTAAGATGAAAAGGATGTTAAAACGCTGACATGAAATGTTATTGTTTGAATGTGTGCCGGTACAGGTTCAAAATTCCTAGGCAGGAGGACACTAGGCAGCGGGAGAAGCATGCTCAGAAATAAAACGTGGCAGTTCACCACTGCCTATTGAGCCTCTCCATAAAATTATGAGAGGTTGCAGAGTAATTTCTCTCATTCAGTGGCAGGCAGGCAATGTTACTTGGCAAGGGAAAGAGCAAAGCATGGTGATGAGAGGGAAAAAAATGCAAAGAAAAAAATGGAAATCATGAGCCAAACAATGTGAGAAAAGCCCCCTACCCCCATCCTCACCCCATGACCCAGACGCCCAGCATTGATGACATTATCTCTGCACAGTCGGAATTTTAAGAAATGCCTGCCAATATTGACATTACCCCATGGAAGGAAATCAAGGTGGATTGGTGAACAATCACTTTAAAAGTTAATTGTTGAAAACCCTCAGGTTAGAGCTCTTAAGCTAATGCCTGTTGGCTTGATGGCAATTTTGGTGCTTGCTCTTTTTAAAAAAATGTTTTAATTTTTGTCTCTCTTGTATTTCATGGCACACGATAGAACTTTTAAAATATTATTTCTTAAGGCAGGTTAAGGGATGCCTGCTTGGCTTTTCTGAGCAGTTACTTTCCTTCTTCCCCTCTACTCTTTCCTTTTCTGTCTTCATTGTATGTCAACCCTGCAGCAATGCCTGCCTCTTGTACTGCAACCTGTCTGCAATAGAACTTGGGAATCTTGGTAAACTCTATTCCCAACTTTCTTCATCCCTGCTGACACCCCTGGAGGCTAATAGGAGATCCCCCATGCATGTGCTTGGCGATGTGCTCAGAACTCTGTCCAGCACCATTACTCAGGGGCAGTTCCCCGAAGGTCCTGGAGAGAATCAGAGACGGTAGACCTGTATGTTTAATAGAATAAACCTCTATCCTCCAGATTGGAGGCTGTGCTCTCACTTGTGACCCACTCAGAGGAGGGCCTTACAACAAAGCTAATATCTCCCTGCCCCTCCCTCCTCCTCAGATCTCAGGCTGTGGCGAATGACAACAGGAGAGTTTTAGGAATTCTTATTTGGGGCAGGAAACTGACAAGGTATCTGTCCTTTCTCAACCAAAGCCTGGCATGAATTTGAGTCTATCAGTATATTTCCACTTATTGATGAGCAGATCACAGACTAGCCCCTGGGCATGTTTTCAAACTTAATGAAGAAAAGACAGTTCCTGACACTAGAGCTCTTCATCTACCTGACAGCATCAATCAAGAGGTGCGCTGAGCTCTGGGCTGCTCAGTAATGAAACCTTTCTTCTAAAAACTGGAGAGGCCAGGGAGATAGGACACTGGGCTGTGGGCAGAGGTGGGGGTGGCAGAAGAAGTCTCCAGTTCATCTCAGGGTTTCTCTTTTGCCACTATGGATCTTGGTGAAGGCATGAGGAAAATCAGAGGGGTGGGTATTGTGGAAGCTGGAAGGTCAAGGAAGGCAGAGCAGGAGGGGAGTCTTCCCAGGGGACAGTGCTAAGGCGGCTGCTTGAAACTGGGATGTGGTCCTTGTCTCCCCTTGTGGTGAAGGGCTGGCATCTGGGAGACAGAAGCACGTTGTCCTTTCCATTTAGGGCACAGAAAATAGAATGGAGATCTGAAGCCTGTTTTGGAGATCAAGTATTTCAATAATTTTCAAACCTTTCTTTTGCTGGGAGAAACTTCTTTTTCCCCTCAGAGAAAAGCAAGTGCCTCTGGAAAAGCTTAACAAATACACACACCAAGAAGAGAAAGAGGATTTGGTAGTTGGGGGATGGAAAGAAGTAGAAAGAAGGTGTGTATTGGATGCAAACCCCGAAAGCATTAGGTTTCTTGGAAGCATGTAGAACCATGGATCTAGTTCAATGCCCTCAGGCTGAGGATCAGAGAGGGTTGAAGCTGATTGAAGAGCATGCATTGCTAGTGAGGCTGGTTTCTGGCCCCTCTTCCCTTCTAAAAATTGGGCATCTATTTTGTGCTAGGTGTCCTTCTGTGCACCAATGGTATTGGAAAACAGGCTTCCCATAGATGTTCTGACATCATTGGGAAGGTGTGGACTGAGAGATCTCCAGGATGTTTTTCCACCCCTTTCTGTCACTACTCCAGCAACAATGTTGCTTTCACCCTAAAAAAATTCTGTATCCCTGACACACGTGACTTTCTTCTCTAAGAGCAGAGCTTTGCTCATGCTGGCCAGAAAGCTACAAGTTACCTTGTGACCTCCACCTCCTGCATCTCCTTCAATCAGCCATCACCTAGATCAGTGGACTCACCTCCCAAATAACTTGACTCAGTTTCCTCTGCTCCATATTTGTTGGAACACCTTGGTCCAAAGCATCATCATTTCATGGGAACTGACAACAGTCTCCTCACTGGCCTTGATTTTTCATTCTGATCCCATTTAAATTCATTCTGCACATACAAATCAGCACACTGGTTTTGAGTTGTAGCTCTGAAAATGTCACTTTCTCTGCCTTCCATGGTTTTCTATTTGTTATAGGGTAAAAACCCTGTTCTTTAACCTACTGCTTGCTACTGCATGCTCAGAGTCCTATCTGTCTCTTCAGGTCAGCCTCCCATCTCCTCCTCTTCTCTGCTCTCCAGCTATACCAGCAGCCTTGCCATTGCTGGTGCCTACCACAGGGAAATTGCATCTGCTCTTCTGTCTATCTGGAATGCTTCCCTCACCCCCATTCGCTAATAACTCCTTCTTAACCTCAGGTATCCTCCTGTCATCTGACTCAATATATTCCCTTACTGAATGCTCTCTTGTACCATGTAGTACTTCCATAATTTTTCTTTCATGTTTCCTTGTGTGGGTATGGGTTCAGTGTCTAACTTTCCTGTGTGACTATCTCCTTCATGCGGGAAGAGGGAACATGTTCATTTTTACACTTGCATTTTATCCTTCCATGGTATCTTTTGTAGAGCAGTGACTAAATAGATATCTCATGATCCAATGCACGCATGAATGAATTGACTTGGAATAGGAGTTCTTTGCTGAATCATCCCTTTTTAATGGTAAGAAAGGGAAGTTTCTGCTTCCGGGACAAAAGGCATTTTAACCCCTTTCTTAACACTGCCCTCTTTTCATTCAGATTTTGAAAAAGCACCCAAAGCCTGCCTCTGGGATCCTTGATGCCACTCCCTACTTCAGGAAGTATATTGGATGGGGCTGTTTCTCGTGCTGTTAGGAACATGCTTTTCTCTTTGTGTTTCTCTGGGCCAGTCTTCTGTGAGAAGTTTCTTCTACATCCTTCTTCATCTTCCAAATGATGAGTTGAGATAGGAAAAGCTGACTCATCACACAGTCAAGAATGAGCTCATGAATCTATCCCTTTGATGGAGCGGGGAGTATGGACATGACATAAGTAAGTCACAATCTATGTCTTCAACTAGTTTTGACACAATTTTGCCCTGTCAGCCATCTTTTTAAAATGTGTTCAGTTTCTTGATCTTTCTCAACCTTGACCTTTACTATTGACCACTGTGCAGACAGTACAGCATGCTCCATATTCCAATATTGTTTGGGTCCATGACCCAAAAGTTCCAACTTCCTTCTTCCCTTCCATATCTCTGAGACCCACTCATCATGTTTGGAAAAGGCAAAGAGAGGGTAGATCACTAGAGAAGTGGCATGTGGTGTGGAAAAATGCTTTGGATGAATATCCCTGGGCTTTGCTGTTGACCAGTAGGTCATGGAGGCTCATCAAGCCTCCGTTTACTTAAATGTAAGATGGAATTAAAACCACAATGTTGTATAAGTTTAACCGAAATAATATGCATGAGCTTCTTGGCACAATGACCAGTCAAGATGTTTAGCGAATATTAATTCTCAGTCTGGAGACTTCCTCATCAGATCCTCCCACGGTCACAGACCCACCAACTGTCTTGATGAGGTGAGCATCAGGTCTTGTTTCTTTATAGTGATGTCTAACTTTCCAAGCTCAGATGTTGGCACAAAGGGTTCTTGTACCCTGTAACTATGCTCAGCTGACCCCAAAATTGCCGCCACAGGTATTACTGAAGTGTTCACCCAGGCCTGAGAAAAAGCTGGTCCCTTGCACTCATACTGCAGTCATGTTCAAAATTCATGCCTGGGGCTATCGTGATTGCTTTTCTCTGGGATCACCTTTGGAGTGCTTCTCAAAGTTTTGCCACCACTTTTTGAAGGGGAAGTTGCCCAAGTTGGAGCTCTCAAATGCCCAGGAGATCTTGGTTATTGGTATAAATGGATGTCACTAGCCATGTCTACTTTAAGCCTTGGATCCAAATCTTCAGTCAAAGATGGTGGTGTGGACTGGTAGCAAAGGGAAGCCTTGTTTCCCAGCACTCCTTCTCTGGGGACTGTGCTGGATTTTCCAGCTCTGTGGTCCTTACCACATGGCCTGTAATAGAACTGGGTCACTTTCTCTGCTTTGGGGACTCCCCTCCCCAAAGCCTAATATGAGATATTTGCCTACTGATCTTGTCTGGACTCCTATTTTATCATCTGCTGCTCTAGTTGGTGGCTGATCCCTAACTTCCCATTCTTTTCCCAGCTGCCACACCTATGATGGATGATT